>JAABNY020000001.1:47693985-47730656 GCA_015164015.2 Brevimyrus niger
TCAGTCTAACATGCTTGATCTCCAGGATATAACAATAACAGCTATCTATATATATATATATATATATATATATATATATATATATACACACACACGCACACACACTTCATAAAATGGAGCAAATTCAAATATATGTGAATGTCATATCACTATAGTATTGTATTCCTGAGACTACATCAGACTATACTGTCAGACTTTGAGATTTCCGCAGCAGCAATAACAACACCCACACAGCAACTACTTAGATTCAATAATAAAGTAAATATACTGCACTAAGTAGAGCGACTACTGTACTACACGGCCTGTAAAACTAACTACTACAAGCAGCCACGTCAGACAGTAATCGCAGATAGTAAATGCATACATCCAACAAGAACATTAACATGTCTCACAACCAGGGCAATTTAGTGCATCTGTGAGTAATAAATTATTGCAGTTACCCTTAATAAAATGCTTTCCATCTAAGTGTTCGTTCAGAACTACAGCTGTCAGCGGAGCACTATTTGGCTGTTAGGAGATGATTAGTTTTTGTTTAATTTTATTCCCCGATTTCAAGATGCCTGAACTCAGACTACAGCCACATAGATTGTTTCGCCTAGTATGTTTCTGCGTAATCATTAAGCTCCTAGCGAATGTAACTGACCAATCCATTCACGTTGAAACAAACCGGTTCCATGTAGGCTAACGCTCCTCCGTTAGGACATCTTAATACAAGGCATGGAGCGGCTTTGTAAAAACACAAACGTCCCGTCACATTACAATCGGTGCCCGAGATATAAGACCGATAAACCAAGATTTATGGATGCTGAAAGTGATGGGCAATAAGCGCACTGTCAATACCGTCCACGGTGCTCCGTCTAGACTGAATTCATGGCTCAATTTGTCTCGCAGAGCAGACAAGACAAATAAAACAAAATTTGCCAGCCAGACAACCCAACTAGAGACACAACCCGCCACAGATACACCCTACATCCACGCTGCGCCTCCATCACCCAAAACACATTACATGATGCAATACCCTATAGGCCTACCAGCGTATAAAGTGATGTGCACGGCCAAGTTACTCTTCTAGTTCGTGTTAAACATGTCATTTCTGCACAGCCATCGCTTCCACTGGTATAAGCCCAGCTCTACAACTTCTCTCCTTCCCTCCTCAAAAGCGTTGTCATTAATTACATTGAACCTATTAAACAGACTAAATGTCGTATCCATAATAGGGATACCTTTCTTCTAAGTAACACATACATACCGATGCCTCCCACACCGCAAGGGGTCGTTTGTTATGGACACCTTCACTCTTCACTCGATTGTGAAATAATAATAAATTATAATAAATATATTACGACTGATCCAAAGTGATCACCCAGGAAGCTCCCCTGTAATGACTGGCGCTCGTGACAGTAACGCGGAATTCTACGGGTAAGGTGACAGGTGGCAGCGCGCGCCCTTCCTCGCGCCCCTGCACGGGCTCCAGCCGTGGGATTATAATGTCCGCCCTTGTTATAAAGAGGATAACGAGGCGAGCAGGCAGAGCCGAGCCCTCAGGGACAAATCCGTAAGACGCCGGCTTCTGGCAACGAAAAGAGAGGGCTTTTGGGTGACATGTCGTCTATAATGCTAATTATTCAAGGGAAAAATACCTTTAGTCTATTTAAGACTCAATAAAAAAACAAAGTCAAAACCAAATTTGCCCAGGCTGCTTCTTTTCATCTACTTATTCATTTGTATATGCAACAAGCTCAATTTTTTGTGCATGTTGATATGCTTGTACCGTTTAAAACATATCCCAAAAAAAATTCACTGAAATGAATTGACATACTACTGCACTTGCTTCTCATTGAAACCTAAGTTTACATTGCAACGCATGAAATATATAACCAAGGCCTTACTAATGATTAAATGGAGCCTCCGTAATAGGTTCACCCGTGACGGCAGCATCGCCTCCACTAAGCCGCGCAGAGTGGGATTTGGTGTAAACTGACACAGATCTCTTTTACACGATTACAGTTAACTGGCTTTAACGAGAACTTGTCTTCTGCCGGCGTTTATAGGGCTTTACTATGAGGGCCAGAGGTGCAACAGCTGTGCTGCGCTGCCCCATGCCCAGATTAATTCATAGACGCCTCGGAGAGACGTGCTTAATGGAAACGTCTCAGCCTTCGAAACAATTTTACCCTCCAATTCAGAATCTACCTCTGTCACATAATTTAAAACCTCCCATAATCGCTCAGATTTAAATCAATCGTGGCATCATTGTCTAATGGTTGTTGTACGGCTCTAACTGTTATGACATCAATCACAGCCGGATACTCGTAACCCTTTCCTCAACAAATTGAGTCGAGGGCAGTTAGGGATTAATCGGGCGTGGAGGAGGCGGTGCACGGACATACACATCTAGTCGGCTAGCTATAAAAAATATCTATGTGCTGTCCTTGCTATTTCCCTATTTTTCAGAAATCTGCTTTGACCATGCCGCGGCTTCAGACAGAATTGACACAGACACTATACGTGCCGTGAAACACCGGAATTTATTCGGCTTGGGAACAGCTGAAATAATGACTACGTTTGGCACAGTAACAGAAGCAGCCAGATAAAGTGCTTTAGTAAATTGTTTATCACCCCTACGATAAAAATATTTGTTTATAGCCTACTGTCTCCACCGTTTCCATCACCTTGATAAATTTCCGTTTTGTCCTTTTTAGGTAAAGAAATAGTTTTTTTTTTTTTTTTTTTTTTTTTTTGCTTCCAGCAACTACACGCACTCTTCAGAGCTTGAAAGCAGACTTTTGCTACGGTAACGCTCTGTTCAGATGCAGTTATTCCCAGGAGAGAGCCTAATAAGACTTAAAATAAGCAAACAAACAAGCACATTGCATAAGCACGTTACACAAATTTCTTCATTGACCGGTGAATTATTTTTGAAAACAAGATTATTTCCGAGCAATATCTAGATATATTCTGGGCTGTATTTAAACAGCGATGACACGCACCCTCTGAGCAAACTAAAAAAAAACCTCACTCGTCACATGCTGGGTACCAAACATATACAACGCACCGATCGGTTTCTAATTACATCTGAATTAAGTTTATGCCATACCTTCCATGCCAGGTGCTTTCTTGTTCACTCCATCACGATTCGTTCATCGAGAGAAAGCATAGCTGTTTTACACCTGTCATCTCCAGGGGAGCATCCTACTCGGAAGGCTGAGGGTCCAGAGAATCGATTTGAATTCGCGCAGCTACGTTTCTCCTACTGCATGTCTGCCGTGGTCCCAGCCCCTGCGTGAACCGAGGCTCTCACACATCTGCCACAATATCCAAGAGCTGCCGCAGCTCCGCATCCAGTCACCCACCAGACTGTTACAGCTCTAAATAATAAAACTAAGCACGTGAACCTCAAAACGGAAGAACGTATAGTATCGCGTTTAATTAAAGCAGCAGATGATTAATCGTGTCCAACTTCCAGCGTTAATCTGCAACTTTTTCAGTCTTATTTAGTCGAGAGGCACTGAAACCACATGACATGTAGGCGGAACTGTATCGGGTCTGTTAATTTCAAATCGTAAACATGTCGCCTTTAAAAGATGCAAAACAAAATTAATTTCTCCATTAAATCAAAGTGTTCTCCAAATTAAAACGGTTAACATGTAATTGACATAAAATTGAAGTTTACGTCACACTACATTTAAACTGATAATCATAAACTTCACAGCTGTGAAGGAAAACGTTTTACTCTATATGTATGATATAGGATAATGATTTCAGGTCACTCTAAAACAAAGCTAACCACAGACAAAACTTTTTAAGTAGCTAAATATTTTAAAGAACTGTGTCTGTGTCTGTCCATGGCTTTATAAATGTCTATCAATAGCCTACTTTTTGTGTCATTAAATAAATTAGCATAATTCCCCAGAAAATTAGTAGACCAACTTATATTGTTTGTAATGACTGGGAGACCAGTGGGTCATCTCCAAAAGCATGAAAGCCCTGAGCACATTCTTACTTACTTTGTGGAAAACTGTTTTGTATAAATGTAAATATGTATTGCTATACTGTTGTATTGCCAGTAAATGGAGCAGCATTACATCCATCTTTGTTGTGAACTCTTCTCTTTGTGGCTGTCCTCATCTAAACCTCCCTCTGAACTTATCTTCATCTGTTATCCTCACTTGTCATCCTCAGCTGTCCAGAAATCTGCCTGCCCCGTTTTGTTCCTTCAAAGTGCCCATGTCTGAATTGTCTACAGACAGGGGTTTTTCTTGCTGCTCCCGGCAAGTTTACAAAACGGAGGAATTAGCCACTGCTTTCTGTGAAGACAAATCCTGACAGTTTGTGCAAAGGACAAGGAGAGATAAGAGACTGATTTAATCAAAGTTATGTGTTCAATTTCTCTTCAGTCAACATGTATGTGAAGCAATGACTTAACAACCAGCAGGACACATTAGCAGCAGGCTACGTAATTTAAATTGCACTCTCAGGATGACATACGTATTCTCTCATGTATAGTCAGACGTCATCTTTTTATCACACCAATGGTCTTACTGACAAGCAGAATAGTACATTGTAGATTGTTTGGTAACATCACCCATCTATATACTGCTGCTGTGCGCATTTCTCTCAGGGCAACCGAGACGTCGTAGAGGAGAAGACACCAGTATCAGATGGAATCCCACAGGCAGGATGCTCAGCCACTCCCTACACAGAGTACTGTAACACATTCAGAACTATCTACTTCTAGCCTGTGGACTGTTCCATAAGCAATAATACTTTCAGGATCATGCACAGTACCAAATTTAGCGATACATTGTACTTATTTAGTAGGTATTTAATCCAAAGTGACGTACAATTCAAAAAGCAGGGTCAGTCCATCCCAGAAGCAGTTGGGTGTTAAGGCCTTGCTCTGATATCAGACTGCTGACTCAGGAATTTGAACCAGCAACCTTCTGATAGGTGACCTGACACGCTGTCTTAATCCAGTCACACACAGTTTCTACCATGAGAAGTCACAGAAACCATAACAGTTTCGGTGCCATGAACTGCCCCAGTGACAATTCAATTTCAGAAACTTAGACAGTTCTATAGGCTGCATTAGTTACAGCATCATGAAAACCTTGAACGTCAATAAGAGATTCAGTATAATGGACATTTCCACAGAGAATGATGGTTTCAGTAGTAGGGACAGTTACAGAGACAACAACAGTTCTAGAACAATGGATAGTCAGACATACAACAGTTTCAGCACCATGAACAGTCCCAAAACACAAGCGTTTCAGGACCAGGGACAGTACCAGGTAAAGTGACTATTTCAGCACCACAGAACCACCACTGTAATATGTGAAGGATGCACTTGGAGAGAATATAATGCTTAATACTGGTGCCCTTAATGCTTTGGGTTAGTGCTAAATTTCCTGAAGCACATTTCCTTTACTGGATGTCCAGCTGTGCAAAGTCAGATTGATACAAATTGGAAGCATATAAATCACGCTTCCAGATTCCTGTGTATATTCCACACAAACATGCTGAGCTGGAGGCTAGCTGAAAGCTAGCATACGGGGCAATAACTAATATGTAATTCAGACAAGTGTCCGAAGCAATAGTTTGAGGATAAGGATCTTCTGGTGTGCCATTCAAGGCGGAGAGATGGGGCCATCTTCCAGTTTTCAAAGTTTCAAACTGACAACAACATTGACCAGTGAGTCTCTCATGTTGAGACTGATGGGCTCGGCTGACTGGAAGAGCCTTTTAAACCCTATTCCCCAAAAGGATGTGACAGAGTTTAACTCAGGATGGAATCCGCTTGACTGGCAATTGAAGGCAGCAAAAATCCAATGCTGCTAATGCCTTAGCGAGGCTTTGAGCCTCATTGCGGTTTTGATAGAATATGTGGAACTTTTGGATTTTTGGTCGACAATGACAGCAAATCATAAAAGCTAATGCAATGATAAAGCCCGCGTTAAATATCAGGCTATATGCTCTCCCTTTGCTCCTTGGCAATTTCAATATGGTTAAAAGGATTTATTTTACTACAGAAACCCACAGAACCTCAAGCATGCATCTAGCGAGGCATACACGTATGCAGTCATGTTAAGTGGGCACGCCTGCAGCGGACATCAGTATTGGCTTGCTCCATAGACTTGCCAAAATACAAACAGACCCCTCTGGAATGTGAAAAGCTGCGTCACAGTTCCCAATCCCAGGTGTCCTATTAAAACCTAGTACTGCATAAAAATATAATTTTATAAAAATTAATTATGCTACATTCTCCAACAGCCTAACATTCGCAAAATGCAAATGTGGTAATTAAACTGCATTTTTTATTGTTAGGGTTATATCAATTCACTGATATTTATATAAGGGGGTATAGGGGCTATTAATATGTTGTGAATCAGTGCTTTTGGGAGTTCAGAGTGCTGCTGTGGCTCCCTGTATCACTGTGGAGAATGTAGGTTACCAGTTTGGTTCACTATAAAGAATGTAGGGTATCTTTCGAGTCCTCCCTAGGGAGAACGAACTGGGTCACTCCCATGTAAATAGATCTACGGTCTAAGCCAGCCTCCTGTGCACCACAGCTTCTCCTCCTATATTTGCGCGAGCCGCCCCATCCAGCGCCTGCACACTTGACTCGCTGCATGCATGCATTTTCCGCATGCGTTCCGCGACGGAAAATTCCCAAGTGGCCGTTTGGATAGACATGAGCGCCGAGGTCGGCGCGAGATGCTGCTTTGCCGCATGACCTATCTGCGCATCTGGGCATATGTGACATACGTGTCCATCGACACGGGGAAGGGCATGTATGCATTTGCTAGCTATTTATGTGAGTACTGTGCATGCTCATCCTGACCGTCCCCGTCGCTGCTTTGTGTGCGTTTTCCCGTCAGTTTGTCTGCGGCCTCTGCCTAATTAGTTTTTGATATTTGTGCTTGTCTGCTAAGGGTCCGGAAGTCTTTGTTCCCCGCTCACTGAGTTATTTGGCATCAACGTCTGGGGTCCCTGCCTTGTGGGTTATTTGTATGCATCTCACAATATCTCATCCAATGAGGGCCCCGTTATTAACAGCTGCTTAATGAGATGTGTGGCTCATTGAGCATGCAGCCCAGAGACTCTGGTTGTACAGTAATGATGACCTTTTTAACCCTGTTAACAATTAAAATTAAAACTGTCTCCTCGCACTATCCCCTTGGCAGATACTTAGGGATAAAGAGCTATTTCTTGACCACTGTTTTTTCTGAAAACATCCTCCAGGTCCCTTGGTGTATCATAACTGCAAAACACAAATAAGCCACATATTTTATCCAATTGTTCTAATACTTGACTTACAACTTAAGGTCTATGCAGTGGTACTTCGGTACCACTAGAACTCGAATTTCTCGAAAGTCGAACAAACTTGTTTGACCTAGAACTTGATCTGAATATCAGAAGTTGAACCGTGAACGTTGACCTAATAAATTGTACTGTATGCGTCAGGAAATGAAGAATACTACAATGCAATTCTAACTTGAATGCCTTCTTCACAGACTGGATAATTAACCAAATAAAGCAGTGCAACATTACAGTGACTAACAATAAATAAACCACTAACTTACGTGTACCATTAGAGCATTTATGTCATTGTGTCAGGATCAGAATGCATTGCTTTAAGTCAGCACTGTAAGCAAGTCGGATGCATCCAATGACCGGAGTGGGAAAACAAACTGAAACGCAGACTTAATACAGAAGACTAATGACAACAACCAGAGACAGCTGATCACATGGGGATCCCACACATGGTTAACGAGGGGGCATGGCACACGGAAGAAGCGGACGATCAGGGCAGGACAAGGGTAATGTTGGGATAAGATCTTTATCGTTTTGGAAAAAATGTTCTTCTTGTTTTATCTGGTTCATTTTGTATTTACATGCTTAAAAAACATATTGCGGTGTAATTTGGGGGGGCCAGGAACCAGTTAAATGGTTTTCCATTATTTCTTATGGGAAAAATTTGATCAGAACTCAAACTTTTTAGGATTCAATCCAGAGTCCGGAATGGATTAGGATCGAGAACTGAGGTACCACTGTATATATTATATAGTTTTGCATAGCTTACAATACATGTGGATTTTGTTTGGACAAGTCTTGTTTTTTTAAAAAAAAGAGAGTGGGTTTAACGGATGGTATTTAGCCTCACTCATTGTCTAAACATGTTTAAAGATATGCCAACATTGTAACATGCCATTCAATAGTCATTTCCAACCAATAAGATTTTTATAAAACACCATGACCATAAATATTGGATGGACTAGCACTCCTTATAGTCTGGGTTACAGAAAAGTCATTTTCCAGAGCACTGCAATTAATTGCATTGAGGTACTCCTCAACCTTAATGCTCCATTGCAGCACATTACCCAGTGCCATATATATGCTTTTTATGCCACATCCTATCTGTACTTACACAGCCACACAGCACCCCCTGTAATGCTATTTCAGTAATTCATATGCAGAGAATAATATTGCATTGGTCATCATTACACTGGGAATTTTTTCGACCGGTTGGTTTTGGGTTGCAGCATTACCGGAACGCTCACTTGAAATGTAGTGCATTATGCTCGGCTCGCAGCCCACTGACAGGTTATCAGGACCGGTCCATCGGAAAAATGGGGGGGGGGGGTCATTGCTCCTCCCCATTAGGGCATCAAACTGGGAAATAGAGCTGGACTCAGGGCTGGGTTGGAATGCCGTAAACAACCGGAGCAGGACAGAAATGGCTTGAGGTTGGGGGAGTTTCATGCTCTCTGGTTTTGATTTCCTGTGTAGCGGGACATCAGAGAATCCCCCTTCCTGAAATCCAGTTAAAATTAACTGTTAGATTGATGGATGCATGGTAGGAGAGAGGTTAGCGTTTCTTAATCCTGTAGTTGAATATATTGATCACACCCGGCCATCTAGATTTGCCTGCTCACTTAAGTACCACAAAATAACAAAATAAAATTTTCAAACATAACCTGGTATTCTGCACTGCCGTACAGTAATTCTACAGCAGTTCTGCGGCTAGACGACATCGCTCATGCATCTGAGGAAGACGGTTTGCAAAGACCTCAGCATCGGCCTGTTTCTCTCCTGCGGTGACGCGAGCGAGGACCAGGCAGGCTTGGATGAGATGCTTCCTCCTATCCTGCGTTGTGACAGCTGCTGTACAAGTGTGCTGACTTGGCCAAATGGATGAGGAGGTATTTGTCAGGATTGCCATTGCTCACTTTCAATCAGCAATATGTCTATCGGTGTACCTGTCTGGTAATTTGGATGTGTGGATAAGCGTTGGGATACTGCAATTACCAACATTTTTTTTGCAGTCTTCTGGATGTGTCAAGCCTGGGAAACAGTTCTATATCTCTTTTGGCAATTAGGATGACTGTGGAGATTTGTGACAGAACGGAAGTTCCTGTATATCATTTTCAACAATTGCCTCTGCAGTACCTGCCCGTCGATCCGGTTGAGGTGGCAAGAATCAGGATGGTGCAATTACAAGTCCACCTAGTTATGGCCCTCATGCAACAAGAGAGGGCTGGAGATCTGACCGACAGCAGGTCCCACCAGGTAAGACCGTCATCAAAACCGTCATGAAACAATTCATGTCACAATGATGCAAAAGATGAGGTGCTTTTCAGTTTCATTCATCGCTTATTAATCGCCAGATTCTTCCATAAACATGATCTCCATGACTGATTAGCCCGAGCTGGGTTTGGTGTGAGTGCCAATCCCACTGCACACTGGGCACCTGAACGGAATACCAGCCCAGGACTGGGCACCCACCCACACGCAAAGTCAAACACACAAAGTTCACATGGAGGAGTGTAGTTTCCAAACCCATGTGTACATGGGGAGAACATGGACAGAGCTGAGAAAGAATTCACAATGCTAACCACTTAGCGACACCATTAAAGCATTGATAAATAAATCAGTGACATCACAGAGCAGTAACTTCCCCCCTAGAAAGGATACACATTGCCTTGTCAATATGAGGACCCGGCTGTATTGTTTAATTTTAATTGAAAACTTTGCTTTCAGGGACAAGAATCCTTGCAGTCTACAGCAGAGCATCTGGATGAGGATGTCAAGGGAATCTCCGACACGCAAGACGGCAGCCTAACCTTAAAGTAATGGCACACCAAGTGACAAGTAGATATAATCAAGAAGATTGATTGGTCAACAGTGGGGGGTCATATAGGAAAATAAGTCAGAATCATGACATTGACCCTGGGGAATGAACAACTGAGAGGTGATCAGGACATCAATCATCCGATGCTCTTAGAAGTTCCGTGCATTTGAGTGTAGCGACACCTACTGGAGTACTACAGCACCATTTTGCATTGCTCCCTAATTCAATGAGGTGGTCTTGTTAGTCTGAAGCATGGAGGAAAAATACTCTGGGGAGCCGAGTAGAATAATAATATCAAAAGGGAGGAGGCCAGGTGCAAAAAGAATGGTAGTAAACAACAGCGATGCAAATGAGAGACTTCACAGATAAAGGTGGGGATTTGTCAGAAGATTTAGCCAAGAAGCCCACACCGTAATGGAGACAGGAAGACAGGTGTGTGGGGACAGCTGAGAGTGAGGAAGAGAGAGCGTCGGTGAAGGTCAGTGAGCCCCGGGACGTGGGCGGGCACACGGCGTGGTGAAGGAGGGTTAGGGCATCGCAGGAGGAGTGAGAAGAACAGCAAGAGAAGGCGAGCAGGTGCGATAGGCGGGGATATTCCGTGAAACATGCACCGGCAGCACATCTGGCAGGACGAGAGCAGACAAGGCAGCGAGACCTGAGGCTACAGGAGCCCCGGGAGGGAAGGAGCACTCAGATCCATGGTCATGTGACTGTCACCCCTGGTGTAACCAGAGCGTGTCTTTGAGAATCTGCCTGCGACGAGTCAGATTCCTCTGATCCCCAGGAGTGGCAGCAGAAGACAGAAAGCTGGGGGCCAGTTCCGGTAACCGGGGACGGGAAAGCAGCAGCAGCTCAGGATTGAGTGGGCCAAATGATTACACCCGTTGGATGAGCTACAATGTTCAAACGTGTAGAAGGGCCAAACCGTGAATCAGATCAGCCGACACAAAATGAAACAGGTATTAAGGCTTTACTGATAGAGGAAAAATCCCCCTTTGAGATCAATTTTAGATAACAGTCATGTGAGTCTGTTTTGTTTGAAACTTCAGATTAAATGCCCTTTAAGCAACATTGAAACTCATCAGGACCGACTAACCCTCAGACACCTATATCGACATCAAGCACGACGCAGTGCCTCATTAATGCACATTAACACTCCTGATTACAATGCAGTTTAATCCCGCTTAGTACATCTGGGCGTAGTCCCACACCACTTTCCGAAAGCGGCACACCAGGATATATTTCAACGTACCGGCATGCCACACTATATATTCAAGATAAAATTTAAAAGCAAACTCAACATTCCCAGTGGAGACTATTTATGCTAATGTGGTTGTGAAGTTTAGGGCCGAATTTTGATCATTTCTAGCCGAAGTAATTATGCGCTGCAGTAGAGGCGTGCGTTAAGCTTGAACTGAAGGGCTCAGAGATCAGGCGGGCACTCGGCCTGCTACGAACTTCCAGGATACGCCCAGATCTGTGGGGCACACTGTTTAGAGAATTAACTTTTCCACAACATTCCGGACAGACATCGCCTGTGTCATCCTGAATCAACTCCCTGGGGCTGGGCTGGGGGGAAGGGGGTGTTGTAATAAATCATCGCCGTAATGAGCAGGTCTCACCTGCTAAAATGGCTCATTATTTGTGGAGTGTATTTGCATGAAGAAAATCCCTCTGCAAATAGCACTGTATGAAAATTAGCACTAAGTGGAACTCCACTACGCGACGTGTTCTCATTAGCATTTCTCAATTTACACAGGTACAAAATGCTATAGCAGAATACACAAAGCCCAGGCAAAGCGAGGGCTGAGCACCATCATCGGTCTGAGTGGTCCATTGCAAAATGTGTCTACTGATAAATCCCACGTCGCAATAAGACAAACCCGAAGTCCCACTACTTGTTGTATCAATGATGTGATTCTTAGTAAGTTGGCCCAGCTTGGTTATAGATTTACGCTCATGGGAGTTTTACGTACAGAAAAATGTTCTAAGGACAGAATGAAAAATGACTGGTTCAGAGAAATAACCAATCAGATAGTAGAGGAGGTGGGTCCAAGCAATTAGCGGAGGTGGGACCAACCAATCAATCTGGTTATCTTTCTGAACCAATCATTTTTCGTTCTGCCCTCAGAACATTTTTGTGTGAGTAAAACTTCCACAAGCTAGATATGCACGATGTGTCATCTCCTAAGGTTTGGAAGTTGCCTGTTGACTTCAGTAGGCTAGGCCTCTGTGCCTGCAGCTGGAAAGTCATCAGTTGAAATTCAGTCCTCGGCAGAAGAGTCACATGTCCATCAGGCACTTGAGCAAGGCCCTTAACCCCCCCCCCCCCACACACACACACACACACACAAAATGCTCCTGGTGCGTGCCAGATAAATGGCCTGACACTGCACTCGAACTCACATGCTTCACTCTCAATTGTATATGATTATGTTTATTACACTGTGGGACCAAACATATTAAAAAACTGTTATTTTGATGTTGACCATTTTTCAGGTCCTCACAAAGATTTGTGAATGCAATCAATAAACTGAAAATGCCCGAAGTCTTGTACTATGTTTGATTACTTATGGTTAAAGTTAGGGCTGGGGTGAGCTTCAGGTTGTCATGTTGGGATTTTTGGGAGTTTTCAGCACACAAATAGATATGCACAAAGATATAATTACAAACCTGTGTGTGTGTGTGTGTGTGTGTCCCAAGGCAAGCAAGATGGCATAAAAAAACATTTCAATGTACCTGTACGCATTCTTCTGTAAACGGCAAATAAAACTTCATTCCATTTCAAACAATCTTCCACAGACCAAAAAAAAATTCCATATGGGTGAGCTGCTGATTCTGAATGTGTTTCCGCGGTATATTCCGTGTCGCTCAGCTGATTTTGTCATTCTGTCCTTTCTGGCACGAGCTCTGGATCTCAGCAACCCTAACTGGCTAAGCAGTTATTATCTCCATCACCCATGTGGTGCAAAGTTGCATTATGTCTGGCTCCAGTCAGAGAGAAAAAGAATCAGTCTCACTCAATGCTCATAGTAGGGCAACAGCATCATTGCAGCCCAAGGACAACCTAAAATTAACATTTGGCCAAACGCGGACATGAAAGACCTAGCAGTTCCATATAATAAGTCTGAATTAACCAATCTGCATATGTATATGAGACCACATGTTAGCATTTCCTTGCCAACAGCCTGCTTTACGGTTTAACCAGTTTGGTCACTACTACATATTTATGTTGCCATGTATATTTTGAGTGTACAGTACTGTGAACACTTTACCTTTGGGCGTGGGTCGTGGGTGGTGGGTGGGGGGGCAGCTTGTGTGTTTACATTTGTGTTCTGGTTCAGGAAGCCAGCTCTGGGGAAGCCTCTCATTGTGCTCGAGCTCCAACCCCCCTCACTTTCCTTCACTACACTCTAATCTCATTAATGTAAAATTTGCCTCACACGGAATCTCTTAGTAATCCAATCACTCTCGTTATGCTGAATTTCTAATTCCAGCTGTATTTGTGCACGAGAAGTTTGCATTTCTGGCCCGAAATGATTCCATTGTTCTCACTCGATACAAATCTTGGGTTGTTGTCGAATTTTCCTTCTCCACAGCTAATTGCTAATGAAGCTACGCTAATGTATTTCTTGCCCTCGCGCTCGTTCGCAGCTTCTTATCGTCGCGTGAAACACGCCTGCACACGTGCACCAGGAAGACTGCACAAATCATACATGCCAGACAACATTACAGACATGTACATTACATACTTTTGTATGTTAAAGCAGAATTGCCGGCACAAACAACAACACTCAGATGCCCACACATAGATGTGAACTGACCCACATAACACCATTCAGAATCCCCTTAGAGTGCAATTATGACATCATCTCTCAGCGCCTCTAAATAACATTGTCATTTAATAGACATATTTATCCACAGCAGCTATAGTGGCTTGCATGGTCCTATATATAGTTGGGTTAGAAAGTGCAGAAAAACATAGCTCAACATGGGACCTTGGCTGCTATGAGTCCAGCTGGTACTGGGACATTGGCACAGTTACCAGTGAAATTACATTTGAACCAATTATCCTTGTGTCTTTGTACTACATAAACAACTAGCATTAGATGCATTCCTACCTAATGCTACCCTGATCCCAGCCTGTCCAAATGGTATCACTGAAATCCTAATGTAGCTCCTCTGCTTCCTTTTCTTGTAAACATTCCTCTTCCATCAGAGGAACAGAATCTGTTTTAGTCTCACACTGGCATGATGTTCTTCATCAGACATAAAGATGCTCATATCTGCTCAGAACCAAATAGGTTTTATAAAATCCTTTGTAGTTTGCTGCCATCTGCTGGTCATACAGGGTAGTAATAAGGTTTGTGCTTCTCTGATGTGCTAGGGCAGTGGTTCCCAAAGTAGGAATCATGGGGAAGGGGGCGGGGGGTCGCGAGATGATTTTCAAAAAATCAAATAATTTTTTTGTTTAACTATTAGGAATAATATTTTATCAACATTTTAACATTTTATATTAACATTTTATCCATAACTAACAAAAGATAAAAACTAGATTAACGACACATCAATAGCGTCAGTTGCAGCAGATGAATTTATAGCACCATGTCAAACATTCCATACGTAACCTGTAGGTAACTTTCATCGCTTTATTATTTTTGTTGAAATGAAACGTTGGTTAATATCGACCAATGACAAGGCAGATAGACCAGCGGAGGAAAGCGGAGAAGCGCCACTGTCAGAAAGCCCATCGTCCTCAGGTACGGAAAGAGACTGGCGTGTGCATAAAGAGGACATCCATAAACAATCGTCTCAGCCTTACTTTTTTGGCACTCACGTACATTAAAAATAAATACAGGTCGCGACTGAACGTGGAGGATGATCCCCGAGTCGTGGTCTCCAAAATTAACCCAAGAATGGACTTGCTGTGCTCCCAGCATTGTGACCACTCATCTCATTACTGTAGGTGAGGTGTTTTGTTGAAATTAAATGAATGAGTGAATAACAATTTGAAAAAAAAGTTATATGGTTGTTAGAGCGTTGTGTTCATTTGGGTTGTTATGCTCTTGTTTGGATAGGATATTTTGTTGAAATTAAAAAAATTAGTAAATTACTAATAAAAAAACATTATATGAGTTCTTTTGTGTTGTCATGCTCATGTTTGGATAGGCCTATTGGCACACGTGCACCGTTGCGCGCAACATTTGTATATTTTAACCACTTCCGAGGATAGTGGGGGTCACGAGTCACTGGCATGGTTATTTTGGGGGTCGTGAGCTGAAAAGTTTGGGAACCCCTGGGCTAGGGAATAGTTTGTTTATGGGTATAGGGCCTTTTGATTTAGAAAGACATCACTCGGCAGGTGCCTTGTGGGTACACATGCTAACATGGGAGAGAGACTAAAAACGGAAGGAAAAATCTGAAAATAGACCACAGACTCATGCGTAGTGACCAAGGCCCAGGCAATGAGGGAATTAAATCGGAAGTTCCAACAGGCCAGCGATCAGACACTCCCCTTACTGTATCCCTAACTGCCTAGTGTTGAGGCCCAAATGCACAGGCACCTCACAACGTCACCTCCTATTTGAGACCACAGGAAACAAGCAATTACTCAAAGAGCAATCAAGACTGCACCCAAGATCAGAGATAGAAGGATCAAAGCTGTGAATAAGAAGAGCGAAGGAAAAGAGCAGAAAACAGAATATAGTCCAGTCATCTTTTGGTAAAGCAATCAAGCATCTCCTTTTCTATCAGTGTAGCTAGACAGACACTCAAGGGGAAAACCTAGAGCTAGGATAAGCTAAACCATTGCTCCAAAGGACTCTCAATGGCAGATAAAAGGGCAGGAAGTGTGTAAGTAAGTGCATTTAACTGCTGTTGAGTTAAGGCCCTTTGGCACAATGGACTAGAGGAACAAAGGTTCCAGGGGTTCTCAGGAGCCTATGGATTTCTTGCAAGCTCAACCCTTAATTGCCTTTTTGAAGCAGTTAATTTGATAGCAAGTCCCCCAGTGTACAAGGTGCAAATCAGAAGCTCTTTAAAATATAAACTCCAAAACCAATAAGTTCTCAAGGCCTAGAGTTATGTCCCTGGGCTCTGAAGGGTGCTGCTGGAGTCCAGAGAGAAAGCCCACCGACTCAGAAGAAAATAGGACTCCATCCCCAAGGAGCATGCAGGAAGTCCGAAGTAAACACTACAAAACAGCGGTGCTGAAGTAAACATCTCTATCAGCCAATGGGGGAGGGGTGAGAGTTGGCTCACGTACATGCAGTGAGAGATCCCACCCCAGCCGGGCCAAAAAAAGAAGCTGACACTGAAAATTACACCACCCAGGAGAAACAGTGGGAGTGAGTTTATACCTAGAAAGGAAAGACAGAGCTGCGCTGGATCCACAAACATGGAGAGTCGAAAGAAGACCTCAGTGCTTCTCAGCGCAACCCGCTTTACATTACCAGCATCTAAAATTCACTTCCATCATAAGCTGCACAACTTGCCCCAGATACCAGCACGCAAAGTCTTCTGCAACAGAGAACACCGACGAGAATCACTGATTTCCTGACCGTCACACACTGAGCTGGAGAGGCTCTGATACAAGATGGAACCCTAATTACCTGGGCTTACCATGCATCCCTCTTACAGGCTGAATCTGTCCTCTTAATGAGGAGCCACTGGCCCAACGAGTCCACGATGGGTCATGGAGATCCCCCGGTCTGGAGCAAGTGTGTGGACTTGTCTGCTTCAATCACTGTTAATGTCACAACCGCCGCACACAAGCAAAGGCATGCTGGGTAAGGGGGGATCAGTAATAAATTCGTCGTAAGGGGGGACTTTGTGCGTTCACGCAGCCATGGTACCGCGGCGATGACTGATGTAACGCGCACCAAGGGGCCAGGAACATGGGCTCGCACGCACAAACACACCAATGGAAGAAAAATACTCAGCCCTGCCAGTACAAGGCACTTTTCTGTTTTATCTTTACTTCATAATCTAGTTAATAGCAGTTCTCCGGATAATCTACTTCGCGGCATAGGAGACGGAAAACCCAGGCAGATAAGAGCTGGCGAAATTAAATCAGGTGAGCATTAGCTGCCATCGCATTTTTAGGCCCTGCAGATTACACGGACGCATGGACGCACCCTGCACACACGCCGGCTGCTCGTGAGCACGTGCGTTGGAACCTTTCCTGGCAATTTAATGGAATTACCGCACTTCAGCTTCAGGGAGGCACTTCCCAGCAATACCTGCGGGTTAAAAAAGCAGCCCGGGCAGCAAAGCTCTCTAACTGCAAGGAAACCATCAAAATTCAGAAACAAAAATAAAAACGAAATGCCCAGCTTCGCCGGGGACCAGTGCGATCATAATACACACATCAATGGTGTCGGCATGTTGCCCCACTGAACTGAATCAATCGCTGTTGGACACGAGTGGACAAAAAATGGAAACTACGAAACGCCCCCCCCCCCCCCCCAGTTGGCTATTGAGTTGGCATGTGGACGGCAGCGTAAAGCATAAACGCTGCACAGAGAAGCCAGAAATGCAGGTTAAAATGACAAAATATGCTCTGATGCATATATGTGGCATGCTGCCACCAGAGAAATCATGTATTTCATTTACTAAATGAAAAGAATTTTTATTATACATTAAATGAAAAGGAGAATATGGATTTAATTCACAAGACGGATGGCAAGGCTGTGAAGAGTGGGATATTATCACCTATATTCAATGCCAATGGAACATCTGCAATTCATATGTGTTTTTGGGGTTGCCTTGTGAAACAGTAGGTCCTATAAAATCTTTAAAGACTTTAAGGTCTGGTGGCTGGGAGGGCCATGAAGGATGGGTAACTTGCTACATTAATTCATTGGATGCTGCAGTTGGTGTTATGAAGAATGCCAGCCATTGTAAAAAAAAATAATAAAAAAAAACTGATGCATAATGGGATACAGAAAGTGCCTGAGAAAAATACAGTATCACATTGCATTTACTGTCCCATGTAATAAAATTAGCAGACAAAGCCAGGAAAAATGCCATTATGGAAGTACTTGAAGGAAGCACTCAGGGGTGTGGCAGCACATTTGTTGATAAAATGATAAATTCCATTGCTGCCCATACAACCATTGACTCATACATCATAAATCCATTATGAGGTCTTTTGCAAGTGTCAGGAATTGCTTTGAAACAGTCCCAGGCACCTTTAGCACGCTGCCACTCTCTAGCTCTCCTGCAGTCCTGGTTGGTGTCCGGTCATCCCAAGGGGCAGCTGTGCTCACAGCCAAGCAACGAGGATGACAATGTCTTAACCCTTCCTGTATGACGTCACCCCCCGTGACAATTCCCTGTGACACACAGCAAATGGCTTCACGGCCTTTGCCCCCTGAGGAGCCTCCCAAACGCTCCTCAAAGGACGCAACCTTCAGATCCGCAGAGTTCACCTCTTGCCATCATGTTAGCAGAGCCTGACTGTAACCCCCCCCAGAGAGACACTGCGTTTCACAGCTCAGCCTTGCCGCACACCTGCACGAGCGCTATGGGATCCTTTAACTATGATCCTTTGTATTCCTGTTTTTATTTTTTGCCATTGTAAGTAAGAAAATTGCAGCGATTTTAGAGCAATTCTTTCAAAATAAGGCCGTACTGTCTCAGCTGCTTTGGCAACACCGTACTTGCATTAGAAAAATTTTAAGCAAGGACAGAAGAGAAAAACAGCATCAGGAGTATCAAAATATCAAGTGAAATGAAACCATAACATGGCCAAAAAACAGCCCGGGACATAATTATAAACGTGCTAAGCCGTAAGCTAAATATGTCCTCTTTAACCACAGTAAACTAATGTAGAGTCAAAGACATTAAAAGCAAACAGTGTCTGGTGGAGGAAACTTTCCACAATGCCGATAACAGCCATGTGGTCTCTGCTTCCTTATCCCATGGTACCTGCCTGCTTTGATATCATTTAGCATGCGCATTGAATTGAGGCCAGACTTTACCAATATTCCTTAATATAAACATGCAGCCTCTACCCAAGCTGCTTCAGTATTCATAATTATGCCCTCTCTCTGCCCCTGCTTACCAGTGTCACTCTAGCCTAATTGTACGACCGTGATCCATCACAGCCATATCACGCGCTGATTCTCTTGCTGAAGCCTCCAAGACGGCCATTATCGTCAAGGTCATTCTGCGCTCGGCGTCGAGCGCTTGCCCTTTAACTGCTGCTAATTTGGTGCCGACATGAATCTGTAACCAGTGGCTTGCTGATTCAGATCAGTGTATATAATGGGAACTCAAGAGAGGAAATCCCCAGAAATCATACCAAATATTTTTTTGCTGATCCTCAGACTACATCCAAAGGATCCAACTGAGGTTAGATACATCTTGAAGGTTGAGCTGCAATTTTTAAAAATTATTTTATTTTTAGAAAAAACACACTGAATTGTCACTGTGAGGTTTCGCTAATGATTTGATTTGGAGTTCCCTGGAGAGTAAAAGCTATGCTTTCTACAAATCTACTATTCTACTCTAAACACTCACCACACACAAATCTGATGGTCTTCTGTCAATCAGTGAAATCGACATTTAACTCTTGTTTTGGAATTTTCTTGAAGAGGTATAGGGTCCCTGACAGATAAAAGTTACACAATACACTTTGTGTGAATGAGCACACGATGTCTGGCAGCAACGCATGAGCTCATTGTTAGCGCATCCCTGATTCAGACACATTCTGGCGCATTCTGTCACCTCGGGCACATCTGCTATGGAATTATGCTCACAGTAACGACTCAATGTAAAGTACACTGTAAATCCTGCATATTACAACAACGCTTCGTTCATCCATACCCATTTAAACAGGAATTAAAAAAATACTAATATATGTGTAATGATCATAATGTTAGGCGACAAGCAAAGAACACATTAATGATAACAGTATACTCACAATGAATTCATGTAAAATAAAATAATCTTTATAAATAACTGATTTATCGGAATCTTCGATTCTCTGTTACAGTTTTTTACCAGGCCGGATTACTAATTCATGTATGACCAAATAAGCAAAGTAGGCAGTTCATTTCACACCCAGGAGATTATCGGTCAAGTGGCATGAAATATAGTTTGATGCCAATGGAAAGTTCACTTGGCCGCATTCAGATTTCAGTAGTGTAACTGGATCTAGCGAGTCTCTCGGAGTATGACAACCGTAGTCGGAAAAAAGGACGCGGGGAAACGATTTAACTGAGCTTGGGAAAATCTCCGTTATGTAATAAACCCCGTCTACTAATGTTAAAGTTTAAATATCATAAATAAAACAATCACATATCTTCCACTGACTATGGCAGACAGCCTGAGTCAAATACTCCTTTATCACAATGAAAATTGAAAGCAGTAATCCACCGAGGGCCTATTAAATTATATGACTCTTCCAAACTTGGATCTGTGAAATCCTCCCCACCCTCCAAGCCGAAGTCTCCAGCTGTCGCTATTTACAGCTGTCAGTGACCCGTCCTATTTCAAACTGTGCGCAAATAGATTCAACCTCCACTTTTAATGTACTCTATCAATTATTGACAACACTGGAGGTGGGATATCACGCTACCACAAGCAACACACCTAAGAGACAATCAAGAACAATCAAGAGTCAAGATTCCTCCGGTGTTGATCCGTAAGGTGAGCGCTCCATAACCAATACTGCATTATGAAGGAAAAAAATTCTCTGAACGATAAAACTTTTTTTCTCACCACTAAGTCCTTGCACTGTATAGTCCAACTCTATTCCTTCATAAGCAAGGGGATTCTTGTAAGATAATAGATATGTCTTACGCACGAAATAAAATAATGTATACACTTCCGTTCAAAATTACAGATTTATTGTTTTTGATGTTTAATTAATTAATTCCTTTACTTCATTTTAATGTAGTGGTGCCCCCTTCTTAATAGACAGTTATTCTAACCCCAAAACGCTGGACTATAAAGTAAACACGTTAGAACCCTACCGGATCGGCTCCTGATAATTTCCCCAAATTCATCATCAACAGCATCGTCTCGTCGATCTTGGAGGTGCCCCGCATCAGCCATAACTTATCAAGTTGCGCAAACGTTTTTTAAAAATCCTGGGGAAGATAGACAGGCAGAGGCTGGAGATCCGCGGAGAAAGCGGGCGAATGGTCGCGCAGAGACCGTCAAAGTAAATGAATGTTGAGCTGGGCTCGGCGTCTCAGGGACGGGCGCTCGGCAGAGCCGGGGAACGGTCAGTCTGAAGAGGATGAACAGGTGGCGAAACATGCTCGCCTCAAAATAGACCCCGAAGCTGGGCAAAAAGCGCCCCGGTGAAACCCGACACACAATGCATCAGCATCCATTTCCGTACCGCCGTAATTTTATAATATGTCATACTAAACAGGGCTGCTTTTCTTCCCTGTTGCCTGATCCAAACGGGAATGCACGCAAGTCAGCTGAATCACCTAGGATCCAAAGGCACACCATTGGCTTGGTGTGAGATCAATTAACGGTGTTTTATAGGTAGGCTAGTGATAAATATAAGTATTTTTTAAGTAGAGAAGCGGCACTTCCAATTACATATTCTCCTGCCTCTTTCCGGGTGTCGGCTCTGGTTTCCTAGTAATGAAACTACAGGCTTGCCGAAATTGCACCTCTTTTCTTTATATCTCATTGAACTATCATCAATCACATGAGCACTGGTGCGCAGGCGGCTCCATGCACAGTGCTCGCAAAAACACTGAAATTCACAGTTATAATGAAGGTAAACTTGTAAACGACACAACTTGCAAAACTTGTAATCTGTGAATATATGCATATATCGTCTTGCGCGTTTATATCTATGTATTATTGTATACACAAATTAAGTTTTTTGTTTTTTTTTTGTTTTTTTCATTTTTCAGGTTTGGCAAAACAAACACGTGGCGTCACATGTTGTGGATCGTGTCCCCGCTTGAGAGTGTCAGTGTCTGCTTCCGTGCATCTCTTACTTGGCGCCAAGTCCGTATCCGCTGAAATGTGATCAGTGATCATACTTTTCATGTCTCCCCTCTACCTACAAAGCTTCTCCAGTTGACGTCTAGGCTGGGCTGAGGGAGGGGGTTTTATTTACTTTCACTCCTTCATTCTGAACATTCCTTGCCCTCTCCCTTCTATCCTGTTCTTCTTGTTTGTCCATGACCTCTACCCAATTAGCCTGACAGCCCATCCTGCTAAGCGACTCAGCCATTTCACCAGATATTATTTTAAAGAGCCTTTTTGTTGTTCCTTTTATATTTAGAGTCAGTCGAAGCATGGCTTTTAGTGTGCCGTGCACTTTGTGACATTAGTCAATATGACATGTTTTGCACGTCTGAGGACAAATTAGCCTTCGCTCTCGTTAATTTCAAAACCTCTTTTGGGGGGGCTCATATTTTCTTGTGCTCAAGCCATGAAGAGGTGCCATTGAGGAGTTCAGAGATCATACACATTAAGACCTCGTACTCATGTAACGTGTAGGCCAACGGCTAAAAATACTCCGCTGTGTGGGAGGCTGGATGCTGGAAGGTCATTATAGTATACAGAACATGCTACAGAGGTTCGGTTTTCCCTGCTGTTAGGTTCGCAGCACTGTGCAATTCTGAGCACCATGAGCACCCCATGGCTAAGGGAAGAAAAATCTAATTCTCAACACAGCCACCATACTCTTACAGTGGACAGAGCTCACAGATTATGGTGTGGGCAACCAGGGCCACATTAAAGGGCAGAACCTGCCCCTCAAATCCCATCATACCATAAAGGATATCAGTCAGGTTTTGTTTGACAGCCAATACCCTTAGGTATCATTTAACTGCCAAAAACACCCCATCTCTCTCTTTTGGTGCTCAGATCCATGTGCTCAATCTTTTCTGTAAATGTAAATGTGGAACAAACCGAATATTAGACTCTAAATTGGAAAGAACGTATATCTCTGGTTGAGAATTGCAGCTGTGTCAAATATCCTTTCTATGCATAATTTGTGTATATAATTTACAAGTTCACTTTGCATCGATTAAACAGGCCTATTTGTATGTGTGTATAGTGGAGCCTGTTTAAACACGGCTGGAGAGATTGACGAAACACAACCTGAATTACGATGTAATTGATATGTAAAAGTCTTCCTAAGCAGCATGCTCATTAAATAAAATACATATTTTTGAGACAATGTGTATTTGAAATACACATTCTAAAAAAAAGCGTCCATCCATCTTCCAGCCACTTTTTAGTATAGGGTAGCACTTCTACTGAGGATATACTGTTTAGTGCAACGCAAAAGGTAACCGGTTTTACCAAAATCTAGAATAATATGTAATAAAATGTACATTTTTCCTTTATTTCCAGGTACCTACATATATCTGTTTCATATGAAATGTGCTGTAATGGGATTTTAGATGTAAGTAATAGTTCGAATTGAACCCTAAAATATTCAGAAGTGTTCCTAACATCACTGATTCGTACAATGATAATCGGTGTGGGTTATGTTTTCATTCAAACATGTCTTATCTTATTTGGGAGTGGCTAATTTTGGATATGATTGACGCCAGTAGTGGGCGTCATGTATCAGTAGATCAAAATGAGAAACTGTTCACATGACCGCTTACTAATTATTATTATTGGAAATGAAATGAACAAACCGATAATTAAAGGCTCTGTGTGTCAATTGTGGACATTGTTTCTGGTTCTGAGAAATTGATAAAGAGGTTCTGATGATGTAGTTCTGCAGATTTAACGCTGTAATATAGAAGATTTTGAAAGCATGGTAGGGTACTAGTCCTTGCCAAACGCAGAATGCTAATCTCAAACCAGCCCTATATAGGTCACCTGTCTTTCTCAAGTAGTCATGTCCTGATCAAGGAATCTTACCTGGAAATCCGCGGCCTGCTTTTACAGGTATTACTCTGTCAAGAAGTGCCTGGTTTCATTAGGAAGCTGGGAAGTACTACAGCATGGTTTATTTCAGAAGGCATTTCCCTGAGAAGTATGATCGACTTGTTGTTACTTGAAGCGTTTAATTGGTCCATGTCCTCCCAGAAGCAAAAGTGACTGGACACTTTTGTCTGCCTTATTAAAGGGACATTCCATCAAAATGAGATCCACAAATCCATACCCTCTGATGCCTACCTCTGGCTAATGCAGCTGTGTGCATGTTAGTGTTATATGTTGAGTTTTTCTACCACAATGTGACATCATCTGCACTGGTGAATATTCAAGGTGTGGAGGTAAAGGTTGTGTTGGTCTGCAAATACCTGGATGTTCACCTCAATAACAAACTGGATTGGTCACACAATACAGAGGTCCTGAACAAGAAGGGCCAAAGTCGCCTCCACCTGCTGAGAAGACTGAGGTCCTTCGGTGTGTGCAGAACACTGTTAAGGGCATTTTATGACACAGTAGTCGCGTCTGCAATACTCTGCACGGTGGTCTGCTGGGGATGCGGGAGTTCAGAGGGGGACATGAAGAGACCGAATGAGGAGTGTTAGTTCTATCTTGGGCTGCTCTTTGGACTCTACTGAGGAGGTGTGTGAGTGGAGAATGTTGGCCAAACTCCATCCATCCAACATCCACGATGGACAATCCCTCTCACCCCCTGCACATGATAGAGGGAGCGTTAAACAGCTGCTTCAGCAACAGACTGCTACATCCATCATGTAAGAAGGATTGCTTCTGCAAGTCCTTCATTCCATCTGCCATTAGACTCTATAACACCACAGTCAACTAAACACCATTAATTTCTCTAAATGAATGTCCTAAACTCATAAATGTTCTTCACATATGCACAATTTCCACTGCATTTGTGTAACTTCTATATTCATATCCACTGGGGGAATTATCTATATTTATATCTATATAAAAGTTTACTGAAGTTTCTGCTCTGTACCACTATCAGGTATTGAATGTTCATTACATCTGTGCAATATCCACTGCATATGTGCAATATGTGTAATGGTGTACATGATTTTTCATAACTTTCATATTATTTATTAAATTGTTTTGTCGTTATAGTTTTTTTTTTGTTTTCTATTGCTATATATTTCTATTGCCTGTCGTAGCAACTAAATATCCCCAGTGTGGGATCAATGATAATAGCAATCAATCAACAAATCAAACAAATTAGTGATAGACAGCCACAATGACTTGCAACTCAAAACTTTTGCACTGTTTCCATGGTAAGTCAGTATGTACTTGAGCGAAATCCTATAAATAGGAGACCACAGGCAGGTCTCATGATCTAGGATGTTGGTGGACAGGCTCAAAGTCTGGCTCAGAGTAAATCCTACAATTAGTAGTTCCGAGAAAGGATCTGATGGTGTGACACGCAATCCTTCTGCAAACAGCATCGTTTCCCTTCATGTTTCCCACTGTGGAAATACCAGAGCCATCATTCAACTGGTTTCACTCTCCCAGCACTAGAGGAGGGAAAAGCCGGAATTTCCACTGAAATGTGAGAGGTGAGGAAAACCATGGAAGGTCAGATCAACACACCTGTTCAGCGAGGGGAGAGGTTTCCCCCGCAGAATGACAAAATGTCCCCGTGCAGTAAGAGGGATCGAAAATGAGGCAAAGCACTGCAGAAGATGAACACATGATTAACCCCCCCCCCCCAGGCAAAATCAATGCTTTGTTCTTCCCCTCCACTCCATGCATTCTGAACTAAGGCAGACGCGATTGTGACTTTGGTGTCAGGCGCCATGGTTTCTGCAAAATCCATCCATTCTGTACTGCTTGTCCTGTTTAGGGTCACTGGGAATCCCAGAAGCTATGGGCCCATGGTAGTTTCTGTGAAATACAAAAAATACTTACTGTTATAATATGTCCTGACTAGCTGCCCAAATTTGCACCATATAATTCAATGTTTCAACACATAGAGTGGGTATTTAGTAAAGCAGTTTGGGACTAGAACTGAAATGGCGATGAACAGAATACTGTTTGATTGCAAGCAGTTATAAAAACACAGGTTCAAGTCCCAGGAGGAATTGTGTTGTATTTTTCAGGAAGGTACACTTGCTAGGAAATCCTGACATAGTTTTTTGTAGGTAGGCAAACAAAAATGCAATTTGGTCAAATTTCCTAACACTCCAAACAAAAATGGGCATTCACACTGTACGTCAGAAATATTTATTTTTTTATTTTTTATTTTTGGGAGTGGGGGAAAGCTTCATAAAACAATCGTTACGAAATAATTAAGTAATTTATAAAAACTAAACAATGTGCAATCACTACATATAACATAATCTCGCTCTAGTTTGGGAAGACTACTAGCTTATAATTATGCTGATAGACAGAATAATTTCAAAAAATAATAGTAATTCTATTAAAATTCAGAGGGGACAAATGTTTCGATCTGCCATTTAGAATCAATGACTCACTGATGTGGTATTTATGCTTGTTTTTTCTGTTGGCATGGTAACAACTCAGGACTCTCTTTTTTTAAAAACTGGAAATGGGGCTGGGTAATTGAATATGTAGGGGCACCCCTGTGTGTCCAAAACATACACGGCTGTTGTTTCGAGGAAAAATTACGTTGTTTTTTTTTGTTCTTCTCAGAATCCTCTCAGAGACTGACCCAGCTCCCTGAAAAGCTACCCTTTAACAACCTGTCCTACAGCAGCATGCAGAATGGCTAATCTGCAGTCACTGCCTTCAGGGCTACAGGAAAGAATGACATAAATTGTGCCGTGATCCACAGGGAGAGAGGCAGTAAGTCTTTTAAAGGCAGCAGGTCACCAAATGTCTTTATGTGGATGGAACTGCAAAGCAAAGTAGCTGTGTCTTACCATGTGGGGGCGCTGTGTGCCAGATTTTCTTCAAGGAAGGACAGTATGCAGGCAAAATATAAAAACCAAGAAATACTGCAGTATACTATCATGTAAATTATACAATATTAGGATATGTATAACATGGGGAAAAAAAATCCCAATTTCTGTATCTTCATTCTGAAATTGGCATAGAGACTCACTTGTAGAGGGCAGGGGGTGATGTTGGCAAAAAAATTAACACACACAGGTGTAATATGGCCACAGTGTCAGGGCCACTGCTGGCAGAGATGCCAGTTTAGTCCACAAAAACATTTATTTAAATTGTAAATTGGGGGGAAATGCCAGGCCACATGACAGCAACATGAATAGGGGTGTGAGTGTTGGGGGTGATGGGGGGCAGTCGGAAATAAGGGCATTCCGTACAAGCCGTGTCACTCACTCGTGTTTATTATGTTAGTATACAAACAGGTGAGCTCCAGACACACATCAGTCCTGCCTGCACTGTGGTTTCGCTAATTTCACAACATGTGGTCTACTGTGAAGCTCCCCCCCTCCCTGCCCCCTCCCTGCCCCTCTCTCTCTCTCTCTCTCTCTCTGCCTACTCCCTTGTTCTCTCCCTTGAGCGAGGCTATGTAATTACACAGGAATTGGGGGCATTTTCGCCTCTTTTTAATTCAGCAAGTCTTTCATAGCATCCTTCCTGCAGCATACAGACACACTGCTTACCACTTTACTTTTGCATTAATCTAAACAAGGTGACTTCCGCTAACGAGGAGAAACTGTGCCATTTCTGGGGCGTGCAGCTAAACAAGTACACAGGGATTCTTCTACATTTTCACTAAGCCTTAAAAAAATGCCCATCTGACATCAGAAGCACACCAATGCACCTCGATAGGTCTACGTCTGTTTTGAGGAACAGAAGAATTCACTGATCCTCGGTGACATTCTCCGAGTCCTTCCAGTTACATTTGTTGGCTTAATTGGAAAACAGGTCAGAAACACCTGGTTAAACATTCAGCTCACATCACAGGATAAACACACTTGTCAGTTAAACATCCAGAAAGTGGGACAGATTCTGACAAATGTGACTGAAACTCATGTAAGGGAGTTACTAGTTATTTGGACTCATTACTGCTTATGCAACCAGGCAAGAGCATTTTCTGTCACAGAAACACATCCTCAGCATTTTCCCCTTGCCGGCTCTCAGTAATCCTCAGTAATATGCCTCCGTAGAAATGGTTATCTTTCAAATGGTTACATTCACGACCTCTAGAGGATCCATTTTGGCGGTTTTCCATTCCAGAATACATCTCTAAGGCCGATTTAGTCTAAGTGACAGGGTCTTCTGTAATTCTCAGTGTTGCAGTGTCTACTGGAGGAAATATCTACGCACGTATTAAACATATTAAAACGTCTTTAACCTAATCTTCTAAAAATACAGTATTTACAGTGACGTCAAAGCACTGCTATGCTACTGACAGTGCAGAGATACACTGGTAAAAACACATTTACCTAAGTCACGAAGCAACCTCGGCTTATCAAAGAGAAGGAATAGCGGGATTCGCTAGGCGACCTACCGTCTGGCCACTGGTGCAGTGATGTCTGGTGTTCACACTGAATGCACATGCACATACATTGACATTAATATGATTGTGGCAAGACTGGAGTAAAGTCCATAATACATTTTAAAGAAACAGCGAAGCTAAACATTTTTTTAAAAAAATATGACTTACGATGAAAAAAAAATTCCCTTCAAGGCTGAATTTTGGGACCTGAACTCTCACAATGGACCACTGCCCGACACCATCTGTTACCCACTCCCATTCACTGCTGTTGGGTTATTGTGTGTGTGTAGGTGTGTTGCTAATGAAAGGACAGTGATCAGCAGGCTGTTTCTAGCAGATCTATAATGTTCAGCTGGCAACACCATCCTGCAGCCATGTCTGATTGATTGCAGGCCCGCGGCGCCTACACCTCAGCAGTGTTTCACTGCCATGTCCAAACAGGGCTCCGTCGCTGTGCCCCTTGCCGCACCCCCATGTCCACGTCAGCACTACACGCGTAAAGCTACAACCCACCAGCTACGATATTCTCTATCGGCTTATCACCCAGCAAATTAAAAGTCGCAATGGTGAAGCCCGTGCTAAGGAATCACTTCATAGTATCCACAATATCAGATCATAACATACAGAGGGAAAGTTATCCAGCAATCTGTAAAATCTGGCAAACTATAGAAAGTGCATCAAAACCCAAAGTGTGACTTAATACTTTAAAATGAGTGTTGAATTTAATTCCTTGCCGCTTTGGGGGTGATTAGCAGTAAAACCGCCGACATAAGAGGAGACACTGTCATAAAAGAGATTTCCACTGAGCATTTTTCACTGATATTGAGAACAGTAAGCTGTCATAGGATGGTCAGTTTTATGAACTCAGACTTTAAAAAGTTATTATCAGTTTGACGGGAGAGGCAGTGTGCGCAAGATCTCCTTCAGTCCCACTGCTTAGTGTATGGATTATCCATATAATACAGGTGAGTAGAGAAGAGTCAGGGTGTATGGTGAGGTTTTTTAGGTGGGGGGAGTGCAGGGGGGGTGCTATTTAATAGTAGTCTTCATAGTTCTTGGGATTCAAGCAGTACAGGATGGCTCCTCCAAAGGAGAAGATGGTGGATCCCCAGGCCAAGCCGTAACCCCAGTTGAACTCATGGTATATCCTTAGGCTGATCGTCTCGATGAACTTGATCGGGTAGAGCACTAGACTACACACTTGCAGAACAACTGAGCGAGAGAGAAAGGGAAAAAGAACAAGACAGAGAGAGAGGGAGAGAGAGAGAGAGATGGTCATTTCTTAAACACAATTTTCCATTCAGCATTTTTCTGTTTTATGTTTAAATAACGTACATGGCTGTCTCTAACAGCATTAGCATTCCGGGCACAAGATGCAAGCCCTTGAAATGATCAAAGATATTACCTTCCAAAGGTTAAATGTAGGGGAAACATGTTAATAGCTATTTTAGGTACACTGACATCAACCTTGAAAGCATGGTACATTATCCCTACATTCAGGTAGTCACCAGAACAAGGCTCTGCCTGGACGGTATATTCATCAATCATCAAGAATGCAGAATGCCATGTGCAATCCACAAGAGACACGCACACAAAAAAAAAACGCAAATGCCACATCACAATACCCACTCTCCCTCGATCATGTATTGTGATGCGCAGCCAGAACTGCAGGAGCGCAGAAGGCAAACGTATCAGGACACAACCCAGTATTTACAAAGAAAACAGGAAAAGTGTCCATGCACATAATAATAAACATCAATTTAAGAAGAGCATTAAAAGTGTGGATGTACCTAAAATTAGGCTGCGGATGAACGCGTCCAGCAGCCAAAAACCCAGAGGGGGCTGGTGCCGGAGAATCCATCAAAACGACACAAAATAATAAATCAGAACGGCTCTGCTACATGGAAATATGAGGCGAATTACCAAACAAACACCCTCCCTTTGAATGAGCGCGACGGCAGCACCGCGCAGGCATCTATCTATCAGGCCGATAAACCGATAGGTGCTTACATGAGCAAACTGGAAGGTCACACCCCCAATATGAGTCCATCACAACGCACATGACAGTAATTGAGAGTCACTGAGTAAACTGAATAATAGGCCTCTACACCGTGGAGGGAAACATCATGTAGAAACACGACTGGGAATGGATCTGAACCTACCTTAGATATGTAGAGCAATGACCGACAGACCCAATACACTGTAGCTGAAATTGATGCTATTTTTCAGTATCATTCTAAAGGGAATCTAAATTGTTCTAATTCATTCACTTCTGCTCTTCAGTACTTATTGTCTATTCAGTGCTATTCATAGCTGTTCAGCGCTAGTCTGTACTAAAGGACCGCAATCCAGTGGAGCCTTTGTTTCTAATGAAACACAATATTCAGCAAATCGTCTCAACTGAACACGTTTAAACTGCTCTCCTTAGTTCCCAAATCCCCTAATGGGAGAGAGGCAAAACCAGCTGGCCTGGGCAAGGCCTGGAGCTGAACACGCCAGATCTACACTGTCACAAATACAGAACATAAATCCTGAACAAGGGTAACTTCAGAGACTGTAGCATTAAAATGCTGAATGAGAACAATAGGCAGACAGATCTTTATTATCTGTGCTACACACCCTCTTGTAGTTTAACAGTTTAACATATTTAATAAAAATTACATTGAAAAGGTCAGGCGCACAACGAGTAGTACTGTGCAATTGTACCATTGGGTTCTGAAACATTAAAAAAACCTTTAAATGGGGAAAAACATGTGTAATGAGATTTTTTATTGCATTTTACATTTATTACACAACTTAATGGAAAGAAAAGTTTTCATGATCAAGAACGGGATGGTAGAGAGAGCAGTGCACCGATCGCAGTGCGAATGGGCTTTGAAGCAGCTCAAATAATGGAATAGGTGCATGGAAGTACAGCTGGAATGTGCGTGAATGTGTGCATGCGACTGAAGAACAGCAGAAAAGAAGGCGTGGCTACTCATGGACGTGTGTGCGCCAGTGTGTGTGGGAGAGAGAGAGAGAGAGAGAGAGAGATTTACCTGCAGCGAACAGCATCACAGCGACAGGTCTGTAGAAACGTCTCCGGGAGCCGATACACACGGACACCAGGCCCACCAGGAACGAGAGGAGAATGAGGCCAGCCCCGCCTAGCAACAGGGCCAGAGTGGCGATCTGCCAGTCTGCAAGGAGGGAGAGAGAGAGAGAGAGAGAGAGAGAGAGGGAGAGAGAAATGGAGTGGGGAGATGTAGTGGGCAACAGCAGAGGAGTTAAGAAACACGGGACTTTGAAAACCTTCCGCGCCTATACATGACATTAAAGTAGAGCAGTCCCCCTGACTTCATGGCCTGATGGAACAGTACAAATAATCCAGGCTATTTAAACAGCCGTCCCCACTGAGAGCAAATGCCTCCACGTTATCCTTTTGTTCCCATTTTCCCCCCAATCTTCTCTGAACACCGGTACATCCTTAAAAAACAAACTTATCGGTTCTGAGGAACGAGAGTTGCGTTCGGTTGGAAAGATTTCCTCAATTACTGTACAGAGCTTCCAGGCAGGCAATTCCATTTGGAAATACCAGCCTGTATTCCCACTGACAGGAAAAAGGCCCAGGAAAGGGGATCTGCTGAATTTAGGGCGACAGCCAGTCTTTCTGAAAATACCTGCTGAACAATCCTGCATAAATTATGTACAATAAACATGCATTCTTAATAAGTCAACCAGTTTGATTATACTGGGTGGATCACAGTGCGGTATAACATAATAAAGCGCAATACTAAAAGTAGCTGTAGTTCTCTCAAAATAGGATGAAAATCAGAAGCACCGAAAACATCTTTTCTAAGGTACTATTTTTGCCCCCACCGGTGTCATCATTTGTCACATGGAGTCACTACTTGGTATGATGAAGGTCAAAGTGATGTCAACACAGCACAGGGACACCAAGTCGCTGTACTCTTGTGAACACACCACATCTTTTACAGTGGCTTACTTGGAAATTAGACAGAAATCAGCACAACTACTGTAAAAATATCTACATTAAAATGAGGCTATCAAAACAATGACTTTTTTTCGCTAAAACTAAGTAGAAAATTATCCTTATGCCGAAATAACTTGAACCTACGGTATAGGTGTCACCTACATTAGAGAAGTATCAAATTATGAATTCCTGCATAAAATATCTATAAATATATTTCTGGGCTGTCAGCGATATGACAAGGACTTCCAATGCTAATGGTAATATTGGTGTAATTTGGTCATATTAGGGCAGCCCAACGTTAACCTAACGCCGTATTTACCTCTTACTGCAAGCAAGAACAGATTAGCTGACGAAAGTTCAGAGCAAAGTACTAGCTCCATTCTGCTGAACGCAGCACCGAATATTGATCGCTTTGTTTAGATCTCGCCTTAGCAGCCGTGCCATGCAAGGTCCACAGTGCTCTGTGGATTTTCATTGAGTCCCAGGACTCATTAAACTCATTGTTTGGGTAGACATATTATTGTCACCTGGCTTTTGCAGGAAAAATTAGCTTCTGCCAGCAAAACGCTCTATTCTGTAAATTATTCACACCTGCAAGTTAATAAATTATTTAGAGGAGCACAAGGAGGAGGTAGCTGAGGAGGGCACTCGTCCTTTCTTCACTGGTGACCCAGACGTCTCTGCTAAAATATGCCAGGAAGCAAGGACCAATAACTCCTCCTCAGAATGCCTCAAAAGTCTTCCTCCTGGCAGCAAGGAACTGGGGTTTGACGTTGCCGTTATCTTCACGCATACTTGCAAGCATCTCAGCATTGCTCACAGGAGCTGAATCCAACTGTGAAATGCAGGAGGACATGATGACACAGGGGAGGGCTAAGGTTAGGGGCCAAGTCCCTCTACTGGGGGTGTATAAAGGGGCGGGGCCAACCAGGCACCAGCCCCAGCTGAAAGATGACAGGTCCTGGGAATGCCCCCCTGTCACTTACCAATTCAAAATACGTATTTGGCTAAAAAGATTGGTTCTTCTGTATGAATTACAGCCCATCTTTTGTCACCACCTTAAAAAAATTGGCCAAGCACCTGCAGGTTCATCAGGTACCCATTTAAAATGGAAAGCAAACCTTCCCCCAAAAATCTCTATAGCCCTTAGATCTTTTGGCCTTAAGAAAGTGAATGACTGAATGACTCTCACATACCGTTCATGGCCTGCAAGATTATGAGGGATGTTCATCCTACTCAAATTCTGAACATTTTATTGTTCTACTAAGGATTCAGAAGCTCATTCGAAACCTCAAGGACTCTAATCATTGTTGTCACGCTCGTCCTTCAAGCTGAACCACACAACACCTCTCAGGCCATCCTGGAACACTATTCTTCTCTCACAATGCCACTCGGGCCATCCACAAAACTGTAGCTCATCCCATCCCCAACCCATTTTCTGTTGCTACAGTGACAGCAGCCTGATTGACACCTCAGGAGCTTTCTATCCATCAACCCAATCAATGATGGAGTTGACAGATGTCTACAACTGGTGCTCGCATGCAAGGGACACACACACACACACACACACACACACACACACACACATACACACAGCAGTATCCCTGCTAGAGTCGTCTGCCTGTGATCTCTCAAGGACACGGCCATTTTAATAAGGGTAATGAGACATTAATAAAGCGCAAGAATGAACTGGACTACCAATGAGCTGGACTCTGGGAGTGTCCCAGTCTTAGTCATTGGACACGTCTTGCCCACAATCAGCTACTCTATGTCACATCCTGTATTAATCTCAATTTAAAGTGCATAATGAAAAATTCCCAGTTTTCAATGCGCAGCAGCAACAGCAATATTCCCACGTCTTTCCAGATGAATTCCCTGGCAGCGAGGGCAACACAACTGGACATCATTCCAGCCTCTGCGGGGGGGGCTTTGTCCCAGGAGAGGGCCGTCGCAGTTCATTAAACCGCAATCACATGACAAGGAGCATACGGAGAACTTAGCTTTCCAGTGAACCTTGCTCATACAGATTTATACAGCTGGCTTTGTTACCAGACTGATTCGTGTTTAGCACATTGCTCAAGGGTAGAGGTCCAAGGCATTAGCTCCCATGCTACTTACTGTCCCTAGTTTACTTTCACAAAAGTACATGCTAGTTATATATTAAGAGGGCAACATGTGGCTCAGATAGTTAGGGCGCTGTGCTTGTGATTAGAAGGTTGCCAGTTGAAATCCCAGGGTCAGCGGAGTGATGTCACCTTTGGGACCTTGAGCAAGGCTCCTAACACCCATTTGCTCTAGGGACCGGCTGACCCTGTTCTCTCGGTTGTACGTCACTCTGGATCAAAGTGTCTGCTAAATACATAGATATAAGCATATTTAATAGTGCAATAAGCCACTGTTTCAGAGTCTACAAAGCAGTGATTCAACGTTAACGTCTGAAGCAGCTCTTCCTCTGTACAACACAGACGCATCTGTAGACTACCGTAAAAACGGATACAGAAGCATTTTCTCTGAGAGTGAAAATGGACTCATCTCACATCCATAATTCATGCCTCGCATGTTTCAGATGAGGCCTGACATCGTGTCCTCGCGGCGGTCATGGAACGGGCCGGCTGGCGGTTTCGGAGAGAGTGCGCTTTCCAGGGCTGTGGCTGTGCTTAAAAGGACTCCAGTCAGAAAAATGCGAATGGGGGGACAGAAATAAGGCCTTGCCGCCTTTTGTTGCATTTTATTAAAAGGACCCCTATTAAATTTTGAACAACAGAAAGCTGAGTCCGGGAGGGGAAAGAGGATATGCTAATTCCACTGGCACCGACTTCCATCTACGGAGGAATTACACTAATATAATGTTACGAGATAACACACTGCTCAATATCCTTCTGCCTTTCTCTGCCACGCCGATAAAACAGCTTTTCTGGATTAGCAACAACTGACTGCCTTCCAACAATGCAGGACTAATGTGTTTGAGAAAGTATTTACGACGAATGCGGGAAAACCCCACACCGACCCGCATTCTTCTTGGACCGAGAGCTGTAAGTCAACAGTCGAGTGAGACTCTGAAATGAAAATAAAATCCCTTTGCCCCCCCCCCCCCCATATTATCCAAGTAATACAGGAAAAACCAAGAGCACGCAATGTACAGCTCTTGAGTCCTCAAGCCGCCGTCTGCTGGCCGTCGGGCGGATTATCTTCACACAGGTACTCGTCTGCATAGGCCTGTGCATCACTAACAGCACAGATAATCCTCAGCTGACACATCCGAGCGACTTTTATTCTGCCATTGCCAGACAACCGTTTACGACCAGCTAGCCGAAACCGACACCCGCAAATCCAGAAAAGAGAGCAGAATGAGCCTCCCACATGACTTTTTCTCATGGTTATTTGTTTTCTTACCCCCCCTACCCCCCTTTCCACCCAGCCACACCAATCTCATGTTCCAACCCCTGACTGTGGTCCTCAAACTCCCTGATACGGAATGTACACTCTCTGCACCACAAAGCAGAAAAGCTACTGGCAACTACTGGAACAGCACGCCTCTCACCACTGGGAGCTGGCCCTGTGTGGCTGTCCCGAGAAGCCTGCAGGGGGCGCTTACTTGACAGGAAAGGATGGCTTAAGCATCAATTATACCCCCCCCCACCTTCTAGCAAAACGATGCCAATTACACTGGCTGGCTGCTGAAGCCTCTAGTTGAAATCTGTGAGTGACACCTCTTAAATGCCACCCACTGTGTCAGGCACCAGACTATTTTCACAATCACCTTTTTATGCTGTTTTTCATTCTGTCGTTTTATACTGCACCTGGCTTAGGAAAAGTGTCAAATAATTCATTCCCTTTGCTGTGGCAGACATAAATCACAGCTACTTCACGTAACCCCAGTGGCAGTCAGGGCAGGCACAAAAACAGACGCCTCTAGTTCACTCTCTCCCATTCAAAGAAATAACACACCTTTCACTCCCTGACTGGGGTGATACATGCTGACTGGGTCTTCACAGCAAGGATCAGGCAGCGCTTGAAGAGCCGAGACCCTTCAAAAGGAATATTACCGACTGGCTCTTGCTTGTCCTTGAATCTTTCACTCAGTCTGGTCCATCTAAGGACCCGTGTGAGACAGAAAAACAACAGCAGGACAAAGAACATAAATGTCACATGACCCCCCCCCCCCCCCCCCCCCCCCCCCCCCTCCAGGGCGGGAGGGGGGGGGGCAGGAGAGGACCGACGGTGCCCCCCTCTGACGCGCG
>JAABNY020000001.1:47730756-47746776 GCA_015164015.2 Brevimyrus niger
TAGTCAAAATTATACTGGTGATGACCTCACAGGGAGCCGGGGGCGGCCAAAAAAACACAGCAGACGAAAAAAAAAAAATGGCTCAAAACCCCCCCCCCCCCCCCCACAGATGACTTGTAGAGGGCAGACGAGGGGAGGCAAAGGAATGTCATATTCTACCCATGAGGCTATGCTGTGTACGTGAGGCTTAAGATCTCGATGGTCACCGAGTCATGTGACAACCAGTCAACTGGCTTCCACTATGGTCTACATTCATGGACAACGTTGCGTATCGCTGCAGGGATATCTGCCCTTGAGAAACCCGTTATATTGTGCGAATCTCATTCTGACCCCGGTTCCCCAATCTCGACATCTTCCATCCATTTGTAAGCATTATGTGAAAAGTCTCCAGCGCTCCCAGGACCTCCGCGGCCTGTTCAAGGTAACCCACTCTGGCCGGAACGGGCAAAGGAACTTCAACACGCATCCACACAAACAGCGATATCTCTGCCCTCATTATAACTGCAAAGAGACTGTGTCTGTTCCGGTCTCTTGAATCATTAAGCAAAATCATTCAACTAATTACATTTAATTTAAAAAAAAAAAAAAAAGAAGAAAAAAAAAAAGCAGACACGCGGTCTGCCCAAACGACAAGCTGAAAAATGCAGCGTAAAGACCAGGAAACAGTGCGAAAGTTATCTAGCGAAGGCTGGCTGGCCTCTCACATGACTGTTTGTTTTCACGAGCGATGAATCACGGTGCTTCAGACGGTGGAGGGTGTCAGTTGTGTGACATCCACATGGTGAGCGACACTACGCACAAACTCATCACTGCAGCCGTCTGCATGTTTCCCCTCTACATCTCTGGAATTCCCTGACTGCATTCCCAGCTGCTCAGCCTCTCCCTACTCCTGCGGTTAGCTGGACATATCAGCGTATGCAGCCAGAGTGCCTGATGTAAGCAGCTCCCTGCCCGTTACTCTTCTCTATGACAATTGATAGTATTCAGCTGTAAAGTATATAAAAGTTCTCATTTCCATACTTTAAACTATATGCTTCAAGATGAATAATGAACTACCCAACGAAAGAAAGCTAATCCAGTAATGAACAAGCTCTATTAAGTAATATTTATTTTTTTAAGTTTCATTTTTACATGTTAAATGCCCCCAATCACATTCTGAATTTCTATTAAAGCCTAAAAGAATTGGCACTCACACAGATAAATCAGTTTATTATGCATATAGATTAATATGTACAGCACTACAAAATATTAATGGCTTTTTTGTTATAGGGCTTGTCATTAGCTTCTGCAATTCTAATAGGATTGTCCATCTTAGAAAATCTCTCTAAAAAACTATAATGAAGTTGGTCCATCTTCAAGTGAGAATCACATTTCACAGTTCCACCTAGATTCCTGCCTTGAAAGTCATCTTCAGTTGTGCATTCAGTATACAATTATTTTGTGATTACCAAGCGTTTCCAAGAAAAAGCCGTATGAAGTTCCCTGACCATCTGCCATGACCACGAGCTTAGAACTATATATAGCATCGGACTATTTGTGCACGTAGGTATCTGCAATATCGAGTAACACACATAATTAGTATTGTGATCAATTGCGTGAGTGTGAGTAGATAATAGGGTATTGTACTCAAATTATCGACCTTACAAATAAGGGAATTCACTATAAGTGAGTTGGAAAGACACTGAAAAGATTCTGTTTGCTCACATCGCGAAAAGATTCAACATGTCAACCGTTTAGCATGAAATCTAATCTGATGTTTTGCTCCTCAAGGCAATAATAATATGCAGATGTTGTGATATCAAAATCTCTGCATAATTATGAATGGAAATAAAGATTATAGATAGGCTAATGATTAAGAGAGTTCAGATTTAAATTAAAATTTCTTAAGTAGCCGCACTGGCATCATTAAAAACCCGTGGCACCTCTGAGGATGCATGTTATCAATCAACACAAGAAGCGGTAATTTCACTGCTAGATCAAGTGTCAATTGATAAAAGAGCCGTGAGGTATTCATCTTCGATAGTACCGTTCTTCTGTTCATAAGTTCATAAGAAAACAGATAAATATATTTAAATTAATTTCAGAAACCCACTAAGGGGTATCTCTTTGAATAATGCTTGCTGATGATCTCTTAGCCTCTTTGATGCTATTCTGCTCTGTTTCGCATTAAATCATAGGCAAGACACATCCTCTGATTTTTTTCCAAAAACACTGTCCTGCATATGAGAAGCACAAAGCCATGACGTGCAAGTCAAAGTCAATTATGGATTACAAATTATGAATTACAGTAAATCACCACATACCCATTTGAGTTAACGGCAATAAAGAATGCGAAAAAGCACCTGCAAATTCCTTTCTGAAGCAGCAAACTTTTCATGCTCTCCATCATGTTGGGATTCTGGCAGAATGCACCAAAAGGATTATACCTTTATGTGGGATTAAAATGGAATGTCTTTCAGACGGAGCGTGCAATTACAACCGCAACAAAGATAAAGTTCCCAAATTCGCGGAATGACAGTTTCAAAGCACAAGAGAAGCAGGCGCATAACATATGCGGTGTTATAACAACGTTTTTCTGGCAGCTAAAAAAGAGCTATATGAAGAAAAAAGAGTCATTCTGCAAGTATGCCATCACGTTTCCCTGGTTACTAATCTACAGGCATTTTGGCACTCTGGGGAGTTTTGTCCTAAAAGTTCGCCCCGCTCCTCGGACTACTAAAGACCCTCAACAAAAGCTCATTTTTCCGGGCAACAAAAGCAGAATAAACCCCCTCCCCAACTCAAGCATCACGTTCCCACAAGGTCTCGATCGCATCATACATAAAGCAACGTCCAACAGCCTTCTGAGTGAAAAAGATGACTGAACTGCAATAAGGCTCGGAAACATAAGAGTTCGCATACGCCCTAGGTTACAGATTTACACCCCAATAATAAAGTTAGACAGAAAGTCCGGAATATATCGCGCCGAGTTTTCCGCAACACAGAAAAATGCGCCCGTAGCATCTTTTAAGACTTTCGGTTCCTTTAAATAACAAATCTGACCCCGTGTGACATTTTATTATTTGTGCAGTTGCATAGTTTTGTTCCTCGATCAAACTTAAATTCTTGGATATTTTTCAGGAAATGTAATAGCTTAGAGGAATAAATCACAGAGATGTTTATGGAGCGTTCTGTCCACATAAGGGCTACTGGACCAGAGAGAAAAAGGTGTGCACTTGATGCTATCAGATATGATGGTCGGTTTGGCAGTCGTAGTAAGAGTAGCAAACTGGGCAGAGGCGCTTTGTCATCGTTGGGTCCATGAACATCGAGTGTGTTCTCCAGTTAGGATCTTTCAAACCTGTACCATTCCAAATGAATGCGTTGCGTTAGATATACTGAAAGTACCACGTTCTCAGAAATGCAATGCGCACAAAGTAATATTAGGGAGGGTAAGTATTTAGAAATCATGGGACACGTCTCTTACCTGTCTCCAGCGTGCTGCTGCATTGCCATTTATCCGAGGCCGCGGGTTTCCAGCACGAGTCCCATAGAGATAGGTAGTACTGGTTATCTGCAGTGACCCACGCGGGGCTCAGCACGGCCCCGATCACCAGGCACAGCGCGAGGAAGATGCACACCAGCCCAACCAACTTCAGCGGCGTGAGGACGGAGCCGCGGACTTCCTCCGCTCCATTGGCGGAGGAAGCCATGCCGGCTGATATCACCGCTCCGCTATATTGCGTGATATTTCAATATCACTTTGCTGACGCCTTCCGCTCGACGAAGAGGTAAAGGGGTGCCAACAAGCAAGCGACTATGCGGCAGCTGGCGTTTCGCTGCCTGAGGACTGATGCTGCTGCGGCGGCGGCGGAGCGACTCGGCGGCTCGCCTCCTTAGTGCGGTGACGTCATGACACATCCGAAAATCCCGGGAGTGTCACCTGCAGGGTCCTAACGCCTCGGATGCCCAAGAGAAGAATGTGCTCGTTTCAACGGTGCTGCACGGGATTGCAAGGCTTCCGCCAGTTTCTTTTCATCCAGTAACAGTGGTAATCTGAGAGCAGAATCCGTGGGCAGCTTAAACAACCAGGGGCAGTACTCAGCATTTCTGTCACGCTGAACCGTGGGTACATAAGTACTCTACTAACTAGATGTTTACCATATCATTAACACAGGCTGACACACATAAAGACCAGCACATCCACAGAAACAATTAAACGCCTTGACATAATGTGGCCAATTTGGTAACTTCTGTGTTTGCTGTCTCCATCAATTCTAGACTCTGTTGGTTCCCTATTTGCTTCTAATTCCAATTCCATTACCTCTTCCTCCAGCTGGTTCCCATGGTAGCCGTCTGCACCTGTCAAGCTGTGACCACATCAAGCAATGTTGGATTTATTGTTCTTCGATTTCCATATTTCATATGCCACACACTGATCCAAATGGTCTTATTCGCAGGCTCAATTCATGAGCTGCTTCCAGGTCGGTACGTTTGGCAGGCCTGTTTATGCGTAGTTCCGGAGTCAGACGTATTATGCAGAACTGTTATTTCCATTCTGCTCGAATCTTTCCAGATAGGCTGCCTGCATGCAGAGTTCCACTCACCAGGGCAGCAGAGGGAATGACTTAAGGCATTTACTGTTACGCGTAGCTCTTTCAAAAGAGATAAACAAACACTGGCGAAAGCCGCTCGCATGCAGAGTAGAGCGTCACTGGTAAGAACCAGGTCGTCTGTTACGTTTATACATTACATTCTGTGTATTTGGTAGGCACTTTTATCCAGAACGACATACAAGTGAGAATCAGAGAGCAGGGTCAGGCTAGGTTGTAGTGGTAATCAGGGTTAAGGGCCTTGCTCAAGGGCAGGGGAGGATTAACTTATCTGGGAGTCGTAGTCCGACACCAGCATGGACACTATCACTGATTTGACTCACCGCTCCATTTATCCCTGGGGCAGAATGGCGTCCTGATATTTGTCAGGGCCTTAGGCTATAGTGCTTAGGATAGTCTATGCATTACAGTCAGGCGGCGTATAAGGACATTTCAGGCAACCGCAGACCACATATGCAACAGTTTTCCCATAAGAGCATAATGGAAGTGAAAAATTTCTATTGCCTGGTGGTGTTGTAGCCAAACACACTACTCACATGTTTGCAGTGACACTGGTGTAAATAGACCTACTCCACTGCCAGTCTTATAATAGGATGACACATATAATTATGTACATCATTCTGGATAATGATGATAGACAACTATGTTACTGCTTTATGTATTTACTGTACTTCTATCATTATTTTAGAGTGTACTCTTTTTATTTATATAAAAAAAGTTTCTTGTAAAAGAGTATGTCACGTTATTCTGGCAGCAGCCTTGTATCACGTCTCTTGAATGCATCATTTTCTTTTGTGCTTCATTTAGTTAATTACTTAATCTTTTATATCATATTTTTGCTGTACCTTTTCCATGTTTAGATATGTTTATGTACACAACTATTCACCATTGTATTTCAATTGCCTACAGAATTTGGTACAGTTATATTTTATACAGGTTTGTAGCCTAGGGGCAATAGGCTTTGCAATGTAGCCTAAGGGCAATAGGCTTTACAATGTAGCCTAAGGGCAATAGGCTTTACAATGTAGCCTAAGGGCAATAGGCTTTACAATGTAGCCTAGGCGTGTAGTAGGCTAAACCGTCTAGGTTTGTGTAAGTGCACTCCATGATGTTTGCACTACAACATAATGGCCCGACTTGTTTCCCAGAATGTGTCCCCATCGTTAACATGATGCAAGACCGTAATCCACCCTGGCTGAAAGGCCCGACAGGAAAAACTCTCTACTAACCACAGGATTTTAACTGGCAACCTCTGCACCGGTCCAAAACCCCAGTACAGTGACATTCTATATTTTCAACAGCCATTTGGACTGACATCCGACATCTCAGATACACTGAAATTACAACTTTGGATTTCAAAGACCAGTCAAACAGACATCATTTATCCCTGAGAAATTTTGATACTGACCCGTGATAATTCAGATCAATTTTCATTCTTTCCAGAACTCATCAGGGTAGCAAAATCTCAACTGATGAAAACTTTTGGCGTTCAGTTCTTTCTCGCGTTGACACGTGATTCTGTCACGTTGACCAATTCAACACGCACTCTAAACCTAGAATCAGCCCTCCTCCCCGCTTGTTCTGTTGTCTTGTGGTTTAAATAGGTTGAGACAGACTAATCCTGAACCCCTTCTCGACTCATCTCACAGTCTGCTTTTGTATCCGATGCTGGCTTTCGCAGCTCTGAAACACATGCTTTTTTTAACCACACTTTTGTGTGTGCTTGTGCAGTCTCCCACCCGTGCATGTGTCTGTGCTCACGAGTATGTCTCAATGTGACAAGACGGAAATCAATGACGAAAGGACGGGAGGTACAGAACTGACACCCGAGGAGAGAGAGAGAGAGCTGGGCATTTTCCTGCTGAAGCGAGCACTGCCCTGTGTTCCGGCTTGGTTCCCAAAATCCTCGGAATCCCACCGAGTCCCAGTGTGTCTCCGTTAATAAAAGACTGCTGACAAAACCACCTGCCCACCTTACACGTTCAGAATTACAAGGATTCCTCTGCACCCCCAGATTGCTCTTTTGGCTTTAATTTCAGGAACAGAATGTAAGACCCGATATCGAAGCGAAAGGTACATTCAGGCCTTATAAATCTTCTTTTGTTGTATATTCCCCCATAAGAGCTAGTTACTAGCATTGTCTGCCAATGCCCTGTTCTTCCAGTGCTTCACTTCATTTAAAACCTGAAACAAAATCTTGCAGGGAAACTGTGTCGGAGTTGCAGTGCTGCTGTCAACATGTAGTCACGACTACACCGATTGTTGCAAAACACAAAGGCAGAATGTTTTCGTTGACTGACGGCTGGTAATTTGCATGGTTACTGTGCCTGATTGCAACACTGAATGTTTAAAATGTGGATGTGGGACATGGGTAGATCCAGACCTGGGTGAGATTGGGTTAATAATGAGATTTGCTTCATGTAGCGGCACTGATCAGATTTGAAATGGCTGCCTTGCTTCATCGAGGCGGACATCACCCCTTATGCCACCTACCCAACAAACAGGGGGGGGGGGGTTCTCTCAAAGCCAGCTATCCTAGGCTGGTTTCCAATGCATTGCAGGAGTTTTGTGAGTAAGGCAGGCCAGGGGACCCTATATCTAACTGCATGTCTACATAGAAACCTGCTCTACATCTTATAAAAGGCTGGATCTGAAATGTAATGGGCAATCCAGTTGTTTAAAGAGCTGAGGTATAATGACATTTATTGCTAAATAAGCAGAGTGTGGCTGGTTGCCAGTCACGGCTGACCAGTCAGCCTGGGGCAAGTGCGGGCGCACAGTTGTCTAATTGGCCAGGCAGGAATCGCTGATTTCTACCAAAAGTAAACAGCCGGCCAAACACAAACTGGAAAGCTGGGGCAGACAGACGATGAAAGCGACAGCCAAAGAGTAAACGTACGGCAGAAAGCCGGCAGCTTTGAGCGCTACTTTTGTGTGATAATGAGTCAAAATCACTGTATGCACATATTTAGTACAGATTTGTGTGTGTGTATGTGTGTGTGTGTGTGTCTGAGCATGTGGCTTGGGTACGCCTGTCTTCATGTGGGTAACTATGAAATCAACCCCAAAATGAATGCAAGGCCCCCCCCTCCCTGAAAACACAGACTCTATTCTGCATTATTCATCAACACCCCCCCCCCCTTGCCGGATTAACAACGGCTCCTGTGCTCCAAAATAAAGCAAGAAGATGCACAAGAACATTTTCCCAGAATTAATCACCGTCGTACGGACTGCTATGATAGCCCCAGGAGAATAAGCCTCACAGATCAGAACTGTCTGCATCTGAAGTACCAACTCCAGGCAATCTGGAATACCAACAGTGAGATTAAGAAAGACGATTATATTAAGATAAACGGTGGGGCATAGTTGTTATTGAAAATGGATAGATTGATCAAGATAGACTGCCATAATTTACCCCGTTGCAATGGAAAACAGACTGTAAATGATGACAGACATTCAGGTTCAACGGGTGGATAATTGATTTTTAAGGTGAAATATCTGCACCATCTTCTTTAGCCTACTTTCTCACCTCTAAACATGGTCAGACCTCTGGACCTGGCCACTGTCAGGCTCTTTTCACACCCTTGAAGGACATTTGTAACCCAGCTGAAGAATACCAGTGATGCACTGGTCTGGCTCTCTCTTCCCACATGAGTATCAGTTTCACACTAGAAGTAAAATAACATGAGGAGCTTCATTCACAGGTCGCTGAGGCTGTGACACCGTTCTCAAGCGAGCTCACTGCCTGTTCATCATGGATGCAAATCCAGAACAGGGCGGCTCTGACGGAATTAGCAAGACAGCCTTCCTGGAGACAGGAAACAGAACAAACAGCACAGGAAGAAGGATCGGGTCCCTCTGGCGCTGTTAATATTGTCACTGCTGGATTTGTCAGCGATGTTGTGGCAAATGAAATGGAATAACAGGCCTGGAAATGGGCCACAGAAGGGATAGGGGGGAGGTTGAATGAGCGAGGGTAACGCTATATCCGCACAAACACTGACTCTGGATCAGTAGGGGGGTAATGGAGAAGCAGAAACTCCATCAGCACAAATACTGACTCGGTGTCAGCAGGGGGTTGATGGAGAGGGGGAGGCGTGTTCTCTCCCTGCCGAGAACTGCTGACTCTGGATCAGCAAGGTGCTGATGGGGAGGGTGAGCCGTGCTCTCTCTCTCTGGTCAGCCGCTGACTCCAGATCGGCATAAACCACGGACGAATAAGTCTTAGTGCCAGCTTTAAGTGCTAGTGTTTCTCATTCACATGCATGAACGCCCCAACCCAGTCACATCGAAGCCAACACCTAAGGGTGCATTTACTTATCTGGGGGCCCTAAGCTGACATCAGCATGGACACTCAGGTGTTGCCGATTTCATCCCTTTTTTCTTGAGGCGGGGCGGCGCCCTGATGTTTTCCAGGGCCTTGGGCTGTGACCTAGAATACCCTCTGCCTTAATCCACCCCCGCCAATGACTTCCCCACTCCTCTCCCCCTCGCCTCTACAGCGTCCCCTCCGACGACGCTGAGCACCACCTCACAACAAAAACTAAGCGTGCTGCCAGGGTTTAAAGCCGTACCTTCAGACGCCTCCCTGGGACCCACCTTCACTCAGCTTGTAAACACTCCCCCCCCCCGGGAGCAGCCAGACTCAGGAGGCTTTTTTGTTCCTCTCCTAGTTTTCTTCTCACCTCCATTGGATGTCTTCGTGTTTACATCTCAATTTACATACCATGTTGACATCCCCCCGTCCACCTTGACTCTGGCGTCCCTTGATGTGTCACACTCTCCTGCAGTACCGCTGTGGCAGTGAAGAGCACACTCTGCCTGTTATTTCCTAACTTCCACCCTGAAGTCTATCTGTGTTTTTTTATTTATTTATTTTTAGCAGTCTCTGAAGCGTGTCTCACTTCATTTACCTGTACATTTTTCATGGGGGGGGGGGCTTATAGAGAACAGGCCAATCGTATTCGACGGCTTGTCGCCGCTTCAGCTTTCATCCAGTGGCACGTGTGTTAGGATAGGCTATTAGTAACAGCCTGTCAGTAATGTCAGTTGAGGCTCCTGGCCTGACACAGGCTCCCCTGCCCGTGACGCCGGCGTCGAATCGTGGCTCAGACGCACGGTCGAGATCAGGGAGCCCTTTAGACGGAACGGGCCAGAAAGACAGGCCCGAGCGAGAAAGCAGCGTTCCAAGGATTTCGGGCCGTGCTACTTACTTGAATCCCCTGTCATTTTCAATAATGAATCTGCACACCAGAGCTTTGCTGCACATTAATTAGATTTCACATCAAAGCATCCGACAGCAGTTTCCTGCGCTGCGCCTGCTACGAGGTGATTGGAGGATCGCTCCCGCAGGTGCAGCGAGCCGCGTTCGCCCGCATCTGCTGTGATCCTCCTGCTCGCCGTCGAGCTCCGTGTCTCCCTCTATCCCCCTTTCTTCTTTTGTCTCTCGTTCTATTTTTCTTCCTCTCTGTCACAGTCCCGCCGACTCGCATTAAGCTATTCCCCAGCCCTGTTGTCTCCTGTTTACTGCCACCCCACGTTACCCAGACCAAAGCCTCGGTTCTGGGGGCTCACAGTGAGACAACAGGACTCCACCATTACAGCCTCACAGTACTGTGAAGCATTATATAACTCTTTCACAAGTGCTAGATCATAGCTTCGCCAGTTTTAGGATTCAAGGATTCAAAAGCTCTATTGTCAGCTTTATTGTCATTTATGCAAGTACAAGTACAAGTACAAGTACAAGTACAAGTACAAGAACAAGAACAAGTACAAGTACAAGTATGATGAAATGCATGCATTCTTCCCTGCAGACCTAAACAATATATAGCAATAAAGAACAACAAATACCAATACCAGAATAGTGAGCAATGACCTGAGGCACAGTAGGGACATGGATATCCTGGGAGATTTAGGGGGCCCAGCACTTTACAGGGGCCCTTGAATATGTAAGTTATATGTGAAATTGTCTAACAAGGTGACATTTAGTCTGGGGGCCCAAGGTTTATAGCTATATCCTGCACCATACAATACAATATACATACAACATATACAATACTGTATAGAAGCAATATACAGTAATAGGACAAGCTGTAGCTAAAATGGAAAAGCAAGCATCTGAAAAATTAAGCTAGCTTTAAATATAATAGCACCAGTCCCCGATCCTGGTCCAGGGGGATCAATGTATGTTCAGGTTTTCATTCCATTGAAGTACTGAAGCACTCTATTTAAATAATTATTTTGTAATAAGTAATGTGGCCTTTGCTCTCAGCACTGGGGTCGTCAGTGAGAGACTTGGATTCCAACCAATCAGAGCCAGAGCCGGAATAGTCCTGGTGTAGGACCCAAATAAAGCGGAGGGAGGCGTGGATGTGTGCGTCAGCAGCCAGGTATGGGAGGCGTGGTGTCTGGAGAAACTGTGGAGAGCACGACGCCTTCCTGCCCGTCTGCGAGTGTGTGCCGGGCCATTGATCGTCTGGATACGAGCCGGCTGGCCACTTCTGTCAGCAAACATCCACGCCGTAGCTGGGTGCAGAGAATCAAAGCTGACATAATGCTCATTGTGTGGCTCTCCCGCTTTCCTCTGCCTGGCTTTCTGAGAAAACAGAAGCCATATCATAGCCAAACCAGAAGTCGCATTTGTTCATATTTGCGTCGCTTGGAATTACATCAGGTCATTTATATGAAGACCTAATGGAAAAAATAGTTTAGCGTTAGGGCAATGATTTGAACCATAGTGCTCTCGATTTTTTTACATGTGTTTTTTTATAACTAAATGTTCATTTATTCTGACTGGAAAGAATCTGGAGATCTACCAAATCCCCACTACCCTCTGTGCAAATACATTGTGTCTTTGTTTCAAGAAAACCTGGTCCCAAATAACATTAAATGTGTGGCTTTGTGTTCATGAGTTGGCATAAGTATTAAAATAGACCTTATCTATGACTCTCCAGAGGTTGTATCAGACTGGCATGGACCACTTCCCCTACACAGTAACATTTGCCCAGGACTAAAGAGATTAAATCCTTCTGAAGTGTCCTTATATGGCCATTCTAAGGCCAGACAACATTCTTGCAGGTTATTTCTGCACTGGTGCTATAAAATCCTCTGAGATGTGCTGATCAAAACTGCACAGAGTATTAAAAACACAACGTAATGGCTCCATAACACTTCAGAGCGGCTTTCACTTAAACCCCATGCACTTACAGATACATTAAGCCATTTTGTTTACTTTCTTTTAACAGTGATGGAATCCAAAGTATTTCCAGTCCTTCGCTCTCCAGTGCATCTCCGCGTTCGCTCCTCACTTCCAGCTCCATAGCTTTACCTAGGTCCGTCCGCACACCTCTTTCCCACCACATGGTCTGCCTGGCATTGCCTGCAAATTCCATCTGCGTAACAAATTCAAAGGTACGTCGGAATGTCATTTACTCGCGGCACAAATGGCCGCCGGTTTGGCAGCTCCGGCGCCGCCGCCGCTCGACACCTCGCCGTATGCCAAGCAGAAAGGGCGCCACCAGAAACAAGCGCTTCTCCTGGTTCATTAGGCAATTTTCTGGCTACGTACACAAACCGCCCCGGATTCCAGCTGCTCCAGCTGCGGCGGTTAATCTTCTGTGAGGAAATTCATTAAATGCATCTCGAAGGTGTAAGTAATGCAAGTCGCTGGCTTCCTAAGTGTCAGCTGCCTTTGGCGCATGCTAAAGAAAGTGCACTAAGTGCATTGAGACTTGGCGGAATCCATGACGGGCTCCCCCTTCAAACATTATCGCACAGTAAGAATTCTCCATGATTGTAAATAATAAGTCTGATTTTGAGTGCTGTATAACTGCATCTTGTAGGATGTCTTTTTTTTTTTTCATTTAATGAATCAGACACAAATCGGAATGATACGGAAACCTTAAACTAACTGGGGACCTGGCACGCCTTTGGTCTTCATCAGGAGAGGATTCACTGCTGTGTAACCTGAAGAGATCGGATCAAAAATGCAGAACAACAAAACAAAAGCAAAACATCCACTGGGTTATATTTCAGTTGCTCAGGTTTCAGGTTTGTTCATTTATTTATTTGGCAGATACTTTTTGTTCAATTGACACACGGGTGTGGAAAAGCCTGAAGTCAGACGGCAGGATCGGGCAATATCCAGGGACCCCTGGAGCAGTTATGGTTTTTTCATGGGCCAAAACTGTGATATTATTACTCTGCCAGACAACATTCAAAGCTGTGGAGTTCAAACCCACGACCTTCTGGACAAAGACCCCTAACTGGCTGGGCTACACACCACCAGCATGTGCTCTTTTCTGGTGCTGGATGTCAAACTGATTCATTTCAGGGTACATGATCCTACAGCAGTCCCCGTATCCTAGTCTATTTTTGCTACCTGCCACATAGCCAGAGGCAGACATTTCAGGTCCAGATAGTCAAAATCCAGACCAAGGTTTTGTTTCAACCACGCAGTTGGGTTTAAAGAGTCACAGTATTCAACTTGTTGGTTGGAACATAATCTCAGTCTGGGTTACTTTCTGGATCTGCAGTTTTCACCTCTGTACATAATTACACAGCTAATATGAACGTCCCATTACCACTCATTGGCAACAAGTCCTCTGATATCAATGGCATGTTTATCATGAACTCCAACTGACCACCCCACACGTATTTAACATGAACCCCACGCTGTCCTCACTGTAATTATTAAAATTATGCATCAGTCAGTAAACAAACAGGAAACTGGATCAGAAACGGTCTCTGGGTCAAAGATTAAAGTAAAATCTGCTTTTGACACTTCAATTTCTCTTCCTCGGTCCAATTCGAGTCCCTTGATTAGCATTATAATGAGACATTTGTTTTGTCCGTGTGACACAGTTTGCGTGCAGGGAAGGGCATGACTTTAGGCCCATCGGCTCCCTCTGGTGGTGTCTGCCGGATCTGTAATGGCGGAGGTCATGCTGCTCCATGTAAGTGTCACTCTTTTGGACAGATAAACGTTTTGTAAATGAGTAAAACGTTTCTGGCACTGTCTATTCACTGTTCTCCAGCCAATACCAGTGTATATTTTGTTAATTTTCCATATAGTTCTCAAGCTATGCCCTTCTTCTCTTGGCCTTGGTACAGATTCCAAGCATACTAAATCTCTTAGCTATACCACCACAGACGGCTTATTTTATATTAGTGTTGCACTAGAGTGATCACTGACTCTAGTGCATAAGCATTCAGGTCATTAAGCGAGTATTCATTAGAGACTAATTTTGTCGCTGATGTCATTAAGAGGAAAATGAGCGCTTCAGATTACTGAGGCCTTCACTCTCTGCCATGGGTCTTCTAGCTGAACGCTTAACATCTAACCTTTGAACGCCGCCGACATTAAAAGCCGTTCTCCACACACAGCTGTCCTTAGACAAGTAATTATGCCCGGGCAGTTGTGCATTTAACTGAAAATTAATCTTTAGACATTCCATGACATATTATAAGAATGTTCCAGAACGTTAGCAAACTCGTCTAAAGGGATTGTGGGAAAAATTCAAGCGTTTTCTTGCTGTGGTATATGATCACAAGTGGCTCTGCAGCCTGATTGTCTGAATCTCTTCTTTGTCTGAATTTCTTCCCTCATATCAAGCTCTGCATGTGACGGAGTTGGTCTTCCGCTACCTCCCTTTGTTTTTTTCCCCCATCCCTTACTCTCTCCCATGCTGACACCACGCTTCCGATCGCTAATGGGGTGTTAACTGCATTTTGAGCTGCTTGGGAATTTGACATGATCCATAAAGGAGTCCCGCGGTGAGCAGAGGCTGCCTCCCTGCCCCATCGCTGCCGTCTCACTGATTCATTTCACTCCCCGCCAGCATAATCTTTCATTTACATTTAAGTTTCTTAGCTGTTGCTTTCATCCAAAAGAATGTTACTTTTTCATTCATTTATATAGATTAAAGAGATACTACATCAGACCCTCTTCAGGGACGCAAACCTGCAACCTTCCAGTTAGGAATTGATGATCTGTACTACAGCACATGGGCGGCAGTGATTCTGTGATTTGGGATTTGTTTAGATAGTAAATATGTTTATCCAAAGGCACATATAACCCAGAAAGCAAGATTCAGATAGTGCCTGGAGTAACTGGAGACTTTGGGCCAAACTTGAGGACTCCTCATTAAGACCTCTCAGCCAACCCCTTGATTTGAACCGGCAACCTTCCAATCATAGGCACAGTGTCCCAACCCCTTGTGGCACAAACCACCCCCATGGCTATGAGCATTCAAGTCTTAAATAACCTGACTTCCTATTTGCGATTATCAAATATTCTGTGCCTGGCTGGCCTTTTTTCCCAGGCTTGAGATGTGCCAAGCTCATATCTCCATGGCGACACATGCCGATCTTGAATGACCAAATCCGCACATCTAGGTGAGAGCAGACAGGGATGGCTGTTCACCGACTAGTAGCCCTGAGAAACTCACCACTTCTGCCCCATGGACCAGGTGCTGCTCCTCAGAGCAACAAGAAGAAGTAACAAAGCAACTCAACAAGAAACTCCACACAAGGATGTGTTTACACAAGGATATGCACACCAACGAACACGAGACCACACATACTCCATAAGGGCGACACATTAACACCTCCCAGCCACTACAGTCATTCGATTATGGGGATTTGGTGGCACAACAACAAACAGGATGATGCATTTGTTGCCGTTTGGAGGCGAAACTGGGTGCGTGACTTAATGTTAAATATAAATCCAAGCTAGACCTTTTAGGTGCAATAAAAGTGTAATGACCAGCAATCATTAACAGATGTACCTCCAAAAGCAATATTGTATTTAATGAAATCGAAACTGTTTCACAGAAGATCAAAGCCAATGGCATCATAATGTGCCAATTGTGTTGTCCAGCTTTCGGGATACTCTATATCTGTCTATTATTAACAGCACTCCACATCTGCAGCGGTCCATTCACTAATAGCCTTAATTGGGAGCAAAATTTAAGCATTATCAGACAGCACTGCATTCTATATAAAATAAAAATGCAGAGTTTCTGCATTGCATTTGAACTACTGCTGAGTAAAATTCATCAGTGAGCATTAATGCACAGATATGCAAGCTCCATTTTTCAGACAGTATTTCCCCATGCAATTATAAAATAGCAATGAAGAAATCACAACAATAATAAAATATTCATGCAGTAAATAATAATAATAATAATAATAACAATAATATAAAACCCATTATCTTAACCTGCATGGTCACCAAAATGGAGTGTGCAGAATGGCCCCACGCTCTGTGGGTGTGGAGTTAGGCAAGCAGTTAATTAGCATCTCTAGATTGCCTGTAGTGCTTGCACATGTGTGCTTCTGTGATGGACTGGCATCCCGTCCAGGCTGTACCCCTGCCCTGTGCCCTGTGATGGACTGGCATTCCGTCCAGGCTGTGCCCCTGCCCTGT
>JAABNY020000001.1:47746876-47762191 GCA_015164015.2 Brevimyrus niger
TATATATATATATATTTGGCCCCCCATCTCTGTATCATTTCTAGAAAAGAATCGCTTTAGGCTGATGATCCCCAACAAGAGCAGACCCTGGGCTGGTCTTATAAACAAAACATTCAAAGAACCTTTTCTCTGATTAGAAACCACATTATAGGGTATTGCACATGTAACATAATCATCCCCATGAACATTAGTCATATGAATTGCTATATAGAATAGTCATTGCTTATTAATGACAAATGTCTGTAAAAATTAATCTAATCAAATAAGCCATCCATTTGTAATACATGCTAGATACAATTCCTGTGTCATTTCCTTATTGTTCATGAATAAGCATATGCAAAATCATTAATCGTGCATAAAATGTTAAATTAGTCTTAAAATTCCGCAAGTCAGAAGTCATCAATGATTAACATGTATTCATTATTAATAAAACAAAACATCCGGTAATGCTTTACATTAACTGTACCTTCATAATGCATTTGTATGCATTCATAGAAAATACATATTATTGTTTATTAATGTTTGTTAGGGTTTGTGAGGATGTTAAGGTATTCTTACATGCTGCTTATGAATGTTCTATGAATGCATTATGAAGGTGCACTAAATGTTCTATGAAAACATAATGGATGCAGTTAATGTAAAAGTATTACCAAATATTTTGTGTATTTCTGAGCTTAATGGGCTTCCATAGCATGTTCAGCAAAGATCAAAAAGCACTAGATATTAGAAATCTGACATTAGTTCATCCTCGAACAGCCCTTGGTCACAAAAACACAGTTCTCAAGGTAACTAGGTCAAACACAGTAAGCCTCCTTCCGGATGTCTCTTTCCGGAATTTTCGTTAAACTTGACTTTGGCCTGAGTTAAATCAGTTCACCTCTTCTAAAAGCTTTCTGTTTGGCAAAAAATACACATTCTCTCCCTAGTTAGTCATTGGTCTATTTTTGCCTCGCCATACAAGCTAAAAATGGGCAGCAATCTCCAAAACAAGAAAACCTTAGAATCAAAAACCAAGCATCTAGAAAGAAAATCAGCATTTGGCAGACAGAGCATCGCAAAAAGATGGCGGCTCCCTCCCCTGACAGGTTCCCCCTCTTCTGTCCAGCTGGTCCTGATATTCTTTACAGCAACTTGACATTATTAATGCAGAGAAGCTGCAGGGGCCCGACTTTCTGTCTTGTTATACTGTCATGCCCTTGAATCATTGTTCATTAGCTCTAAGCATTTCTGATCCTAGATGAAAACTAATTAAATAATGAATATAAAACAGCAAAACTATTCTTTACCATCCCAAGACCCTGACTAGAATCTGTTTGAAATACGGACGGATGGACAGTTGGACGGATGTGACTGTAGTAAAGAATCGATTCTATTATTAATTATCAGTAAAAATAGCAGGGAGTTCTTGGTTACAAATGGAATTTAGGGAAACTCTCATGATGTTTGCACCACGATATTTATATATAATAGATATGGACAGTGACATATTACTAGCAGGAACCAATACAGACTTTATTGGTCTGACAGCCTCTGTTCTTTCAAAACCACAGCGGTATTAACAAAGATTAAGATGCTGAATTCAGAATGACTGATACTGAGCCTCAGTACTGCCAGTACAGATTTTGACACAATTCTGTTGAAACAACTTAAGCCGGTGATAGTCCATGGATGTCATACATATTCAAAAGCCTGTTCAGTACCATTGTACTCACAGAGCCTGGGGTCTTGTGAAAGCATTACGATCGGACCAGGTCATCATATCCCATCAAATGGGAGAGCTGTCCTGGACGACAGATACAATCAATTTATCATCCATCATCTATAATTCCTGTCATAATAACATGTCTGCCTTGCTGCTTAGATATTTCTCAGTGAGAAGATAATTTAGGCTGGCCCAAATCTGTTCATGCTTATGTTCATATACCCTTTTCTATGCATTCCCTTCTATCTGAAACTGTAAAATAGAAACTTATTTTACTTTTGAAATTTTCTCTTGGCTCAGATTAGCGCATTCCTGCTAATTTCATTTAGTACATTCACAAAGCTGCAAAAAAAAAAACATATTTCATAGTAATTTACCTGATAATTACAGTATGAGGTGCAGTATTACCTTGGAGGATGAGCTTAATGTCTGTCTGGGGTAGGAAGGTAAGTGTGGATCCCCACAAGCATGTGGTTTAGGGCTGTGCTGTTGAGTCACTCTATGAATGACCATTTATTCAGCTCCACTTAGGTAAAAGTAAATACTCAATGGTATAACAATCAGACCCTTTATGGATCTTATTTTATGAAGCCAGAAACTGTGCCAAGCCCAGGCTGCCCACTGGATTTAGATAGATGGATTATACACTTATCTTCATGTCTTTTATCGGCCGTTTATTTTATATTAATTGGGAGGTGCTAGTGTCTATACTCAATAAATTACAAGTCCTTCTTATAGACATGTCAATACAGAATACAGTTCAGAGCTGGTTACAGTTTACTACAGGGGGTAGAGTTATGAACCAGGACCTTACAGCCTCTAAGAATCTGCCAGAAATCTGACTCAAGAAAAAAATAAAACAATACGGTTAGCTTCCCAGCACACAGAAGGTAAGGGAACAGGAGAACAGACACTATATGAGAAAAGAGCATTAGTGATTGTCTAGCTTATGGCCAATGTAATGTTAAGAGTGACTTGGCAGTCAATAAACCCTGACAATTACACACACAAAGCAGTTTTCATCTGCATTTAGACGTATCAGTGCAAGTCAGGTATCCTACTGATTTCTGAATGATGCCATAAGAACATAAGAAACGGATTCCTTAAAATATAGAAACTGAGCAGCTTGCCAAGCCCATTGTGTTATCACACTGCCTTTACAAAAGGAGGAATTTCTTTCCGTGTTTAACTGTATGAAAAATTCAGGAGCTGTTTCAAAACTGCTCAGCTGACGCAGAAGAGCTTGCTCTTCCCGTCCTGGGAGGATGTGGGTGCACTATGCTGGAAAGACCAGTGCTTGATGTCATCGCAGAGCAGTCAATCATCTCCCTCGTTCATCCCGAGACTACATGCATTTCAAGAGCACTGTTTCCCCCTCAAATTCCACAGGGGGAAAAACTGGACTCAGACCCTCAGCCCCGAACAGTGATCTGTCCATGACTTGAGCACAGTAGTAGGTAATTACCACATTACATTGATTCCTAGCTCTCGGTGAGGACACCACCACCGAGTGAAACTGCCACCTAGCCAAATTGGCTAACCTCAGACAAGTACAGTGTGAGGCTCGGTGGGTCACAACGCCATGCCTGTGATCAGAAGCTCGCTGGCTCAAATCCCAGGGTTGGCAGAGTGAGTGCACCATTGGACTCTTGAACAAGGCCCATCTCCCCCCACCCAATGGCTCTGGGGACTGTCTGACCCTGCTTTCTCTAAAAAAAAAAAAAAAAAAAGCATGTGATGCTGTGGATAAAACCGTCTGATAAACTGTAAACCCATCATAACACAGAGAAATACACCCAAGCTTATGCCATTACAGCCGGAACTGATAACTCATGACCTTCTAAGACTCTGGTTCACCTGGTAATTGAAAGAATCTCTTGCAGAAATGCAGCTGTAGATGACGGGAGTTAACAACTGATCTTTCATCTCCGATTATCCAGTACTGAATCAGAGCCTAGGGTCCAGTCCTGAAGGTACGGGGTGTTGACAGGGGACACCCTGGATTGGATGGCCTCCATTTACTGTAGCAGTAATGCTACAGAAACACTCTAAAAAGTGGTGCAATTTCAGCAATAGGCAGAGCCAGGCATTTTGTCCTGCGTCAAGAAGTGCTACATAAGGTGGTTCTTACCTTCAGCCATTAGTTTCTACAGGGCAGCCTATGGTGAGAGGGGGGGGGGAGCTGAACTGCTTTAAGCACATTTCAGTGAACATTCACAGCACATTTATTCATCTATTGTATTTATTCAATCCACTACTGAACGGAGAGCCACACAACTAGGACACTTAAGGACTGTGCAATACTGCATATTTCTGAGCCATCGCTACATGCAGTGCTTTGTGGAGTTTTCGGCACCGTATATACAGCTTACCACCATTTATTAGTGTGGGTTGTGGTTCCATTACGAATTGCCTTTGGCATTCATATAAAGTATCTATCTAAAAAAGGTTCTTGCATGTTAGAAGTGGGAAAAGAGGTCTGTGTTACAGCATGTAGTACATGGAGTATAAAACCTTTCAGCGCTATACTGAAAGTAAAACCCTGTGTGCAAATGTATGGTCAAAAGTAGAGTAACAGGCATTCGCAGAGTTCGTCTTTTTGATTCAGAAGCCCAAAGCATCTGTTTGGCTGTTGCTGCCGATAAGGTGGCTGAACACCAAACACATCTGACTGCTTATCGTCCCAAAAAAAAAAAACCCTTGCTGATCCTGGAGGACAAGGCTGACACATCCAGAGAGCGTAGAGGACGCCTCCCCTGCTGTTCTCATCAGTCTCCAGACATGGTGTAACATTCACTGCACAAGCATATTTTATAGCATCTCAAATGAAGTACGCCACAAATAACTCAGCAGTGAGAAACCCCAGATTACTCCAAGCTTAAAAAAAAAAAACACAAACCCTTCAAAGACGTTTTTACTTTTCTAAAATAAAGTGAGGGGGACCAACAAGAGACTAAAAATACATTACAGAGAATAGAAACAGAATTTTGCTATGGAGGGGTTGTGGTATAGAAACTGCATTTTATATAAAAAAAAAACAATTGAACATAAACACTCTAAATCAAAAAGAATGACAGAACAACAGAAAAACAGGCATGCAGGAGCAATGAGGTCCTCACAGAAACAACCTTGAATCTCCAAATCCATTTCACTCTCCTTGAAAAACATTTTGCAACCAACAACGTGCTGCGTATATAAACTGTCAGGAAAATGGAAAGGTAGGTGTTCTGAAGAAGGGACCTGCTGTAATTCATGTTGTGGTACGAGATACTCCAGTCAGTTTGACTCAATGAACAGAAGGAGCCACACGCTGCATCTTCAAGATACATTTCCAGGAAAAGGCCTAGATCACCACAAAATGTCATTGCATTTACTGCTGTCATCATTATCCATATATTATAACACTTTCCATCAGCTAATGTATTTAATATAAATTTACATAGGTTTTAAAATTACGTGATGTAGCTGTATTGTGACTTCAAATATTTAAATCCGGAGATCTAAAGAGTCTTCCTCATTTAAAGATGCAAAAATTATGCCAAATTCATCAGAACACTAGGTCACTACTGTTAACAGACTGTTGAAGGACACAGTAAATCCTACAAGTTTTATAAAACTTTTTTTTATTATTATTATTTTTACAGACACTCAAGCACATTTAAAACTTACTCAGGCAACAATTTTTATTTTGTCACACAGCTCATGATTGGAGAGGACAAAATTTAGAGACCTATAAAATTTTTTTTTTAGAAATTAACAGTCTCTCTATTGGGCCAGACCACAAGAGACAGCCAGGTTTCACTATTAATCTGGTCTGCAGGATTCCTTAACACTGTCAAGGCTTACAGTACATCAATCAACACTTTTATACAATCTGTTTCTTTCTACTGCAGATGCAAACAGAGCCCATCCTAAGACTTTAAACTGCCACATGTTTATTTACATTTCTAATTATTTAGCAGATGCTTTTATCCAAAGTGACACACATTTTTTGGGAGAGCAGGGTCAGACAGTCCCTGGAGCAAACCCTCTCAGCCTCATGCTGAAATCACTCTGCTTATCTTGGGTTTTGAACCATTTGAAATATTTTGACTATAGGCACAGTGTCCCAAGTCACTAAGCCACATACCACCAGCGAGAAAGAGTTAGGAGCAAATATTTATGATTCTTGGGGTTAATTTGTATGGCAACAGTGCTTCCAATTCCATCCTAGTGACGTACAGCTCATCACAGGGGGCAGAAGGCCCTTTTCTACCAAGAGGAGGCCAGTCAACATGTCTGAAAGACCATCGTTGATTGAAAATCAGCAGAATTTCAAAACTCATTTTAAACGGGAAAAGAAAACTTTCCTATGCAATGAACAAACAAAAAAGGCAGGAAAAAGGCATAAATCCCAGCACCGTTCATATTACTCAAGTTTTTTTTTTGATATGCAGATAACTCCTTGATAACTCCTTAGTATCATGGATCTATCCATAGTCAGTCATTTAATTACACTCAAAAAATACTGAGGTTTCAAGCTCACCAGCTCACAGAAACCATTCATTTAACACTGAGGGATCCAACATAACCACCTGCAATCATATCAAAAGATAAAAAGTCTGGAAAGTTCTCCTCTGTACTCCATCTAAAAGGACCACTTTGAACACCCACAGCAGACTTCACTCTCCTTAGGAGAGCATAGAAATTCTGTTTTCACAGCAAAAGTGACGATACCTGAGAGCGTGTGACCTAAAGCACAAGCAGCTCACCGCTGCACCGTTCACAGCAGTTAAAGGTTATGTTCTCATAGCGGGTGTACGGATGGAACCGCCCAATGTTCTTCTTATTGGACAAAAATGTTGAGGAGGAGGAGTTACACTGGTCATCAGAACACTGTATAGGATCCAGACACCTCAACACCTGTAATGAAGAAAGAGAATTTGACTTTAAATAATCACATCCATAAAGAGATGTGTGTCAGGGTATAATAACTGGGTGAGATAGAGAGGAACTGCAGTGATAAAATAAAAAACTGCATTCAACTGGGATTCTGGAAGGCAGAAAGAGATTGTCTGTACCTCCTAACTGGGTTAATGTGGCTTTTATGGGAACACCATGCAATACTCAGTGACCAGAGAGAGACCTTCTGCATCTCACTGTCCGATACTGCACTGGGGTATTGGTATTTTGGCTTGGGAGAACAGTGCCCCCTTCTGGTTGTCTAATACTTCTCCCAGCTGGTACATAATGTTCCCTAGAGCAGTATTTCTCACCCTGGTCCTCGGGGGCCCCCCAGACGGTCTACATTTTTGTTCCCTCCCAGCTCCCAGGAGGAAGCAAAAACATAGACCGCCTGGGGGTCACCAAGAACCAGTTTGGGAAACACCGCCCTAGACGTCTCCCATCCAAAGACTAATCAAGCTCGAGATGTTTGGCAGGCAGACACCCCTGCGGAGACGCTCACACCTTCTCGGCCATCTTCTCTGCCGGGGAGCTGCAGAGTTCAGACGCCTGGGCCGTCTTCAGGCCGCTGCCGCCCACGTTCCCCAGCAGGTGTGACTTCACCGCCTCTGCGAGCTTCTTATTGGCCGCCGCCAGCTCGCCGGTGCTCAGCGGTTGGGCACTGGGGTAGTACGTCTGCTGCCTGCCCCACTGCAGCGACACGAGCAGCTGCTCCAGGGCCCTGCGGGAAACACTGACGCGTCCCGTAACCCGTTTCGGCCCGGGGGCTCTGGTGGCGTGCGGGTGGAGGGGGCTTTTACCTGTGCGTGTGTAGCATGTGGGCAGAGAACTCCTCCCTCTCGCACAGCAGGTCCTGGATGGCGCTCTGGGCCTGGCGCGCCTGGCGCTGCAGGGTCGCCCTGGCATTGGTCAGTTCGTCAGCCATTACCCTGGGAGTCAGAAAATGTCAGACGAACCCACACACCACTGACATGCGCGCACGCACGCACAGGCTGCCGCGCAGACGCACCGACTGGCGAGGAACTTGCTCCTCCACACGTCGCACTGGATGCTCATGCGCTCCAGCTGCTCGGCCGTGTGGGCCAGGCTCCGGCCCAGCGCCTCGTTTTCCAGCACCAGCTGGTTCTTCTCCCGGGCTAGACGCTCGAAGTGGTACTGGAGGTCGTCCCCCACCGAGGCCACCAGCAGCTTCTTCAGCTCCCGGTTCACCTGCAGAGCGCAAGCGGGGCCACTGTCACTATGCAGGTAAAACACCGCAGTGCTGAATATGGTGAGTAATGCAGTGAGGGGTCACTGCATTTCCTCAGTAAGGCTTGTTTTAAAATCAGGATCATGTGACCCAAATGTAACCGCACAAGATGAGCTTAAGCCACACAATTGTACATAAAGACACTAACAATGTCAGAGACTGTGGGACAGCCTCCTTTGCTTTTTTAACCTGCTCTTCCCATAACACTGATAAAAATTCACGTTCCCTGAAGTTGTATGAGATGCTGGTAACTCCACACCTACATAACCAAATATCACTCTTTTTTCCATTATTCATACAGTTTCGCAAAAAATAATATTAACTTTCGGCCGACTTGCACATAAAAATCCAATCAAAGGGTGATGCTGTGTGATTCACCACATCGATAGCGATGAGAAGATAATGGTGAGATCCTGGGGGGGGGGGCTGCAGAGCTACTTGCCCCAACCTACCTCAGTCTGAACGCGCAGCTGATTGGACAGCCCCTCCTTGTCCCGCAGAAGCCGACGCTCCGAGTTCTGCAGCTTCTCCAGAGTGGCCTTCCATTCCTGGGCCGACTTGCAGGACTCCGGCGGAGCCTGTTCCCCCAGGCAGGGGGCCTGAGCTGGCGCTTGGGCGCGTGTGCGCCTGCTGATGGCAGCATGGGGCACCAGGATGCGCGTGGCCTCCACCTCCGTACACGCCTCGCGACCCACCTTGCCGAGGTGGAGCACCCCTGGGCGGAGCACAGCTGCAGCCGTGGTCTTGGGGCTATGCTGGAGCGGGGCCACCTCCACCTGCGATTCCGTGGTGACCTCCGGGGCACTTGGCACCACATCCGTCTCCATGCCATCTCCAGAGCCTCGCACGGGCACTGGGGCTGCAACACAGTTACTCAGTGTGAATGCCCACATACCGATACACAGTCAATATTGATACTGTTTTACTAGCTGATAATCACTCGTGTTATATGTGACATTATTAGATGTTAATATTAGCATTAACACGAGGTTATTAGTGTGCTACTGCAACAGATCAATATTCGCCCAAGGTAATATGAAAAGTGCATTACCTTTAATTTGTAGGACAGCTGACATCGTGGGCAGAATTGAGGTAAAAAATCGTTTGTGCTTTCAGGAAGTACTTCAGTTTTAATGCTGTAAACACCACACAAAGCCAGTTTAGATCTTACAGAGCTACTGTTTTGTCAGCACACAAGTGTTAGGATCAAATAATGAGCCGCGCGGATAATCAATGCTACACACCACGTGAACTGCAGCACAACGTACAGCAATCGCGTGCGAGGCTCTCGTTCCTATAATTCACAGCATTGAATTAAATGGTAAAACTAGGGTGACCTAATTAGAATCAAGAAAAAACTGAAACTGAGCACCGTGTCTAGAACAAACATAACTTGCTGTTGGGAAGCGCAATGGAACACAAACGTTTCAGATGACGCATCGTCTGATCGAAACAAAACGAGGAAGGGAAAAATTCGATATTCAGATAAAAGTTAATTTTTCCTGATTTAATAATGATGGAAAGCATCTGATTCATTTACTGATTTAGTTAAGTAGGACGGGAAGAGATGTATTATTTTTTTACAACAAATTAGCTAGCTTGTTACTTCATTGCAAGTACAGTACAGATAACTGCAAAGCTCCTGTACAGGCGAGGACGTAACTTAAACATCAACTGGAACAACGCCGAACAAACAACATACATTTCATAATCTCAACACCGCATTTCTCAACTGATATGAATGAAATTCAGAAGTAAAACAATCGTACCAAATGAAACGATATGGCAAACAAATCACCTGATGATTTAAACCAATGGAGCGCCGTTCTAACAGCTCAGCTCCGCGGACTCCCAGGTCGAAAACAGTAACCGGTGACGTCAGGGAACTTCCGTTTGTGCTCGGCGGCGAAAACACGCAAGAGCGCCTGGATGCGCGTACGCTCAACTATTGCTGCAAACTGTTTTTCAATGAATGCACAACATAAAAAATAATCATAAGAGATTAAAATTCGCCTAAATCAACGAAATTTTTAGATGGCATTTAAAGAATTTAACGATTTTCTGGTTAGTTCTTAGTTCTAGCTGTACTTTTGAAAATGTGTGTAGACGGAACTATAATGATGTGATTATGTTGTTCTATAGGAATGTGATAACGGATGCACCTGATATTAACCCATTGTTTTCACTTTAATGTTTTTGTGGCGGACCGATTTATACATCTGTTCTTAGTTAAGCGGTTTAGTTAAAACAATGTATTTAAAGATAACTTTGAAGTGTTTCTGGTCGCATATTTACTCTGTGGCTATTTGTTCTTTCAGGCTACTTCTAACTAGTTAGATTTAATTCTGGAGGCAGTTAGAATTATACCGGCGAAATAGTGTCCTGCCATGGGAGTACACGGACTGTGGAAACTCCTTGAGAGCACCGGGAAACCTATTAATCCCGAGACTTTAGAGGGAAAGATTCTTGCTGTCGGTATCCTTTCTTGTGGAAAGTTAACGTTTATTTAGTTGCAGCATCTTATTTGTACTTGAGTGTAAAAATGGTTGTGTATTTATTTATGTATGATCTCCAGGTTTGTACTTTTCTGTATGTACGGATTCCTAAATGTTAACACAGACATCAGTATTTGGCTGAATCAGGCGGTGAAGGGTGTAAGGGATCGCGAGGGAAACAGTGTCCAGAATGCTCATCTCCTCACGCTCTTCAACCGACTCTGCAAGCTCCTTTTCTTCCGCATTCAACCCGTCTTCATCTATGATGGGGATGCACCGCTTCTTAAGAAGCAAACTCTGGTAAGTCTTCGGAATCTGTCAGAGAGATTCATGGCTGAAAGAGAGACTATAAAGAAAATGGGATTAGTTAAAGTGGAGGAGTTTTCCCAGTGACAGTCACCCTTTTGGTTTACCAGGCCATTCGTCGACAGAGGAAAGAAGAAATGAGCATGGAATCCAAGAAGACCAATGAGAAACTGCTTAAGACGTTCCTGAAGAGACAGGTTATCAAGGCTGCGCTTGGGAACGCAAGGTGAGAATGATGTGATACAGTGGGGAACATTGCTAGTGGAAAGAAAGACAGGACAACGGGAAACACTGACGAGATGCACACACCTGTCACTTTTTGTCTCGTTTCAGTCAGGAGGAGCTGCCTAGTATTTCATCTGTCAGAAGAGAAGAAGTTGATGACATCTATGTATTGCCGGCCCTAGAAAAGGAGACAAACAGGTGAAGTTGAAAAAATGTATTTGTTGCATTTTCGAAAGACCCAAGGCGATGCTGCAACTTACAAACTTGAAGACAGGTTTGTAAGGCTAGTAAGAAGAATTTCTCCTCCTTTGACTAAATATGTGCACATCTGATACTCTCATCATTTTAAACTATAGTTCATTTAAAACAGCATTTGCATTCAGTAAATTGACTTAAAATGTATTGATTTTTGTTTGGGCAGTTCTGAGGATGAAGCAGAAATGGAGTGGGAAGAGAGCCTGCAGAATCGACATAGGTTACAGGTACTGCATGTTTGAAGTATATGCAGAGACAGCTTTCTGAAGATGGATGGATTATGCAGTGTCAGGGCTCCAATTTCATACATTATGTGATGATTTTGCAATGAAGGTGTGATTTATAGTGCCCTTTTAAAACACAATGTATATGTTACTGGCTGGGAATACAATTATACCTATTGTATTTATTCTGATTAATTGTGGTTACAGCAGTTTAATCATCTTCTGGCTGTTGTTAATACTGTTTTTTTCTGCATGAGTAAAGTAGAGTTTTCTGGTAGGAGGAGATCTTTATGAACCCCAACTCTATGGACATTGACTCAGAGGATTTCACACAACTGCCAGCAGAGGTCAAACATGAGATCCTGACGGAAATGAAGGAGTTTAGCAAGAAACGTCGGACCATGTTCCAGAGACCCCCAGAGGTTCTGACAGTGGCCCCCAGCCCCCACACTCCACACTTTGTGCACATTTTCATGTTCATATTCCCTTAAGCAGACGTTTAAGCATTCATTAGTGTGAGTGTGCTGCTTAGAATTACTTTTGGCAAAGTTGCTATTTGCAGTAAAAAAAAAAATAAAGCTAGAATTGCCATAAGAGCTGGAATGAGCTTGATGTACTGAGATAAATACCATGCCTGCCATTTTGGAATATACCACAGTCGTTATCCAGTTTTTTATTTGTGAAACCTTAAGTAGTGATTTGGCCTGGAATTATTCCAGAGCCCTGATTTTTGTGAGCCACAGTAGGAGAGATTGACATTGGTTTTCCCTGTCAGAAATCCAAGGATTTCTCCCAGTACCAGCTGGCTGGCTTGCTGAAGCGGAACCAGCTTAACCAGCGTCTGGAGGGTGTGCAACGGGAGATGGCGCAACAGGGCTTCAGGCCATTGGAGGAGGATGAAGACGGGGGCCGCAGTGTGGAGACCCGTGCCCTGGTATCAGAGGACACCACACACTACATTCTCATCAAAGGTACGTGCATTTGGGCACACTCAGAGGAATACCAATATGGTAATGTTTTTTGATGACTGTGTGATAGATGTGATTTAGCTTAACACTATAACATTATGTCATAACATTTGATTGGTGGGAAAAATTTATTTAAAAATAATTTGAAAAGCTTTTACACCATCTGGCCAAATAAGAGACTTGTCCATTATGTAAATCACACATGGAAGGAAACACCTGCTAATCAAATTATGCAGCTGCAAAAACAGTTATTGGATCAACAAGCAGAAAGTGGGAATTATCACTCTTGTGTTCTTTAATTTCTCACTCAGTGTTATAGTCACATAAGTATACTGCTCAGGTTAATTATATCAAATGTTATAGTTTTTTATTAAGATCTGGCAAGGCAGAGGGAGTCTGGCAAATACTACTTTTTCAAACTTGGTAAGAACTTTATATGATATGTTTGAAAAATGAGCTAAAAAATGTCCTCCTCAGGATCGAAGGATAAGGACAAACTTCCAGAGAAGGAGCTGGCTATTCGGCCTTGGCCCACTGGTACCACAGCAGCAAAAGTGAGGCCAGAACCTCTCTGGCGCCCCCTCTCAGAAAACAGTCCTGAAAAGAGGCCTCGTTCCCCACCTATTAACACTCTCTCTCCAGATACTACACCTCCACCCTCCCCACCCAAAAACACTTTTGCCGCAGAAGCTGCACCTCCATCACCACGGACCCTGAAGGCCATCCAAGCAGCCATGATGGACAGTAGCTCAGATGAAGAAAGTGGAGATGTCGTAATACTTGGGGAACAACACCCCAATGAGCCACTGTCACCTCGTACCATGTTGGCTATCCAGCAATCCCTGAATGAAGACCTAGCAGATACCACCAGCCTGGTTGGCCACTCCAGTGAAGATGCCCTGCCCCTCACATCAATCCCTATCAAACGATCCCTGAATGAGGAGCTAGCAGATACCACTAGTCTGACTGGGCACTTCCGTGGAAGTGCTCCATCCATCATCTCAAGCCCTATCAAGCAATCCCTCAATGAGGGGCAAGCAGATACCATCAGTCTGATTGGCCACTCCAGGGAAGATACCTCGCCCCTCACATCAATCCCTATCAAACGATCCCTGAATGAGGAGCTAGCAGATACCACTAGTCTGACTGGGCACTTCCGTGGAAGTGCTCCATCCATCATCTCAAGCCCTATCAAGCAATCCCTCAATGAGGGGCAAGCAGATACCACTAGTCTGATTGGCCACTCCAGGGAAGATACCCCGCCCCTCACATCAATCCCTATCAAGCGATCCCTGAATGAGGAGCTAGCAGATACCACTAGTCTGATTGGCCACTCCACAGCTCCCATCCAGCCACTAGCTGATTCCATCATTCATATCACCAGCTCAGAGAGTGAAATAAATGATTCCATGGAAGACAATAGCAAGGAACTCCACTGTAGCTTAGTAGGGGACAATAAGGAGATGACAGACAATTCCCATCTCATTTCCACAGTCTCAAATGCTGGACCAGTCCCACCAGCCTTTGAGTCTTCTCTTTCATCTGGTCAAGAGCAAATAAAAAAGCTAGATCAGATACAAGAATCAAAACCAGAATCAGGATCCATCTCATCTCTGACCAGCTTTGTTTTGGATAAGGACAATGCCAAAGAGGACGCGATGAGGTCAGAATGTCAGCTGTCACATCCTGCCCAGTATCCTCTGCCCAGTAGACAGGAAGTGACCTTTGAACTAGGAAATGACACTGAGGAAAGCCCAACCGATGTTGAGGAAGTTGTTGAAAGGAAAGCTGTGAATGTAGAAAGTGACTCTGAAGGTAGGATGATGTAAACGCCATCAAGCAATGCATGTTTGTATGTTTGATATGTATGTGTTTCGTACCCAAACAAATGCATGGAATAGCTGTGTATTGATCTGGTACAAGGTGGTGCTGTGGAGCACAATCCCATGGTGAAGGAGCTGGTGGTGTGATTATCTACAGAACATCCTGGTTGGTGCTGGTGGGACTAATCTCAATGTTCAGATGTCATGGTTCCACAGGTAGCTTCATCGAAGTGTCAGATTTAGAGGAGGAGGAAGAGGAGAATGGCAGTACGGAGGAAGAGGAAGTCCCAGTGAAGGAAGAGACTCAGCAGGGGGGACGCCCAGCAGAAACTGAAACTGATGAGTTGGAAGATGAGGTCAAGCAGTCCCAGGAGACCCCTGCTGAACCAGCTAAGGGAGAATGGGAGCATGTGGACCTGGTAATCACCAGAATTCTGCTTCAGGACAGACTGTAAAATGGGCTTCATGGAATGTAGCAATAAAGGATCAAATAAGGCAATATATAGCATAGCGGTCAAGGCAAGGAACCTGTCAGAGTACCGCAGTGCAGTGTATCCAACCTAAAGGTCCAGCTATGTAAAAATGATACAAACTTTCGGAATTTGAAAGCATCAGCCAAATTTAGCCAAAGAATGTAGCTGTGATCTCTGTCCCATTGTCATTGCTCATCCCATGCTGCAGGAGGAGCTGTTGCAATTGGAAACATCATTGGAGTCTCAGGAGAGCACCCTAAAGGCTCAAAAACAGCAACAGGAGCGTACTGCCAGTACAGTCACAGGACAGATGTACCAGGAGAGCCAGGTGAGACTTCCACCCGCCTCCCATACAATAAATATTACTTTTTGAAAGATGCTAGTTAGACATAGGTACATTTTACCTGTATTTGTAGTGAGTCCCATGGTCCTGCAGATTGACAGCAAGGGTCTGAATAAACCCTGTTAACAAGCCAAGCATCTGTCAGCATAGGGAGCACTCGATTGGCTCAATTTTGAAGCCAGGGGTGTTACCCAAAGGCTGTGGATTTTGCGGGGGGGGGGGGGGGTTCAGTACCTCCCCGCTGGCCCTGGCATGGTGTCTTTTTTTTGATATCCGCTCCTGTTTACCAGGGCAAATTATCCACCTCG
>JAABNY020000001.1:47770214-47790257 GCA_015164015.2 Brevimyrus niger
AGGCCTGCCAGTGTGATCACTACCACTTTAAGGCAGGCCTGCCAGTGTGATTACTGCCACTTTAAGGCAGGCCCGCCTGCTTGAAAGCATCATCGCTTGCCAGGTGATGGCAGGTGAGTAATGAGTGACCCGCCCCCTGCGCGAGCCCGAGGTGAAAACGCCCAGAGTCTGCTCTGTCCGACATTATTGCTGACCTCTGCTCCATGCTGCTGTGTTTATAACCTTGTGATGAATAAACCATGAGCTGTTAGCAATCCTGCTTCAAAAGGAGACGTAAAGCACCCAGCAGAGCTCTCTGCTCATCCATATTCACTCTATTTATCATGAAATAAGCCATCCGCTACGCCATTACACTATGCGCCTAACGCGAGGGGCAAAGTCTGTCTGCCATTTGACTCACGACCCAGTGGCACTGTTACCAGTATGACATAATGTTGTGGCTCTTCTCTTTTAAGTAATGTGTGAAAATGCGATGGAACCTCTGGCCTTTCCAGGGAAACAGGACCCTCACATCCATCATCTATTTAAAGCCCCCATTTCAGGAGTGCTAGCTGGGGGGTGCGAGTAGGGCTGTCTCGCGCGTCCTGCACGTCGCTCCTCAGTGCCCCAATTACACACTGAAAAGACGCAGCTACAGTAAACCCTAGTATGCATACATCACACACTAAAATCTCCTAACTTAGTGCGTCAGAGCTGATAGCTAATAGTTTATGGCCATGCAAGCGTTGAGAGCTTTGCTTAATTGTGCAGTGAATTTCCCTCCATAGTAAATAGGTATAATTAGTCATAATATTGCAAAATTGCATGAATCGATAACAGAGTTGGTGATACTGCAATTTTCAGCTTGAAGTCATGTTTCTTAAATACTAATTGCAGTGAGCTTTTGGTTATTGTATTAGTTCTAGTTCAAAGAAAGGGCACAATTTCTAAAAGTTACAAACAGATGAAAGTATAGAACCGGTATTCTTCATCATTGCTTATGGCAGTGAATTAATGAGTTGGTTCTGATCTTTTTACCACCTGCTGTACAGCGGCCGAACACTATCTGCCTGATCGGTATCCACCCAATACTCTGAGTTATTAATACCAGTAACTCTTTATATCAGCCATGCAGTTTATTGATCTAATACTGTATATAGGGCTACTGTTATCCTATATGTGGTTGCACACACATGCATTTCCTTTTATATGCTCGTGCCTATATAAAAGCCGCACAATAATTGTCTTTTAAATAAAAAAATTTGCCGGCTAAATCGCCTTTCCGAACCATTTTCCTTCCGCTGGATTGTAGAGCATGTGCTGCACTGCTTAATTATACCCAAGTTAGTGAAAAACTGATGCTAGTGACCAAAGTCTGCAGGCAAGGCAAACACAGGGGAGGGTTCGAAGCTGATCGTAGGGCAGATGGTTCAAGTCTCACTGTTTCACAGGGCTGCTGTATTGCTTTGTATGAAATTGACACTACAACCCTAGTATGCTGGCTGAGTTTAAACGTTTGAAAACTTTTGAGCGATGGACCCCAAGTAACTCAAGAATTGTTTTCCTCATTAGCTCTACCGGTGTCAATATTCGAAATTTTATTCCCATAAACCAATAGCTACTTATTAATCAAAAATCAGTGTAAACAAGATGTTCGGACTTATTTCCCACTTGATCTCATTTGCCTTGATAAAACATTTCCTTGATTATGAAATATAAATATAGATTTAAAAAAAATAACAGGTAATTGGCTATCTATGCTGCCTCTGTTCATGCAGCAAAACCAGTCGCCTAATTACAATGGCAGTCGTCCTCCGTTGAATAACAACCCTAAGACCATTTCTAGTATCGGAAGGACCCAAATTCCCACGTTCGTTAAATTTCTCATAGAATGAATTAGAAAGTGCCTTAAACAGTCCTCGGGAGGGATGGGAATATGGGGATTGCTGCGCGGACTGAACTAGCTCGGGTCGGAATACAATACGGCAATCAGATATGTTACAGACTCCAGATACGTGTATTAAAAATGAATCGTATTTTGTAATAATGGTTCCAAAATATGGTGTTGGCTCTAATGATTTAAGCAGTACAGCTGTCACGGTGTTTGATACTGACCATGACATTATTGTTCCTGCTGTTTTCTTTGTAACCGGAGATGTCTGACTGCCAGTGCCCTAAAATGACTCGTTTCCTTTAAGACTGCAGGTCACGCTCCCAGTGGGTGGCTCTCAGGCACGCACTGCTCACGTGAACCCCTCAGTGTGGGGGTCCAGGCTCGCTTTGTCTCGTGTCCGACTGGTGCATGCAGTCTTAACTGCATCCTATTCTACACCCTCGACACCTATGTTCTATTGCTTATAAAACAGGTGTTGAGTGTCGATTACCCTGCGTTCATCTCAGACTATATAAAAGGCCCATGTTGACGACCTAGGTGGCATAGTCCCAAAATATCTAAGACAACACATTCCTCTTCACTGCTGCTGCAGGTTGAAAGATGACAGCATCTGTTGTGTGCATCTATGCTGTTGTGCTGTTAATCTGTTGAAATTTTCAGCTCTTTTAAAACTTGTATTTTCATATATTTTATTATAAGATGAAGTGTAAATTATTAATAAATATTTTATGCCTACATGCTTTTGGGTAATTTCCCTTTTTGTTTTATTCTGTTTTTGATTACTTTGGAAAATCAGAATTAGAAAAAGCAGAATTAGTGAAATTTTTTGATTAATATGAGTTACGACCTAAAAAAAAAAAAAAAAAAACAATTTTAATTTTGGAAAATTTCTAATAATTCTACAGTCGTCTTTGCCACAATAAAAAGTATTGGTATATTATAACTTAAAATGATATCTTGGTGCTTAATAATTACAGGATAACAGTACACCCAGAGACATAAATTCACTAATCTTAAATCAACACAGGGTCGAAGGCAGATTGGATGACTCATGTCCAACGCCTATTGAGGGTGTGGGATGGGAAGGACTTTTTATTGCCTCTATTTTGACTGTAGCTCCGTAAAAGGATACCTCAAAGCCTGCACAGTCCAGGTAATCTGCGCTTCCACCACGCCTGAGCTCACTGGATAAAAATAATAACACAGGATAAACATTCCATCTTTCCTTGGATGCGTTTGTCACATGTATGCAGATGCAGATTCTAAAAAATGCAACCGGACCTCACGGGAACGGAAAATGATGCTGGGGATGCCAAAGATCCGATCTGGAAACGCATGGAAGAAATCCAAACATGCTCTGTTGATGAAAGTGTAGGTTCCAATTTTCATTCTAATGCTGTCATACATAGTTTAAGCCTTTGCTTTCTGTTGCTCATGGATACATGCCTCCTTCTATCTCTTGGTTTATCCCTCTGGAAAAAAAAATACACCCTCGTGAAGCCTGGATGGTGGGGGTTGGGGTGGAGTAGTTTGCTGAAAGGACTGACGTACAGGCTCTTCCTCTCTCTGTTTGTAATAGTTGTGGCAATTTGTGTCTTTGCCCAAAATGCTAAATATAGGCACAGCTGATGCGATGAAGGGGGGGGGGGGGTCTGGGAGGATGCTGTTGGTCTATAAACTCAGGAGGGAGCTGCAGCAGGATGCAAGATCACTACAGCATCACTGACGTGCCAAGAGGCTGGGTTTCCACAGGTAATGGGGGCTGGGGTGTTGTGTGAGTGGTGCAGGGGGCATCATGAGTGTGCAGTGGATGCAGCTATTGCATGAATGGAGGCTGCCACAGCATGGAGCGTCTGCTGGGGGGGGTAGATTCTGATGGGACTCTTTGTAGGGGATCGGAAAGGGAGGTCAAAACATTAAACTGGGGTCAGTTAGATATGGTCAGCATATGATACAGGTTATGCTGCCTACAAACAGGGGAATGTTTACTGTATTGGGGTTAGTGGATTGGTAAGGTTGTATTAAACATAAAAAACTATAAAATCAGTTCAGAGAGTCGGGGAGCGCAGAGAGTGCTGCGGTGTTGCACGGCTTCTCGGGTTTGACTGGTGCACTCCTGTAATGCAACTAAAAGCAGAAGGGATATCCATGACTTTTTGGCCTTATTACTTGAGGTTCACCCTCCCCCCAGTAATTATTAGGATCCTGGGCTCTGGGCAATTAGAGTCTATGTGAAGTAGAGTTTAAGTAAAGTCTTTAGCTAGTGAGAGAGGGAAGGAAGCAAAGGAAGGTCCTGGGCTATAGAAGGTACCACCAGTTGGTTGCCTGAAATTGCCCTGTCATCGGTGTCTCAAAAAAAGTCATGACCCATTCCCTTGGAATTCTGGCAAAGCTGTACACATGATTGATTGCCCAGAGATTCAGAGGTTATTCATGCGTTTTTATGTCTTTATGTGTTTTAGAGGCTAAAATGAACAAAGGCAATTCCACTCCTACAGGTGCTGGAGTCTTCAATTGGGAATTGTTTGGCTAGTTTCGGTTGGAATAAACAGAAAATTAAAGGAGGAGGGCAAAGGCAAGACTTCACAGACCCAGCTGAAAGTCGTCTGCTGTCTTTGCAGGGTGTGCTGGTCGTTACGGAAACCTTGCATGCAATGAGTGGCCAAGAAGAGACAGACAGCTCGATAAAGCAGGAGGCGCAGGCAGAAGAAGATACAGATACAAGTGAAAAGGAAGAAAAGAACGAAGGGAAGAAAGATGAAGGCAAGAGATGAGTGATATGACTTTGCACAGAGCCATTATCTGTGAGAATGAAGCTGGATCTAAAGGAAGTGTCTGAGGAATTGTGTGAGGTATACTTTGAGGTATAGGTAGCCATCGTGGAGAAGCAAGGATGAGTGGGATTATATTTGTGAGTAACAGACTGGTATAAACCCATCCCAATTGGCTGTATTCATTTAAACCTGGCAATGGCTGGTAGGGATTTCTTGTGGATTATTACTGCATTGTGTCAATAAAAAAATAAAAAATAAACATGGAAATCCATTCATTAATCATAAACACAAATTTATACCCTACCAAAAAAATCTGAAATTTGCAGGAAATGTATAGGTGATAAAAGGTATAGTCCAATAAAATTTTCTAATCGACAAATAGAGAAGATACAGACCCGCCATGCTGAGCAACTTGAAATGAACATATTAGGGTTGTTTAAATAGACAAGCACATCTGATGTGCTCTTTATGCATGATTGTATCAGGATCATTGGTACAGTAATGCTGATTCCTTGTGTTGTGATCCTGTGACGTGGAAGCAGTAGGGGCTTGTTGTTACCTGCTATGTTTCCTTCCGCGTCCAGCTGGGCCAGAAGTGGAAGAGGATCCAGCCCCCAAGGAAAAGAGCGTTTGGGTCCCAAGCGTGCTCTGCACCACCAGCAAAGAACGCCACTACTTCGTGGGACACGCCATTGACATCTATGAGTCCCTGGACTCCTATGGTGCTGTTATTTGGCCAGCGGTGAGTTCTGCAACCGCACCTCCTAATTAAAATGGTGCAACTAAGTATCTATTCTCAGGGGTGCAAAATCTCACGCAACTCGTGCTTTCAGACTGTCACGCTCAAACAAGAAATCTTACGGAAAATCTGTATTATTCCATTATGAATCTAACTTTACCTACTTCAAAAACATTGAGTTTGCAAACCATTCAGACTGTTTACAGGGTAATAAATCTCTTTCATACATGTAAATATGTGTGCATGTGTGTGCAAACTTGTCTGTCTCAAACATCTCACTGCAGCCAGCTGACTGAAGTTGGCAACCCTGTATTCTCCATCTATCACTTGCAAGTAGGGTTGCCACTTGTCCTATATAATATGGGACAATTCCGTATCGGAACATGCTGCATCCTGTATTACACGGCAACCCAATTTGCAAGGAGGAAAGTGCGCAGGCAGTCCCCAGGTTATGAACCTTCAGCTTGTAGAAAACTCGTACTTATGAACGGACTCCCATAAAGCTTATTAATGTATATTAAAAATTTGAGTGAAATACAGTGGTCCATAACGATACAGTGGCCTACTACTCTGTGATGTTTGCGAAAGCATTGCATGGCTTCACCGGTTCATTTATCTTGAGTACGATACAGCTACAGTTGAGTACCATATGTAGCTACTTTTATTATTATTGTATTATAATAATTATTATTTACCGTAACATTTATGGATGGACGACCTGACAATTTTATGTCATTATAGATATTGAAGACAGCCATGATTAAGTTGTCTGTATTGAGCCCTTCACAGGAACTGGACCAAAACTATTATTATTATTTTTTTCGTACTTGGCTTGCTTTTGGTTAGTTTTTAGTTTTAGTTATTTTTAAATTAGGTTTAGTTGCTTTTGTATTTGGCTTTCAGCACAGGGGCATACGCGACTAACATTCATGGTTCACTCTGGTCCTGTAGTCGCAGTACCCAGTACCCAGTCCGTACCACCTACCCGATTGGTACCATGCACGTCTATGCATGCGCAGCATGTTTTGGACCTGCTTGCATGGGCTTGTATGCTATGACACAACCTGCTCCGTAGGGCAATAATATTGTCTATATATACATCTCTTAATAGTTAGGGAAGTAGCAGAGGAAAAGTACTGATACAGCACTTGATGTGTAAGTAAAAGTACACCAGTCTTGAACTAAGTGCAAATTCTGAAGAAGAAAAAAACAACTCAATTACAGCAACGAGAGTATTTCTATTTCATTTTCTTACACCCTTGCACATATGTACCACGTTATACTTGTTGTACCAAATGCTTTAAAATGTGCCTATGAATAATATGTGTTATCAACTATTCATTAGATCTTACAGACTAAAAGAATAGACTGGAATTTAAGTCTGCACAATCACTGAAGTCAGGGGACTAGGTAAGAGATTCCTGGTACAGGAATTTGTCCAAGGGGTCTATGTATGAGAAGGAAACAGTAATTAGTTAGGATTCAGGTTGCCTGTAAGCGTTCAGAGGCAATGCTGGCTGATTTGGAAGCAGATTGAGAACAGCTTCTTTAATGATAACCATGTGGTCGCAGGCTTTGGCTTTGTGTCAGTTCCTTGATAACAATCGCAAGCAGATTGACCTGCTGGACAAGACAGTGCTGGAGATTGGTGCTGGGACGGGCCTCGTATCCATCGTGGCCTGCCTGCTTGGTGAGCTCACCTTCCTGCTCCTCATCTCCGGCATTTCAAAAGAGAGCTTATTAGCGTAGTTACAAGTGCCGCAGAGCATAACTTAGCTCAAAGATTAAAATATCAAACCTATTGAGAAGTTTAGTTCGACTTTGAAATATACAGACATGTATGACCTCAAAGGATCTCATCCAGCCCCCTATAAAACTTGGTTCGATTCAGTCCTTCTTATCAGTTCACCTTACACACGTGTATCATCAGATGAGGTGACCAATGTACGATGAACTCTGCATTTAACCTATATGTGATGTCGTGACATAGCAGGGGGCAGCTAATTCAGCACCCAGGGAGCTGTACCTTACTCAGGGTTCCTCAGTGGTGCCTTGCTGGTCGGGATTTGAATCTGCAAATTTTTCAATTTCAAGTGCGCTCCCCTAACCATTAAGCCACCACTGCCCACATTTACAGTACAGTACAACACACCACACAGTACAGTACACTATAATATAGTATGTAAAGTATCATAGTATCACTTTTCTCCGTACATTATGCAGTTAAAAAAGTGGCAAGACTATAAGTAACAGGGCAGTTGTTGGTTTGCGGTTGATGAGCAGAAATGACTTAGCTATTGGCAGTACAGTCCATCGCAGGGCACACACTCACACACTCACACACACACACACACACAAATGAGAATTAAACAACACCTGGGGACTTCTTTAGTTCCGACCATTCGGTCAAATAGAGCCTGTGATTATACCGCATTTCTCCTGTCACTACTGATAATGATATATTCAGGGTAATTAGGGTAGCTTTCTGTATTAGAATACTGTTTATGTTTTTTGTTGTTATGGTAACAGAGCATTTATGGGTATTGTGTACTCGAGGATTCGCTTTGGCTCTCAGGGGCTTCGGTGACGGCCACGGACCTGGCGGACGTCCTTGGCAACTTGTGCTGCAACCTGAACCGAAACACTAGGGGGCACTGCAAGTACACGCCTGAGGTGGCCGTGCTCTGTTGGGAGCAGGACCTGGAGCAGTCATACCCCCGCTCCACCTACCACTACGACTACGTGCTGGCGGCCGACGTGGTGTACCACCACGACTTCCTGGATGAGCTGCTGGTGACCATGAAGCACTTCTGCCAGCCGGGCACAACTCTGGTCTGGGCCAATAAGATCCGCTTCCAGACTGACCTGCGGTTCACTGACAACTTCAAGCAGGCCTTCCACACGACCCTGCTGGCCGACCTAACTGAACAGGGGGTGAAGATCTTCATGGCCAGGAGCCGGGAGGAGTGAGACGTGTTCACCTAGCATTCACTGTGCATGTGCTGGTTTTAGTCTCCTCCTACAACCCCCATCTACATTCCTACAGGTTTATCCCTTTTTTTAAAGTTACCATTGTTATAGCCTTTTAGGCACAGAATGTGGTGATGGTGTGCTTGTTTGTATATGAAGAGACTGAGACGGTAAAAGAGTATTTATTTTGAGGCCGTTTTTTTTTTTTTTAATTAAACTTGATGTGTTTCACTTGTAATTGGCAAAATTAAACACTTAATGAAAAAATAAATGCTTACTGAATCCAAAAACTCAGGCTGTTATAATTAAATTAAGACCACATGACAGACTCATTTTCAAATAATTTTATTCTGAATTGTTTCAGAGAACCCATACTTTGTAGTAAAACAGCTTATGTAAATTCTCCTGTTGCTAAGGGAAATAGGGATAGTTGTATATATGCGAACGGCATCTGCTCTTGAAAATATGGGATTTCAACCTTTTTTTATAAATAAAACATTTCCATAAATACACATTCTAAAATGGTATGAGTGACACAGGCTTTGATTTACCGTCTTACAGGTTAAGGCCATGTGACATGTCAATCCAACCCAGCAAAGTCTGGATAATACAGTTTATTTATAGAGAGGCATGACGTTGCTACAATGAGGTAACTCTGTAGAACGGTTTACCGTGAAGCCAAACCTGTGGGGGGGGGGGGGACCCACCAGGCTCTGCTCTGCTCGTGATGTGCGTGCGGCTATTGCATTATGGCTTGTTTGCTTCTGCTAAATAAGGTACGCTGCTGTAAAGCTTACCGTAGCCCCCACAGAGAGGCGCTGGCATTCAGTCAGGAAGCCCTCAGGTTCCACATTCTATAAACATTTCCAGCAAACAGAAGTTGGCATTGGAAAAAAAAAAAAAAGTCCCGACTGGCTAAACACCTTTGATATGCACAGATTAAAGACATTTTTTGTTTTTGTTTTTTTTTGTTAAAGTAAAAACCACACTTGATACCATGCTTAATGAAGGATTGGTCATTTATGTTCAATTAAAAAAAAGAAGAAAAAAAAGGCATTACTCTAAAAAGACAACGGTTGTGAATCCTTCTTCATGTAACATGCATACATACATACATACATACATACGAATACTAGGGGCAGATATGTTGCCTTTTAACATTTTTTTGAGAGCACGTGTAACCCCTCCCCCTCCTGTAGAGACGGCTAAAATTTGGCATTCCCCTTTCAACATACTATTGCCCAGTTGTCTTGAGACGCAGATGTGAAAACTGCCAGCACCTGAATGGGATGTCAGTTGCCATGGAGATGAGAGGATCAGCTAAGTAACAAAAAAAAAACAAAAAAACAGAAGAGGCTGGACCTCTCTCTCCCCATTCAACTGGGGGGGGGGCCTCACTCTGCAGGTAAAAACTGGGAGGGTTGGTGACCCCACCGCCACACTTCAGCACGCTGGGTCTTCATGCGCTGCATTACCCTCATACGGGGATTTGTGTGTTGCGGGGTGCCGTCTCATGCCACGTGAGCCCCTGTTTAGAAGGGAGTATAGTCTGGAGGGTACATTATGGGCAGCCAGTTTTCTGCAAAGGAGGCACAGTGCATCCAGCCAAGAGACTTCATCATCTGAAAAGACAGACATGTCCAAGGTAGATATAGCTGCCAATCAGTAGCTTGAGCAATGTCCCATCAGCCCCATCAGCAGCAAGTACACAGTACCACTCATCCACTTTGGGTTCTGGACATCGAAATACTTACCTGTATGCAGTTTCTCCAGGTCTCCTTGCTGGATTTGTCCTCTACCATTTTCGATGCATACTTTAGGGCCTTGCCATACATTTTATTTGCTAGTGAATGTTTGTATGCGAACAATAAAACCTGCAAAGAGTGAGAGGATATTCAGAATGGAGTCAATAGATTCAAGAGGGAAGGAACAGACTAGGACGCTACCAAGAATTTAAAATGTATATAAAATGAACCCAAGTTTTTAAAATCTCTTATACCAATAATAAATTAAAAAGCAAAAATTAGCATTACAGTTCATAGCGACTTCAGAGCCCCCCTTAGTCCCTATGCAACGATTACCTTTGAATCTGTGAGCTCCGCCCACTTCTGCACCTCCCAGTAGTTGTTTTCCAGGGACTTGACCACACTCCCTGGGTCATCCTCAGAGCTGCCCACCTCACCAGCGCTGGCCCCATCCTGCGCAGGGGGCTGGAGGAGCTGGTCAGCCAGAGCGCTGCCCTTCCGACACAAGGCATCCAGCAGGGAGGACCTCTGCTTCTCCATCTCGCTGTAGAGGTCAGGCGATGCACATCCATTCAGGCCATATTACCCATTTAAACACTTAGAGATTTTTAATTCGAGCAATTCAGACTAAGGACCTTGTTCAAGGCTACCAGCAACCTTCAAGGTCCATGTTCTTAACCAGAACGCAGCTAGCAACACTCTTTCACAGCGGCTGAAATGACATTTCTGTTCCTGGTCGCAACCAGCAGGGGGCGTTTTCCAGCTTAAAGCCAGACCCAAGGCGGACTACAGAACAGTCAGAGCAGTTCAGTCTGTACACTGACAAAGTCAAAAGTATACTTCGGTGCCTTTAGCTTCAGCCGAGGCACGGTACCTTTTAATGGTGGCCGCCTCTGGCCTGGGGTCAGTCTTCATGGTGAAGTACACGGCAAGGGCCGTCTGGTCGATGTGGGAGATGACCTGATCGGCCGCCGCCACGATTTCTCCCAGGCGCTTGAGGCGCTCCTGCGGGGCACATGAGATCCAGGCAGGATGAGAACAGGGTGGCGGTTCGTGTGCCTGAGAGAGAGAGAGTGACACGCACACACGCACACACGCACACACACACACACACACACACACAAGCCTTCCCCCGCCAGCGTGAGCGGTACCTTCTCAGAGTCCAGCTGGTGCAGCCGCATCACGTGCAGGGGCAGATGGGAAGAGAAGCTCTCCCTCAGCTCCTCATACAGAGATATAGAGTCCAACCTGGAGATATTTAAGACAAAAAAAAAAAAAAAAGAGAGACAGTAGATGAAGAATCCGCTCTGGGGCATGGAAATCTAAGCCCTCGGCCTGAAAGCTTGCACATGAACGGCCTCGCTTGTTAACACAAACACTAACTTTGTCATCCATTGGATTTTAAGGTCCCTCAGAGCTTCAATGAACTCCTCCTTGACGTCCTTCTCCTTCTCTCCCTCCTTGTCTTTCTCTTTCCCTCCATTTTTCGGTTTATTGGGCGCAGGTATCAGATGGTAGAAGACAGGCACAATGTCCTATGAAAGAGGGAAACAAAGGTGCACACTCTGCATGACCTACTCAACACCCAGGACTCCACTGCCCCTGAGCATCAACAACCTTAACACCAAAACTGCATCTCTGTCCCTAACAGCCTGGACACAATCGACAGGGCCGTTTCCCCAGTGCAAGATAGAAGCTTTTAGTAACGGAACATTCAGTGCAGTTAATAAAAGGTTCCTACACACCAACGCACCATGATTCCAGGTATAAATATTCCCTTATTTATCATAGACCCTGGTGCATTGTAACGTGTCTAGAAAACGTGGACCAGGTACCAGACACAGTGTTACGTGGGAGAGGCCCACTGGCCGTTCCTGTAACGGAAAACCTTGCGCAACATTCGACAGTTGAAATGTGATCCTGATGTGCACCGAAATCATTTAAAAAACGACCATTGGACGGATGACAGGGGCAAATTAACTTGCCCGGGGAGCGACCGTGACACATGGCCCAGTTGCTGCTCAACCCAAGGGGTGGCCTGTTGCCATGACAACAAGGTAAAACCTTTATCATGGTGACAAGCCTAGTGCAGTACCAGGGAAGGGGAGAGAAGAAAAAATAATAATAATAAAAATATGAAGCTAGGTGGTACAAAGTTGGAATGCAATTGGCTGACCCCCCTTCACCCCACCCTTCCCCACTGTTGCCAGAAAGTTCTTCCCCGGGATAATTTCCAGGGAGGGAGAACCAAGGAAAATGATAAACAAGCTGGCCTGCCTGTGAGTGAGGAGGCAAACTGCGAGAGACGCTCATCTGCACCCTCAGTGAAGCCCTTCACGTAACTGCGTGTTTACAGAACTCGACCATCCAGTACCTTTTTAAACTTCCCTTGCCGTTTTGCTGAGGCCTGGCCCTGGTGGTCAGAATAACACAGAGTGAGTAACAGGCAGACACATGGATACATACTCCGTCTCCTAAAACTCGTTACACTCTTGTTGTCTGTTCCAGGCACTGCTAAGCAGTATAGACAGGCAAGTTAATCTCCTGTCCAGATTTTCTTGTATCCCTCTAAAATACCCCCCCCCCACACACACCCTTTAATATTATAGAGAAGGTTTTCTCTTAATTCAAATGGGGGAGTGAAGTTTCAAAGCCAGAGCCATTTGTGGTGCAACAGCACCACCTTGTGGACATTTCGAGCAGTCATGTGACGGTGACCAAGCCTTATCCGACTTCAAATCTCTCATTATCTGACGGCCACTTGCCGGAGAATACGGAACAGGAAACACAGACACCGTGGATCATATTAGCAGGCCACTGTCACAACATGAATTACAAGCCCCGTAACCGTGACAGACCACAGGCACTCTGCAGAGTCCTAGCGACGGAGACCGTCCGTTACTATTCATGCACCTGGTTCCGGGTGACCGCAGGCAGCACGCGTGAAAGCAGGACCGAGAGGGATCCAGAGCTTTAGAGATGGAGAAACCTGGAAGCCCCAGAGAGCGTCTTCTCAGGCCGGCATTCGACAGGAGAGCACAGCCACCAGCACTGATCACACGCACACAGGGAGCAGAGAAAGGCAGCAGGCAGGCAGGACGATGGAAGCTAGGCCACACGCACAGGCCACCGGGACGGAATCTGGAGGACGGTCGCCTCGGTTCACTCACTGCTTTCTTTCCATATTCACTCTTCGGAAGCACCAGAGATCCGGTCAGGTAGCAGCCCGGCGCCGTCCCTTTGGGAATTCTGGGGGAGACGAGATATGGCTGAACGACGGCGGAGCTGGAAGTGATGCAAGGCGGCGACTTTGGGGGGGGTGGTCGACGCGTGACCACGACACCACCGCAACAGACCTCAGTCAGGGACTGAGGCCAGACAGGAACAGAGTTGTAGGGCCACACTGTGGGCTTGAGTCAGTCGTTGATAAAGGAAGGAACACACCACTGATGGGAGTAAAGACTTGGTAAGACAGGCCGGAAGCCCTTACTTGTCATCTGGCAGGAACGTGACGTAGAAGGGCAGCGCAGAGCCTGGCAGCAGGGTCAGGGAGTTGGCCTTCTTCTTGCCCAACAAAGCATTCTTGTGCGTCTCAAAGACGTCCAGGTTGAGCGTGGTGGAGAGGCGGTGGGACACCACGAAGGGCAGGTCCTTCAGCCGCTCCAGCTCGCTGACCTGCTCGTGACGCACCTGCAGGCGCACCGTGTAGTCACCCTTCTCCAGCTTCAGAGAGTACTGGGGGGGGGGGACGAGGGACAGCAAGTGAGCTTCACAGGAGAGACGGACACCAACTGCAGAGATCATGGAGATTCTAGAATGTCTGTAGATACTGTAAAATATTCTAGAACCATTAAGCTAAGAGCCTTAAATACTGAGCAGATCAAATCCCAAGGCAGCCAGTTGGGCCTCATCCTCGTCATTCGCATCACTGCTCGCTGACTACAGCCCGCCAGTGGAGTCGGGTTACCTGGTGAGGATAAGCATCCCCTGAGCCAAGCAGCCTCTTGTTCTGGTCGAACAGGAGCCAGAGCTGGCTGTCAAACTCCGACTCGTAGAGCAGCTCACAGAACAAGGGGCAGCTGGGGGTCACCTCGCCGCTCTTTGGCTGAAAGAGTGCATGCAGGAGTGATGTGCAGACAGCGTGACATGAGCGTGTACACACACACACACACACACACACACACACACACACACACACGCGTCTGTCTCTACGGACACGGGACGGACCTGATGGAAGCTGTAGGTGAGTATGATCTCGTAAAGCTGTCGATTGTTGGGCAGAATATCCCGAGGTCCGAGGGCTTTCACCTTCGAACTGAGTGGCCTGGGAACAGTGACAGTTGGAGAGATATCAGTATCACCCATGCAGGAGACCTCTGGCACCTTAGGTGTTCCGAGCTACTACCTCAACGGCTGAACCCAGTTCTTCAAGGTGATGCTGGGGGCGACATCCTCATATTTCAGCAAGGACAGCACCTCGAAGCTGGAGACGCCCTCCGACGCGTGCTGTGGGGGGAGGACGTCACGGGGACTGTCACAGAGGGCACAGCTTGGTGGGACGCCTGCTGCGTGGATGGGACAGCCCAGGTACTCACAATGTGCAGGGGGGAGGGGGAGACGGACAGTCCGTGGAAGGAGATGGTGTAGTCGATGTTGACGTCACCCAGGCTCGCCCACCAGCGAGCAATGCAGAACTCCATGGTCCGCCCTGGCTGAGAGAGAGAGGGGAAACACTTGAGACAGACCAGAAGTGTCCCCCGTGTGCGAGAGAGAAGGAACCTGGACCTCAGCTGGAAGTTCAAGATGGTTCACCTCAAGCTTTACACCCCCCCAAACACAGCGTGAATGAACCAATCACAGGGGAATTTTTAAAAGCTCATGTTGGCAGCCACCATCTGACTAGAAGCCATTGCCGTTCATTCTCATCTACTGTTCAACTTGAGATGAGGTGATATTTCATCCATCCCCAGAGGGAAATTAGGAAGATACAGTACCTCGGATTCTGGTAGCAAGCCAGTAATTCTTCTATATAATCTTTTCATTTCATCTCAATTCATCTAGTGCTTTAAAAATGAAATAAAACAAATAAATCCATATTCCCATTGAACCACTCAAGCAAATGCTAATTACATCTGACTGGAAAGGCTTCACCTAGCAAGCCGGATTCTAGGGCTGTGTTACGCCATGTAGGGAGATCCCTGCATCATTTGGCAGGGCAGCTGGGTGTCACTAAGCTGCTGTGCCCGTGGACGCCGGCTCTCACCAGCACGGGGAAGGCCTCCGTCAGGCAGCCCTTCTCCAGCAGAGAGGAGAACTTGTAGAATTCATTGGCCCGGTACGCCCGCTGCTTGACCAGGTGCACGGCGTGCAGGACGAACTTAGAAGACACGTCGCCGGACTGAGACGTCAGTGTGACCTCTACAGGAAGGAGAGGGAAAGGCAGAAGACTGCAGAAGGACCTTTGGACATCATTATCTACAGCTCCGGGGGGGGGGGGTATCTGCTATTGCGGAAATTTCATTTTAGTGTGTAATAAAACTGCTATTTCCCCTCTTTCCTTAGCAATTTGTTTTAAATTTGTAATGAATATTTTGGCACCTTTATAGAATGCCAAGGATTCATAGGAGCTGGAGAAAAAACCACCACCAATATGAGGCGGGTGGGTGGGCCTCGTCTTGCCCGACGCATCAGCAAGTTACCTTAAAACACAACGTCCCCTCCAGCCAGAGGCATGCTGCCTGACCCAGGACCACCCCGGGGTGGGGCACCACGTCCCAGACTCACCTGCCCACGACGCCCCCTGTGGGACGCTGAAGAAGTGCCGCCGGATCTGACCGGGCCTGAAGTGGACGTTGGTGAAGCAGACCTCGTATCCGCAGGCTTCCGTGACCCTGGCGGGGGCGCGGGGGAGACGGTCACAGGAGGGACAGGCGAAGGCCAACAGAATCGGACTCGCAGGCAACAATACAAAAGCGCTATAACAAACCCAGCCACCTAGGCATTATTTAAAAAAAACACGCTGCGCACTTACTTGGTAGGAATTATAACCGTTATGGGCACTCTGAACAGGGGGCCAGAACTGGGGGCGGTGGTATCAAAACCACAGATCTGCGAATAAATAAACAGACAAATAAGCAAGCAAATAAATAAAGTCCTTCAGCAGGAAAGTATAACAGACACGCGCCCCCAGAAGACAAAGCCGAGGCTCCCCGGCGTACCTCAGTGTAGTGCAGCCCCTCTCGCAGCCCCACTGGATCCACCCTCACGTTGACATGGCGACACTGGTTCATGAGCTCCAGGTGCGAGGGGCAGTACACCCAGGGGGCGCTGCAGGTCAGCGCCAAGTGCAGCTGCAGAGAGATGCGCTCTGCGTTCTCTACAGAAACCGCAGAGACGGGGGGAAAAACCCAAATCAGATGACGCCACCCAGTACTGCCTTTTAGGAACCCATCATTATAGGTATTTAGGAATACATGGATTTTCCAGGGCTGGTACTCTTACATGTGACATCATCAGGGAATAAATCCTCCCCACAGAGCACAGCAGAGGATAAACAGTTTTTTTAAAACCCAGCTGTGAGAACTCATTATTTATTTTACTAGAAGTTGCACTGACTTCCCAATGGACTTAAATGCATCAACAGCAGGGCACTAATGCAGCCAACCGTAACGAGATGCCTTTATTCACCGGACACGTTCAAGAGCATGAATTAAAATTAATCACGAGCTTTTTGCCTGTCACATTTTCCCTGGGCTGCAAGAGGGCATTTTTATTACTATAAGGACTGACATGGTCCTCACTTACAAATGAGGTTTTTATTTTGCTCTTGAGGTCAAAGGTCTGCGCTTCATAAATACATCCACACAGCTCTGCCTTCCTTTTCAATTTTAATTCATTGTAAATGTCTCAATGCTTTGCAGAGTTCTATTTATGGAGCCACAGAAAGCAGGAGCATTAAGCAATCTGCTCCTCAATCGACGTGCTGACCAGTACAGAAGCTCCAAGGGGGTCAACCACGACAGGGAGGGTAAAGGGAGACGGGCATGGGTAACCACATGCGGTTCCCATGGTCAGAATCCATTACTCTGCATTTATTAAGGGCATTTGATTGGCCAGGTGGAGTCAGGAGAATGTTCCCCACCCAGTTAAACAGCCAATGAAGCGAGATGGTTTCTGTGGGCTTTCGGCAAAGAAACACACATCCAGGGGTGGAGACCACACCCAGGATCTCATTTAAATAAGATGCGGAAATGGGCAAAAATTTGTCAAGGACTGCACTTGCGTGCGCACTGGCGACATCAGGATCCATACCTGTGTTCTCGGGGAAGATGGGTTCGATGCCGACGCTGTGGTCGGACGGGCCGGAGACTTGGATGGGGTCCCTGAGGTAGATGCCGCGCTGCGGCCCCACGGTAACAGCAAAGCCCAGGTTACTCGTGGGCAAGGTGGCGTGCTGCGTAAGGCAGTCGAAAGCCCGGTCCACCTAAAGGGGAACGTGCCGTCAGCTCAGCCGGACGCCGCATCCCCCAAAACCTATTACAGTCCTCACTCGCTGACACACACCCCCAATCCCATCATTCTCTGGGTCTCCCATTTACCAACAAATTACTCCTCCAATCTCCATTTATGGATTCCTTTTGAAGCGTTCGCAGAAAAGTGCAGGGGGTCACCCGTCACTTCGATGGGAAAATATGAAGCAATAAGGAACTGGGATTTTAAGCTGAGGCAGGTTATGATCTTTCCGGAATTGGATCCCAGCACTTACTATCTACAGTTTATTTTTGTATTATGAAACCAAAAGCCGCAGTCTCGGTGTGTGTGTGTAACTACAATAGTAATGTGGTCTGCAGGGTGTTCACGTGCCCAGGACTGGCCAGCTCCTGCCTCACAGTGACCAAAGCAATGAAACTAAACTGAAAAGACACTGAAGACGGCACACAAATATGCACCGTACTGCTGGAAATCTGCCTTACGGTTTCTTTTTGCTGGCACCTACAAGGGCACCCCCCACTCCTGCTAGCTTTGATGAATAGCTAAATATAAAAATGACACTTTAATCTTAGTGATGCGTTACCTTTTCGGAAAAGACATGAGTCATTACCTCTATACTGCCAAATACACTCACACACTATATATCATTAGATGCCAGCTTCCGTTTATATAGTCAACAAAGACTGCATCACCGACACAAGACACCCAATATACACCTTCAAAATATCCTTATACAGCATCCATACAAGCGCCAACCTCAGACTCAGATTTCACTCCTCACTTTCTGCGTCCTTCTACCTGAATAATCCCATGGCCCTGTGCGAACACCTCGATGTCGTCCACTTTCACGGCAGTGTTCTCCAGGGCTCTGCGCACTGCGGGGAAGGTGGGCCGGATACCAGCACGTTTCAGCCCTGGAGGACCAAGGCCAGTTAACCACAGCGTGACAGACACGGATGCTGTTTATGAACATTTCCCCAACATTGATAACGGCCCGATCCCCAGAAGGCAAGAGCGGCCACGCTAACCGGAAAGCACCAGGGCGATGCCCCCACAGGCGTTGGGTGAAGACATGGAGGTGCCGTTCATGAGCTGCGTGCCACGGAGCGTCCAGTTGGGTACTGAGGCGATGGCCCCTCCAGGGGCGCTGATGCTGACCCCAAGGGCTCCATCCGTGCTCGGCCCCCGGGACGACCACGTGTACTGGTTAGCCGGAAGCTTTTCTCGCAGCGAGTACTCGGCCACCATCATATCCGGAGTGACGTACGCCCCCACACCTAAACGCAGAATCAATGCCGATTCCATACTCTGCTCTAACACAATTCAATCTATACAACCAATTAGTAAGCAGACGGCTCTTGACTTGCGTAAATCCGGACATGGGAGAAAAAAAATATGAGATACGTAAATTTAACAGAAGCGCTAATGCAAAAAGGTGACAAACTGAAAATATTTCAACTTTTTCCATTTAGCTTATACTTTTTTGTTCTTCAGAATATTACTGTATCTTTTTTGCTATTTGGTAAATCGGACTTAAATGGGTTTGTGAAATGGATTACTTCAGCGAGTCTAGAACTGCCCGAAACATCTTACATATTCCATAAGTCAGGGGTGGGGAACCTGTTCCATGGAGGGCCGGTGCGGGTTTTTGGGATGACCTCTCAACCAGGCAATAATAAAACAGTGGTTCTCGGCTCCAGTCTTGGGGACCCACTGTTATTGGCTGACGGAGAGGCCATCCCGAAAACCGGGCCTCCGCAGATCAGGTTCCCCACCCCGGCTGTATGTGAATGTCAACTACACATGACAAGGCCTATGACTGAAGGGTACAGCCAGACTGACCAATCACACTGCTGGTGGTTCCCCCGGGACAGCCCACCGTGGACAGGCAGGGCCCGTTGTTGCCCGCACTCGACACATAAATGATGTTATGTTTCTGCACCGCATCGCTGATCACCTCGCAAATTCTCCTGGGGGAGGAGGGGAGGGGGACAGAGAATTAAACACATAAACACCTACTCACATACAGGACCAGTGCTTTGACTTTAAGCCTCAATCGTGCCCCTGGTCTGTCCATCTAAATTTTGAATCAGCATGTGTGCTCACCCTGAGTTTGGCCAGTGAGTGGCCTCCCCATAGCTGTAGTTAACAAGGTCACACTTGTAGTTGATGACTTCTATTATCTGGAGAGAACAGAAAGGAAAGACATTGAGCCAGAACCAATAAGGAGGAGTTGTCATGCATTGATTCTCTTGCCATTTCCATAAGCAAATACAAGCAGGTCTCAGATTTACCTTCCCGTACCATCAGGACACCTTATAGCAAAAAAACAGATAAGGCAAAAAATATACTAGTAATGCATGCTAAACACATTAAGTGCATGAACAGATGTTTACTTATTGAAGTTAGCACTTCCACAAACTGTGCGTCTCGGATATTCTTTGCATAAAT
>JAABNY020000001.1:47790357-47813064 GCA_015164015.2 Brevimyrus niger
AAGTGCATGAACAGATGTTTACTTATTGAAGTTAGCACTTCCACAAACTGTGCGTCTCGGATATTCTTTGCATAAATTTATCTTTATGCAAGTTGAATGCTGCCTGTACTTTATTTTTCTTACAGAGAACACACCACACCAGGTCTCTCCTCCATTACCAGGCGGCCCCTCTGTCTCAGCCAGAGGTGGAAAGTTCAGGTCCCAGAAGTACAAATCCAAACCAAGGTTTTGTTCCAACCAATCGGCTGAATATTCTGTGACTGCGAGTCTTTATGCTCTACTTGGTTGGAACAAAATCTTGGTCTGCAAAAACTTTCTTTTTTTGTGTGAAGCTGCTTTGAGACAATGACCATTGTTAAAAGCGCTATATAAATAAAAATTAATTGAATTGAATTTGTACTTCCAGGACCTGAACTTTCCACCTTTTTCCCTGCAATTCGACCTACCGCACGAATAAGTCCCGTCCCAGTCTCCATGGTGCTGAGCCGCGTGTCCCCGATCTTGATGGCAAGAATCTGTGCCCCGGGGGCCACGCCGTTTCGCTCGGGTTCCTCTGGGAAGTATCCCGCCGCGATACTGGCCACATGGGTCCCGTGAGCGCCTACAGAAACACACACAAATGACACAGTACTCCCATGGAATACCACCACCTACTGGAAGAGTTCAGTATTTTATTTGTAGTGTCAACATCAACCACTGTCTGTGCTGTAAATAAAATGGGACCCCCCCCCCAGATACTCCTTTAGTTGTTCCCAGAACACAGAGGGATGAAGCCCCTCCCTGGGTCCCACCTCCACTGGTGACGATGCAGAGGGTGTTGCCTTCGTCATAGATGTTTATGGAGTAGTTGAGCATCTCACAGGTCCCCAGTGAGGCAAACTCCTGCCTCTCTCTGTACGAGCTCAGCACGGCACAAGAAGCCAAATCTCCACACTCTGAGGTGTCCACCACCGCCCTATCGCGCATAGGAAAATTAATACACCGCGGACGCTTACGCAACGCAGCTCATCACGGCATTGTGACCACGCACCTTTTCCGTCTCACCCCAAGACAAACAGCCTCATGCTCAACAAACACCACCCACAAATGTAACATGAATACAAGTCAGCAGCATTCAAGGAAAACAATACCATGTTTTACAGAAATAATTTTGGAGTAGCATTACACTCTAGACTACAAACTCAGACTTAGTCTCATGTGAGAGCCGGGCCCTACCTCCAGGTGACACCATCATGCCACAGCACACAGTCATACACAGGGCCTGGGTCACTGTACTTCTTCTCCAAGGAAGCCAGAAGCTCCGAATGGCACTGCAGCTCCTCCTTCCAGAGCTTCTCTACCTGCAGTTGGAAACCAGACGATGTAAAGTTCACTCTTTATTGCTCACACGGAAAACATGAAGCCCAGTCGCTCACACTGCGCATGGCTCTGGGATGGTTAGAGTAAAATACATCAGTGATTCTTCATCAATCCCCATGAGGAAATTCTCTTTCCACCTACCCCCATCGCGCTCTCCATGAGACACACAGACATGTATGCAGAACAGAGCTAGCTTGGGAAGGTGTCATAGGTCAGGGCTAGCCAACATGCAACAGCCCTGAAGCTGGGGGTTAAGGGCCCTGCTCAGGGGCCCACAAATTATTGGGTTTCTAATCAGCAACCTTGCGATCACAGGCTTAGCAGCTTAACCCTCTGAGCCACACACTGCCCCATACAAATGCGAGTAGCAAATGAACTGGTAAGCAGGATTTCTTTGTTCACACCAAGAGCGACACTTTACAAATCAAGGCACAAGTCAGAGAAGCAAAAAGTTAATCCCTGGGGACTGACCTGTGAGGGGGAGGGATGCAAATTCTCAAACTCCTCCGTCTTGCGAGATGCTTCGGCCAAAGCGGCTCTGTGTGCTGGATCCCACATCTTCTCCTTACGCTCCTTCTGCAAAGGGGACAGAGACCCCAAACAGTGTCTCCTCATCACTCACAAACACCCACAATATAGCCCAGCTGGTAAATCAAGGCTTAAGCAAAACGATGAGACTTCTGCTCATCAAATACAGAAATCTCACACAGAGTCACTATTCCCTTTTTGGAAATGTTACACACAGAAAAATGTCAGTCAGGGCAAAAATTTTAACTTCCTCATCCTGCCTTTGAATGTAGAAAAAAACAACTATCAGAAAGGCATTTTACAGGACACTTCAGCTCACCTGAAGCCTCTCTTTTAAAGCTTTAGGGAAAAACTCATAGCCATTCTTGATTCCGATGTGGTAGCGCCCAGAAGGATTGACCCATGTTGTTGGGATCTGCAAGGACAGACGCCAGAACAGGTCACTTTGTGAATTAAAGGTAGAGCAGCACCAGATGCAGAACAGGCTTAAGGTCATTACTGAGAAAGAACACCACCTTGAGGGTCCTGCCCGAGAGCCCCTGCACCAAGCCATCTTTGGGCTCCACCACTGTGGACATGTTAACATCTCCGCTGCCCGTTGTGTCAATGATGTCAATTAGCTTAGGCTTGCCATCAGTAGTGATCTACAGAAAATGTGGGAAAAAAAAGGAATTATTTTTTTTTATCCTTCCAAATATTATCATGTTAACACTTGAGACAGTTTAAGTTTACAGCTAAGTAAAGACTCTAAAATGCAGACGCAGAGAAACACTGATGTAGAGTGTGTGTCTTGTGGTAGAAAAAAAATCCATCAAAAGTAAACAGTTTCAAGCCAAAAAACCGTCATGGACAACTCGGAGTCTACGTCTGGCAGACCAACTCGCATTTGTATTCAGCTTATACATCGGGTCTGTTGACTGGAATGAAACAACTTGGAGGAAAAAAAAACGTGTTTCAGCAAAAAGTATGTTTCAGCAATATGACTGATGACCGATTGCCGACAGGGGACAAAAAAAATAGTTATCCTTCTGAACCATCGTGACATGAGAAAGGCAGGAAGAACTTTCACCGCATTCGCTGCAGCGGGAAGATGAGAAGTGCGGGTACCACATGCAGAGCTCCGTAACAGAAAATATTTAACTGGCTTGAGTCTCATAACTCATATAGACATATCAATAAACAGACACTAAAAGACAAACGAATACGATTGAGAAAAATCATTTGTTTTAAAATGTGGTTTTTCCACGCTCGGTAATCTGCAAATCACACTGACACTTGTGTGGCATGCCGGCTCCGGCTGCTGCGGTCTGTCAGCGAGTTACTAGCCAGCTTCCTACAGATGGATGCGGTGCAGGAATAAATACTTGCTGGTTTATTTAAATATGTTCACAAAAGCTACAAAAAATACGGGCAGCTCTTTATATGCAAACAAGATGTAATTCACCAGTCATTCGAAACGGGTCACGAAGAGGTAACTTACTAAGGAAGCAAAATGACAGAATAAAGCCGTTAATAAAGGCCTCGGGGTAAAACGGACACGGGTCGACGTGCCACTTTACACCCGCTAACTTCCACAAAATACCCCGGAGGGCCTGCGCTTGCAGCCTATGGCCTGCGATACCACGGAAATCCCCGCGCTAGAGTTTACCTGCATGCCCGGAGCCCCGGGATCCACGCCGGTGTCAAGGACAGCGATGAGGACGCCGCGACCGTCATACTCCGGATACCGGGCGAGGAAAGAAGCGGCCCCGGTTTCTTTTTTGGGAAGCAGCCCGTGGAGGGGAAACGGCTCTTCAGTAGAATGAGCAGCCATGACTGAAAATGATGGAGGCGAAAACAATAACAAGCAGAGCGTCGGAGAGAACCGAAGGCCATTCACACGATTCACGAAATAGGGGAGGACTTTTAAAGCGACACTGCACCCGCTGTACTGCCGGCTGCAGGGCTCCTTATAAACGACCAGCGCCTATAACCCGACTAAACGTGTCGTATTTTAAAATTCCACATTATAATGCTATTTCCTTATAGTTAGCTATCAAAGAAGTTATCTAAGTTTTAAGAAATATAAGTTGTTGCCTCGATATCTACCTTTACTGAAGCCCCTAAACAAAGTGCTCCCTATTAATCCGTCCCGAGGGAAAATGTTTTCGCGAATGAATTTAATTTTTTATGTTAAGGCGTTAAAACGGTAGCAAACCGTATTGCTGAAATGATGGATAACGTAACTCTTCGTATACATTGTGCTTAATATTTGTAGATTTGAATTCTTCTTAAGGAAAGTCAAGTAGTAGCACATATATATATTACTCTAAGAATCCATTATGAATCCATTCATTTAATCAACATTTCGAATATTTGTCTGATTCTCCGTGTTCTAATTTGCCTGATATAGACAAATGAAGACGTAAATCTGGTGATAAATGTCAGTCATACATATTTTTCACAACTCTTTTTGCATATGAAATAATAATCATTGGGACTTAGATGAATGCAAAAAATCAAATAGCATTTTCCTGCAAAAGCTTTTGCAAATTATTTCTAAATCCAAAGCCAACATAACTAGATAAAATATGAAACAATAAATTTAAATTATAGCAACCAAACTTACAAAAAAATCCAAGATGGAATGTATGAAAGATGAATAAAAATACTAGAAGGTCATCAGTGGGAAATTAAAAATAACAAACGTTTAGTGACTGTATCTCTATTGCCTATTAGAATTTAAAACAAAAACTGCTGGGTGGTTCTCTTCACACCCAAAATAATTTGCATTGATTCCATGATGAACAGACAGTTTACATCACCCACAATATTATGATCCAAGACTGCACTGGCACCCACAGTGAATGTGCTTCCCACCTCACACCTGATTGTGTGGTTGATTTTTCACATGATATACTAAAGATATATCTCAGTTACTTAGCATTGGGCCAAACACTAAATTGCAAAACAAAATGCAATGATTTTAATATTAGAAAAAAACAAGGAATGAGGGATGAAAATACTACAATGACATTTTCTTGGGTGAAGTTGGTGCATGGTATTGTACGACTAATTGTGAGGGCTTTAGTTTTGTTCACTATCATCTTTTGACCTTTGTTATACAGAGAATATACAGACTCTTGGATTAGAGACTATTTCACATTATGTCTTGATGTCTCCAACCATCTTAAATTTTCTAAAAGCCTCAAAAGCCACTTAAAGTTGGATACAAAAATGCACTTGGCTGCTTAGGCTACGAATGTGCATGTGGTGGTGGACAGGGCTCCAAATTCTTGTCTTATTTGCAATTTGAGTTCCCGAGGTGAGGATCGTGGAACTGTACTGACGCAGTTACCAACTCTTACCACTAGAGGACAGTAACTTGCTACTTTTTCGTCTTCCGCCTCCGCGTCTTTTAGCCCGAATTATGTCCTGAAACAAACGAATTCCACACCCTGATGCAATATTCACCACACTTCACATGCATTGATTTTTTTCTATGTTTATGCATGTATTAAGTGGGTGAAAAGTGTGTTACACTCCAACTGTAATGTATGTTTGACAGTATTATAGCGTCAGTTTAGCTCCTAATGGTCCTTAAATTGCAAATGCCAAAAATTTTCGTTGTTATCAATGTTTGCGTTTTTATAGAGAAAAAAACTTGTTGAATTACGGTGGACAGCAGAACAAGATCACAGTAGTAGTATCGCTGCGAATATTTTCAAACTGCTATCAAAGGCGCCTACTTGTATTACTGTCCATCCTGCCTAGTCACTATTTCGTTATGTTTTTTGAAGAAGTCGAAACTGATAAATAAATAAATAAACTTTTGGTTTTTTTTTTAAGATAAATCATTCTCAGGGGGGCAGAATTTCCGGTGCGCCACAGCGAGAACCACCTACCTAACCAACTGTGAGAACAACAGAAGGCAAAGGAGTGAGAACAGATGGTGACAGGACTGCATCCCTCACCACTCCAGCTGAGAATCAGTGTTTACGTGACAACAGCATCCTTTCTGCAGCAGTGTAATCGTTCACTGTGATTGTGGAGATGAGTAGTCATATTTACCTACCTTTCCTGTCAGTGCTACCCCATGATACATGGAAAGGGGACATAAACTTGAGTGAGAAACAAAATGGGCACCTTATGCTGCGGAGCCTATGCACACATATTCCTTATTCCATTATTTTGCTATGTTTTTCCAGAAATCAAATAACTCGTGTTCGTAACCCACGCACGCGCGCGCGCGCACACACACACACACACACACACACACACAAACATATACACAGAAGTTTGTTATATCTTTATGGGGACTCTCCATTCATTTCTAGGATGAAAAGTAATCCCAACATGGCGTATTTAAACAACTACCCAACCCTATTCTCAACCATAAGCACACTTTTGGCATTTTCACTTTTTTATTGCATTCACAGATCATGTGGGGACCTGAAGAATGGTCCATAGGACGTCAAAATAATAATTCCTTGCTGTAGGCTACTATTTATTACTTTCCATGTTTTACAATCATTCACAAATTGCGCGAACGTCTTCGTATTTAATCTATCATCTTGTTAACAAATTGGGTATGCTTTTCAAAGCATGCACAAAACCTGCAGAACGTTTTGCAGCTCTTTCTGAACGATTGACCATGTGGCAGGTTACCATGCAGCGCACCAAAGAGCAACATCTACAGAATTCTGACTGGCGCTCAGCGCGCGCCCTCGCGGTTGACCACAGGGCGTATTCATCCGTGCTTCAACCCAGATTAAAAGAGAAAAAACAGCGTCATTTAACTGTCTGCAGATTTAGCAAAATATTATGATTGCTACTTTTAAATGTATATCGAAGTCCTCAAAATACATGAATTAAATGAAAAAATAAACATCCTTGGTGAGATACAGGCACTGTGTTGTCAGAGCACGCGGCTGGCGCACATTGAGAAGCAATATAATTACATTTAAGGTTATTTATGCTCATGTTAATCCGTCGGCCATGATCCAGTCATATTTAAATGCTGATGAAGAGGTTGGCCAAATATCAGGTAAACGGTTGTGTGAAATAAATAGGTTAGACGGCTTAACATACAATTCTTACTCGGCATCTTACTAATAAATGATAATATAATCGTATTATATTATCCTTTATTAAATAAAGGAATCATCTGTACCAATTTATTCGGTTCACAAAATCACATTGTATTTTTGCAGTACTTGTTCAGTACTTTATCCGCACGAATGAAATGCTCAAAATATTAACGCAGCTTCCCAAACGTGACACGGTGTGTTGTATCCCCCCACAGCAACAAATGCGAGGCAGCTCCTGATTGGTTATAAGCCGGGTGCCGTTTGACTTGCCCTATGAAATCCTGCAGCGCTTTTATAGCGGACTCATCGGTGAGCTAAACCGAAAACTCACAGCGGTGTCTCGCTGGAGGAGCCCCGCCTACTTTTGCCAGCTTTAGGGCGAGTTTCAGCAGTCAGTCTCGGCGACTCAGTGTGCGCTGGTAGGGCGCAGCGAGCTATCCGCCCTGGTGTAGAGTTGCGTCGGTGAGCTGAGTGGAGGAGCCTCTCTGTCCAGCAACAAACAGAGGAGTCGGGCTTTGTGAGTATGGCGGTCGAGGAGGAAGGTCTTCGGGTATTCCAGAGTGTTAAAATCAAAATCGGTGAGTGGAAAGCCATATTCCGCCTCTTTACATTGGCGTGTCGGAAAGCATCGCTTAGACCCCGAGAGAGCGACCGAGTGCTCTCCAAGGATATTGCAATGCAGATCACATACAGATTATTGCGTTAAGGCAACGCTGGATCCCCCTAGTTGTGAGACGTTAATCGTCGTCCATGCATATATTAACCGCATCTCATGGTGCTTTAGACATAAATCGGTTCATCGCGCTGGAGGAGTGTTGGGATAAACGGATACGTTCGTGGATGCGTTGCTGTAAATTTAGTTGTGGTATGCAACGGCGCAAAATGCAGAATGGTGCACGCCGGGGCATATGTGATTCAGAGATATGCCAAGCCTGGGGAAGTGGCCGTCTTGTGCAAACAGCTGCCGGACCAGATGGCTGAGGGACTTTCTTTATCGGGCCACTGGGGGTGGATTTTGTCGATGCTGCGCCTTTTTCCCTTTCAAACGCTGGCTAATTGTCTTGACATAACGGAGCTGCTGTTCCCTCGGCCTTGGTTCGTTGGAGGTCTCCAGGGTGGGGGCTGAAACTTGTGTGCTTAAGACTTGTATGGGGGGGGGAAGCGAAATGTCGTTTGCCGACGTCGATACTCTGATCACTGCCATCTGCGTTGCCTAATCGTTTTTGCATTCATTAGTTACAAGTAATTACGGTGAACTTAATCCCGCTTTTCTGTGCATGCTCGAAAGGCTGTGTAGGAATCTGGTAACAAACATCGGACCTTTGATCTCCGGATAGACAGATGCGGGCATGTGGAAACGCGTGCGATTAATCCCCAGCGTACAGGCGTTGGACCGTGGAACATTTCCATCTATTCATTACAGGTTTCCTACTGTGAAGTCCCAAGAACGCATTTATTACAGGTGTCTGAATATTGCTTTGAAATTGGAAAGCGGGATACCTCATAATACTGTGAGTGGGTTTTGTCTGGTTTTGAGTCAGGCAGTGTTTTTGTGTGTGTGTCGGTTTCACTATTTTGATCTAAAAATGAATCAGATTTGAGAAATCAGCCTGCCGATGGGGGTCACCATAAAACGCAGCATTCCGGATATGAAGATAACCGACGGCAGTCGTTCTTTACGTCCGATAAGGATTCTGAGTTGAACCTGATGTTTAAATGCCATTACCTTTCTTTGTACCAATTGTACTATTGATAGTAAAGAATCACCGCAGCTCTTAGGAGAGCTTCGTCTATATATTTTTATTATTATTTTCTAGTCACCGTCCCTTGTAATTTCAAATGTGTACAGGAAATTGATATTACAATTGAAACAATGAACATGAAATTGTCACATAGTTAATAGCCCATATAGCGTCGTGTTAGTATTACAGTGGGATATTGCAAAGACGTTAACTGTCGTTGTTGAGAGATGGGGATGCAAAATATATTAGCAGGTAGAAAACTAGTGTGATAAGACTGAAACAGAAAGCCGTAGTAAAGAAATGGGGGCTAACGCTGAATGAATCAGTACCATGGAGAATTACGGGAGATCACAGCAAACCTCAGTAGATTATACGTTACAGATGTGGAGGGTGGCTGAAAATGATAACAGGTGATAATCATGTGATCAGTACCTTGACTTCTGGATATGGTTCTGTTTCTTTTATCTCGTTGCTATTTCTGTTCTTTTCGCCGCTTTTCGAGTTTATATAGCGGCTGGTCATTTCTTCAACATTGCGAGTGTTTCAGTTCACCTGCCACAAAAACCAGATGTACTTTATTTCTTTCTTTCTTAAGCTGCAGTTTCCACCAGCGGGGTTTTTTTCAATGATGAAATTGGGTCTTCGTGGTTTAGGATGTGAATTCATGTAGTTCCCTTTTGCGGTGCACACCTGCGCCTGGCGCGTTCCGGCGGGGTCGCCGTTGAACTGGGACGCCCTCCGGAAGACAGCGTGGCCGGCGTTAGGACATTGTTATTTCGCACTTCAATGGCGAAACGATTGCACGACATCCGCGCACTTCTGTATTCATCACAAGGCCGAATTGTCCTAAAAACCTGTAATGTTGTCACACCGGTTATCTTAAGCATGTCTTAATGAGTGCACTGATTGTTTTCCCACGTTTTCGGCAGATGCACAAAGATGCTGGTTTTAGTGCCACAACCGTAATCACACATGCTGTTATTAAAGGAGACCCCATAATTATCATAGGCTCAAACATTGTACCTGCATTTTCATAGTAACCATGCATATATATTACTATTGCAGTAATTGTAATCAACATAAATATTGGTCTGGCATTTTGAACTTAATCTAATTGTTAATTGAATGTGGGGTTTTGGTACAGTCACTGTTTGGAAGTCATTGCATGCTCCCCACTCGTACTCTCAAGTCTGTCCCTTTAAAATAGCACACAAAACAAGTGCAAAATAGGTGAATGAAACAGCTGAGAGCTAAGAAAGAAAAAAGGGCTATATAGGCCTACTACAATTTGCAATGCATGGACTAGGAATGGTTTATGTAATATGCACTGGGAAAAAAGATGAAGAATTCTGGAGTTTTTATGGAAAGCAATATTTAGTGATCTGAACCATAAACCCACACGTAGCTGGCAGACTGTGGCTTTGCCATAAGTTCTGTTCTGGTTTGCCTGTAATGTTGCCCTTTTGGAAGGCCTCAGAGCCTGAGCCTCGCCTGATGCTCTGCGTGAGGCTGGAGGGACACCGCCTCGGGTAGGCCTTGGTATGCAGATGTGCGTGTCAAGTCGGACAGGGTCCAGTGCGTCAGTCTGTGTGAGGGTCGCTCTGTGAAGCGTAACGCGTGCTGTATGTTCTTCACGGTTGCTCCTGACGGCCACATGTTTTAAGGGAAGTTTTGTTGGGATATGGAGGCCGGGCCTATGGACCGGAAACGGAGGAAACTTGAGACCGCCTCAAACTTCCTGATTGGCTGGATGGACTACAAAGACATTTGTCCTTTTTTTTTCTTGCTCAGCAACAGATTAATTCGAACCAGCTAGCTTCATTTTTAGGCTGGACTTGCACAAATACAACGCACCGTCTGCTCTCGCGGTCTCCCTTTTGCCGACATGCCGGTGTTTCCGCAGCAGCTGTTCTGTCCGAGCCTAGTGGCAAGTGGGGGGTGCGGAGAGAGGCTTCCTGTGCCGCCTGGATGCAGGGGAAGTGAGCCTTCGACGGCAGGAACGGTGTCAAACACCGTTGTCTCCTCCTGCTCGTAATAGTCTCACCCAGACGCCTCATTTGTAGTCTTCCAGAAGGTCCCGAATGTTTACTCGTCCTGTTTTAAGTCATGAGAGGGGAAAACTTCTGCCATTGTAGACAGAGTCAAAGAATTTTTTTTTCCCCAGACGAACTACGCTTGTCATTATCCCATTGTGCATTCGCTGACCAGTCACCTGTATCAACAGCAACTTAGTTAAAGTAGAAACAGCTGTCAGCTTCTCAGGTCTGGATACTGGAGTCTTAATAGTACATTAATCTGGACCATAGCAGCAAGGTTTAGAGTTCAGTGCTAAAAATAACCAACACGTCTATCCGAGGCACAATTTCTTCAACCAAAAAATCAATCCTTTTTCTCTGCAGCAGGGTAATGATTGGATCTTCAGGCATTTCCCTTTGCGTAACTGTGAAAGTGGTTGGTGAGTTAATGCCTGTTTATGAGCATTATTTTTGGACAATGATGCAGTCTTAACTGACAGAGAGGGCTGTCTGTGCTGCAGTGGCGTTGGCACAATGGCTGGCAGGTTGGCATTTTCTGCACTGGGAAGGGACATAATGAGGATCTTGGCTGTTTTACAGTGTGGTTCGTGAAAGACTAGGGCATCTCTCGCTAGTGGGATCGATGCCCTCTTTGAATGCCGGCTGTAAAATGACTTGTGCCCCGTAACCCCCAAAAGAACCTTCAGTTCTCACAGTGACTAAGTCGCATAGGAACATGCCACAGTCGGCGGTCTCCTGAACACACCCCCACACAACGATGTGCTCGACTCTGATCCTCCCCTTTACTCACAACTCATTTTTCTGCTAATGACCTACTTTGCCTGCTGATTTGGATAGTCGCCTTATGAGCTTCGTTCTGTGTTGAAACGTTTAGTTTAGCCCTTGCTACTATACTGCTGACACTTGGCATCCATTGGAAGCCGCTTGCCTCACTTTGGACAGAAGTGTCTGCTACATAAAGTAAATGCAAATGTAATGATCCCACCGCACCCACATTACGATGTGTCTGCTTATACCCCACTGACGCCTGATGTAATCAGCTCCGAGAAGTGGTTTTGTTTACAGTTGGAGGCGGTGTGCCCCTCATTGGGTTTGCACTCTGTGCCCGTACTCAGAAGGTCACCGATTCAAATCCCAGGATCGGCAGACTGATGTCATCGTCGGGCCCTTGAGCAAGGCCCTTAAACCCCCAATTGCTCCAGGGACTCGCTGACCCTACTTTCCCAGTCGTACGGCGCTTTGGAAAAAAATAAAGTGTTTGCTAAATAAACAAACAGTAAATGAGCACGTTATCATTTCCTAAAGCTATTCCTTTGTGCTGATCGCAAGTGAAAAGAAAGGAAGCGAATGCGTCAGTAGGCGGATGGTTAGTGGCTGGGTACGTAACCAACCCTTGGTAATTAACTAGCCGTGCCTTGACTAGCGATCGCTGTCCGCAGCTGACTGCTAATGTGTCCCCCACCCCCTCCTCCCTCCCAGAAGGGGCAGCAGTTGTGAATTATGTTATCTGACAGTGCGCTGAGCCGCAGATCCTGTGTCGGCGTTGGTGCGGAGACGAGGCCTCAGGAGAGGATGCGGCTCTCCGGGGTGTTTTGCCGGTGAATCCGCACTTTGCCGCGCTGGCCATTCGGGATCTGTGCTGTCAGGGTTTTTCTGAGTCACCCGCATGCATCCGGCCTGCCGTGTCTTGGTAATGAGCTTCCCGCTAAAGCTGCTCGTCTCTCTCGTGGTGCCTAGCAGGCCAGGTGTTCCGTTTCGCTCCCCACCAAACTGCAGGCCTGTCAGGGACGCATTCATCCTTCAGCCTCTTCCTGCGGGGGAGTGTCTTAACAGCCTCCCCCACCCCTCTCTCTCTCTCTCTCTCGCTGGCACTGCTGCTCAAAAACTTACAAACTGAGCATCTTGGACAGGGCTGGCATTCCATTGCCATGACCTCATTTCCTGTTTCTGCTCTCCAATTTTCAAATTTAAGTAGCTTTATTGGCAATGCAAGGAAAAGGTTTGTTTTGCCAAATTTGTCTCTGCGCCACACGAATACAATAAATGGAACATAATTTGTGATTATTAGGTGCACAGGTATATACAGCATACTGCTAGCTAAAAGTGATAATTAAACAAATCATCAAAAGATGTTATATATATATATATATTTATATAATATATATATAAAACACACACACAACACACAACAAAGATTAAACATATCTTTACTCAGCTGTAACGAAGCTTGAAGGTTCCTTTTCTCAGTTCAGCCTTGGTTCAGTTGCTTTATTGTTTTAGCAGAAGTTTTTTCAGCAACAGTAATGACGGGACTGGTTAACTGTGATATTAATTCTGAACCCTGAAATGGCACTTTCAGATATATGAATGCATGAGCGAAGTAAACAAGCGACAAGATGAAAGGTTCAAAGGGGACAGTGGACTGTGATTTTCGGGGTTTTGCTGTCGTCTCCTTGCCCAGCCCTCTCACGGCATCCCGACTAGCTGCTAGGGGGTGGAAAAAAATCCCTGCGGTTCTCTTGACTTTGTTCTGAGTGGCAGTATCATGTGGGATTATTACCTTTTTGAGGCTGATAGGTTACAAATGCATTGTTCAGATGCATTGTGCTCCTCTGCTGTGGTGCTCTGTATAGCAGCTGATTGGCATCTACTTTTCTTAAAGCACGTTATTGGGAGTCTGTGAGGAATACATGCATTCTCATTTCTGTTATTTCTATATTTGACATTAAAGATTCATACACAGATTCTCACTCATTTCACTGTTGGCTTTGTGCGACTTCAAGCTAATTGACCACTGTGTTTTTTTTTTCTTCTTTTTTTAGTCAAAGTTTCAGCACTTAAAGTTGAAAGATGAGAGGTTTGAAAGGAGGGCATTTAATCTCTAATATACAATCTGCGAGCAGCTCTCTGGGGATGAGTTAGCCTTCTGTAATGGGGGGTGACTGCATTTATATGATGTATTTAATTGAAAGCGATTCAACAGTAAATACAGGAGAAGCCATGCAGAAAGCCAGCCCTGTAATCTCACTCTCATTTTCACACTTTCACCGTTCTTTTGCCATTCAAACCTCACTTCCGATACATTTTTCTGGTCATGTTCTTTTTTTTACCGTAAAGGGGCTTTTGCTCTAATTTCCTCCTTTTTGATTACATTTTGTCAGCCACAGGTCGTCGTAAATAGACATTCTTTTTTTCTCCCTGTGTGTGTGAGCACATGTGTGTCTGAGGTTTATGGTGAAGGCACTTTTAAGGAGTTTTGGGGGCATGGAGGGTTCTTGATTATTAAGTGTGTCATTTTTATTATGAGGATTATGGGAGTGATGCAGTTATTAATGATACTTATAGGTGACGGCAAAGCGGCTTATAGGTGGTAAATCCCACCCCCACCCTCCCCCGACTGGCACTATTGATCTGACTATTTTAAGTGGGGGAACAATCAGCATTTCCATTTATTAATTTAGAAGCTTCTGTCCTGCAATGTATGATTGAGGAAGCCGGAACAGACGGTCCCTGGAGCATTTGGGGGTTAGGGGCCTCGCTCAAGGGCTCAAGGGTGACATCACTCTGTAGATCCAGGGATTTGGACCAGCGACCTTCCGATCACAGGCGTTGTATCCAAATCCATTTGCAGCTTGTCATATTTTATTAAACTCTCTGCTATTTCTGCTGTATCTCATGTACCTCTCGCCCTGGATTATCGCATTTGTACATAACTGTGCCGCACACTCACTACCACTGCACACGCCAGTCCAGCCCCGTCTGCGGTGGGTCACGTGGGGGCAGCATGTGTGTAGGAGTGCACTGTGGGTGTGCACGCACACGCTCTCCCGACGGCCGTGTCACAGGGTGAAGGGGAGTGGGCGCTCGTGGCATTCTGACTAACAAAAAAAAACACATGGCCTGTTCTGGTTCCGTTTTATTGTAATATTAGCCGACTTGGGAAATTAAGGGAAAGAGAATGAGTCAGGGTACCCCTAGGCGGGGAGAGACGGACGGAGGGAGGGAGGGAGGATGGAAGGGCGGTTGGATAGATGAAGAGAAAGAGAGAGAAAGGGATCGTTTTACGTCATCCTACGTGTTAACAATTTTGGCCGTTTGCAATCCATGTCCTGGTATAAATTCAGACACGATACCCTGTTTGTAACTGACCTCTGTATATTTTAAGGTGAATCAGAGGAATCTTTTTCACTTGGTAAAGTAGTTCAGGTGCAATGAATGACCCCCGCATACACATTCCCACACACACTCACACTTTGAATGGTCGTGACTGGGTGCAAAGAAAAGCTGAGAAGGGGTTTCCTGCCCCCTTGTGCCCCCAGCCCCATCATTCAGAAAGAGAGGGACTGTGACATTGGCCCAGAGGCGGTGCAAGTGCGCACAATTCTGTCTTTACTTGCTATTTGCTGGAAGTCCTCTTAAGCGTGCACACACACACACACACGCACACACACACACACGAGCACACATACACACACAAGCACACACTGCTGTTGTATTTTTTTGACGTTCCAGGGTTAGTGATGGTACTCCCCAAGAAGGCTTCCTGTTCTGCAAGCTGCCCCACATCACTCAAAACAGGAAGCCCCTGTTTTATGTATGTCTGTCGCTATGGCGATGGGAGGCTATTCCCGCAGGTCACGCGGCGCTCTCTCAGGACGGGGCTGTATTTAGTAGAGCGTGGGGTGACGGTTGGGGGGTTGGGTGAGGGCAGAAGGTGTTGAACAGCCAATCCCGTCACTTAATTTCCATTCATTCAGCCGGAAGAGCAGAGTCACAGTGAGGCCCAGTATCGGGAAAGCCATTTGCGCTCCCTGTGTGCCGGTCCCAGAGACTGACATTGTTATGTTTCGGTCTGATTTAGATCAGTTTCGCATCGGATTCCTGCTGCAGGAGCCAATCGGCTCACTTCCTTGTCTGAGAGAAAATGAATGAAAATCTTGTCGTCCACCTCAGCTTCCTCAACCCCTCCAACTTCACCTTTGTTTGCCAGCTCAGTCCTTGGGTTTCGTTGATTTTAAGTAATATTTATTTCTGTATATATCTTTGAAGACTCTTTTTTGGGACATTTGTCATACAAAAGCTCAGTAGCTTAATATCTCAGCTTTTGCCCATTGATATAGTTGGCTGGATGTTTACCTGTAAATCCATCCATCTATCCACCCATTTCCCATATCTGTTTATCCAATGCCTTTCCAGGAAGCTCATTAGGAGTGGGTGCCAGTCCATTGCAGGGCACACTTTCACACTCACACATTCTGGGCAATTTACAGTCACAGATTCGTCTGTTTTGTAAACTGTGAGAGAAAACTGGTGAACCCAGAGGAATCCAAATGGGGAGAGATGATTCAATCTCCGCCCACTCAGAGCTGGAATTAAACCCTGTGCCCTGGGGTGATAACCTCCATTTGTGATGTGCAGTCTTTTATCAATTCTGTATCTGGGGAAGGTTTTCTTGATGGCTTTTTTTTTTCGGTGTTGGGGCCTCATTCACTTCAGATATTTGTCGGTATTGTCTGTGAAGTCATTTTGATGCGCGGTCAGTTTCTTGAAGAATGCATCTTATAACTTGTTTCTCTTTCAGTCTCATTGTTTGTCTTCTTGTTTTAGTTGCGCATTGGGAAACAGGAGACAGAAAACAGATGCTAGAGATCAAAGGTCGCATTTCCTGTTTTGGTGTTTCGCCTCGTGGTGAGGCGTTAATGTTGCCAGCGTTCACCTCAGAATGCCAAGCTGGTGCGTATGTGGGGGTCTTGCCCTCGTGGTGAGCCGAGTACTGCCTTTGGCCCAGTCTAATTCATGGACCAAATTCTGTGCCAGCATAGAGAATTATTTGGTGACCTCTCTGCTGGCCTTCCAGTGCAAATGTATGGTGGAAATGATCCACCAATCCTCTGTTTCTGTTCTGCTTTTTCCTTTCACCAAACGTCTTACCCTATAGCTTAATGTAAGCTGGCCTTTTTAGTGCGAGACTCTTATGCAGCGTTAACGAGATCTCTTAACATCAGTTAAATTATTGTATAGTGTGAGTTTGAAAGAGAGCAGGGCAAATTAAGGCAGGGCTCTTTAGGACTTAAGAAGCAAAGGATAGGTAGCTCATCAGTTATGTTCCTTGTATCAAAGCATGTAACATAGGTGTAGGTTCAGGAATGGCTTGACAGATCATGATTCCTCTGGGGGTCTGTGGTCACCTAACCAACCCCCCAGGGCAGGCTAATTCTTTGGCTAAAGTCTCATTGCTTTGGGGTTGTCATATAATCATATCTGGAATTTTCTAAGTGGATATTAGAAGTTGTCGTGACCTTGTTGGAGAACCTTCTGCTGTGTGACCTTGAGCGTCAACAGCCCTCGTGCGACTTGGTAAGACACAGCCTCCGGTCTCCCGTTAACGACAAACTTTCCATGGATGTGGGCATCCTTATCAAAGCGTGTCTGCATTCCGTTTCGTGCGCCTTGTAGCAGGTTATTGTTTGTAGTTTTGCAGCTATGCGTGTGTTTGTGTATGCGTGTCATTTCGGCGACTGTGTTTAGGGAAGTCTGGCTGGTGGAATGGTGACGAATGCGCACAAATGTGGTGGAGTCTTTCGCATTTATAACTGGTAGAAGATGGAAAGGAAGTAGTATTCTGTCACCCTGTCTGATTCAGGTCCAATTATAGTAACCGCTTAGCCAGCTGGGGCCATGGTGATACGACACTCATCCTGGGAAGAATAGGGCAAATCGGGGCATGTCTAAGCCAGACAGGATGTCTGTCCAGGGACATTCAGATTCACGCTCACACACACACACACACACACACACATTCCCACAATGAGTTGCCGCTGACAGTCATTCAAGGGAATGAATAAAAAAAAAAAACCAAGCAAACCGGGTGGAAATATAACCAGTAACATTGCTGCATTGCTGTGAGGCAGAAGTGTGTCTCACCAGTAGCTCACACCAACCCTACGAGTTGAAATGCTGGCAGCTGAGAAACCAGAATCATCAGTCCTTTCAAGATTCGGTCATCAAAACTCTGCTCTGACGGCCTCCTCAGAGGCATAGCAGTGCCTGTCAAAGACTGCCTGCTTACAGGGCCATGGTTGAATTTCTTTGAGTAGAGCTTTCCTCTCGCTATGTTTTGATTCTTAGCAAAGCTTTGTGGTCTGTAGAATGATGAGGAGTGGATTGCCGTCCCCCTCCCCGAGCTACCACCACACAACACAATGAAACTGGGGTTGGGGGAGGGAAGGAAAAGGGTTCAGAGGACTTGCTTAAAACATGGGAATGGGTTTAGCGTTTAGGGATGGTGGGTGGCTCAGTATGACTGTGTCTTTTATCACAAGGGCACTGACTCAAATCCCATGGTTGAATTCCCAGAGCAAGGCTCCAGGGATGCCTCTACTTCCTGCTTTCTCTAAATGTTGGTGTCACTTTGGCTAAGACACATCTGCTAAATAGATAATGACTAGCTGTTGATGATTTCAGAATCTGTGTTTTTTATAAATTTCTACTACAAATTGTAAATCTGAGCATCTGTGTTCAGTTAGGAGGTGAGCAAGAATTACTGAGGACAACTTCAAAGGAGGCATCTAGTTTAAGATAGAGATGCTGTATTGTCATTGTACAAGTACAATGAGATTTCATTTTGAAAGTTTGGTATCTCTTTGGCTGCACCCTGCGGTGTGTTGGCTCCCGCCCAGGGTTGTTCCCTGCCTGTGCCCATTGCTCCCAGGATAGGCTCCGCCCCCCCCCCCCTTAACCCTGGTCGGGATTAAGCGGTTACGGTGATGGATGGATGGATGGTATCACTTTGGTAAGACAGGCTATTGTAAAATTGTTTTATTTTCTGGTAATATAGAGACCCTGAGGAGTTTGCAGGTAGACTATATGTGATGATGTGGTGCCAAGGTCATAGTAGCAGTGATGCAATCTCATATCTCTCACATAATATCTCTAGCAGTGGTCCTTGACAGGATGGTAAAAATGGGAGAGTGAGCATCAGCAGAGAAAAGGCAAGAGAATGCCCTTTGGAGCTCGTGTCGAGAGGAACCTAGAGGGACCCTTTTCATTAGTCTGCGTCAGAGCTGCACTTCATGTCTTGGGAAGACATGTTGTCAGAACCAGGGAGAAAGAAAATGCCCAGGAAGCAATGCCTGCTTCAAAACGGAGCGCTTGAGAGAAGAAGAACTGGTGAAGCAGCTGGAAGCAGTGACAAGGAAAGCAAGAGCGAAACTGACCAGAGGGTGGGGTACGGGACACTTACTGGAAATGGCTTGTCAAGCAGCGGAGCAGGTGTGGCTCAGCTTATCGCTGCAGTTTCGTTAACGGACCTTGTTGCCATGGAAACGCCACCGAGGTGTGGCACTTGCAGTGGCCCGTCATCCCTTTTCGCGCATTCAGTCGGTTGAGGGGCACGGTCTGGCTTGTCGGCGATGCAGGTTTGAAATGAGTGTTATTTTTCGGTGCTGTAATGACAGACAGCTGTGGACCGGCTTGGGTCTGTGATTGAGTCTGGACCATCCCTGACTCGTTTATCTCTGTCGCTCCCAGCAAAGACCGCTTGGCTCGAATCTGGCCTTTCAACTCGGCTAACGGTGTAGGTGCTACGTACGTGTCTGGGTGCCACAGATGCAGCTGCCCAGGTTGATGTCAACGTTGGACGTCCTACACGGGCATGAGCAGGACTCGACCAAGGATGTCCAGTTCCTCAGCCTTCACCTCGTTGCCATTGTCTGCGGTCATGCGTCAGTGTTTTGGGTGCCATAGAAACTGAAGTGTTTTCCATATCTCAAGCTAGTGTTTTGGTGTCAATATTTAGAGTCCTAGGCTAGTGGTTCTTTAGCATGTGGGTGAGGGTGATTTGGTCTGGGGTTTGCGGGGGCGTGTGTGTGGGGGGGGTAATGGTGGGGGGACTGATGAAAGGGGATTGTTGACATGCAGAGGCAGTAGCTGCTGGTGCAAACAGGCGTAGGCAGGCTGCTGTCATCCTCGGCAAACACAGAAGAAGCTCTCACCTTGACAGGGCCGAGCTGAAAGAGCACATTCATCAGTCGCCCGTTGCCTATTCTCAGCTCTATTACTCCGAGTGACTCTCCACTCGCGTGTGGACGAGCGCAAACCCCCATCCCCCGCGCTGCCGCGTCCCTCACGCGCAGATCACCGACAGGCGGTAAAACGGCACAGACAGGCGCTCGTCGTCCAAACAAGACAACAAACAGAAAGTAGGTCACCGCCTGTTTTGAACGACTCCCGGCGGAACAGAACCTGCAGTTAAACGAATCATTTCGGCCCGAGATCAGAAGGGTAGGAATCGCGGGAGAGGCGAATGAGATGAATACGCGACGCAGGCCGGAATGACGGAGGTACAGATGCGTACGGTAGGGCTCTATAATCCTAGAGGAGCACAGTGGATGTGAGGAGCAGGACTGAGGATCCGTAGATGACACCTTCTCCACCCTGATGCAGCAGAGGTTGGGTGAGATGCAGGCACTCTGTGAGGAATGCTTATATACCTTCTCACAGCTCCCACGAACATCCAGTTCTCTTCCTGGTGTTCAGAGTGTTTTTCGATAACCAAGTTACAACCCTGTTTCCACAAATGCTGCGTAAAATGTGAACAAAACGGAATGCAAAGATCTACAAATCATGTTAACTTTCGTTCAGCATTAAGGGTGCCTTCCCAGACGTGCCAGCTACCCAAACTATGGGCACTAATGCCCCCCCACACCATCGCGGACGTTGGCCTATAAACTGCTGTATCTGCTGATAACATGCTGGATGGTCCCTGTCCTCTTTAGCCCAGAGGACGCAGCATCCATGATGTACAAAAGGGATTTGAAATTGTCAGACCACCGGACAGTTTTACATTTTGGCTCCGCCCACCTTAAATGAGCTCAGGTGTCCGTGGCGTTTCTGAATCATATTTCGGTTTCTTTTTTGAATGGTGGAGTTTCATCCTGCATTTGTGGGTGAAGCGACGAACTGCGTTCAGACACCGGTTTTCGGAAGTGTTCCTGAGTCAATGTGTGATTTTTACTGTAGAATCGTGTCATGTCTGTTTCTAATGCGAAGATTACAGCTATTGCAGGTTCTCAGAATCTTTGAATGATATTATGTACCGTAAATGATTAAATTCCCAAATACTTCGCAGTATTGCGTCAAGGAACATTATTGTTATATTTGTTGCGCTATTTGCCCGTGTGATCTGTCACAGCGATGAACCTCCCCATATCCTCACTGCATTGAGACTCTGTCTCTCTGGGGGGCTTCTTTTTATATGCAATCATTTTACTAACCTGTTGCCGATTATCCTAATTAGTTGTGAGATATTCACCCAGGTATTTTGTTTTTGCATTACACAACTTTTCCGATCTTTTGTTGTCCCAACTCTTGAAATGGTTGCAGGTATTAAATTCAAATTGACCATATATTTGTCATAAAACAATGAAATTTCTCAGCTTCAGCATTTGATATTCTTTTTTTTTTGTTCCGTTTTCAATTAAACATGGATTTGTATGGCTTGCAAATTATTGCATTCCGTTTCCATTTTACGCAGCATCGCGACTTTTTTGGAAATGGCATTGTAACCACTTAGCAAATCTCGCGTGTATTTTATAGCACTGGTGAAGTGTTGGTTGAAGCCCGCATGGTGCCGTTGGTCAGTGGCATTCAATGCTGTGCCTGGCACCCCCCCCCCCTTCCTGCCAGAATGATTCCATCCTAACCCTACCTTAATCAGGCTCAGGTGCTCCTTAATAGGCTAATAATGAACGTGGCACATTGAAAGCAGTGTGGGCTGGAATGAAAACATTCTGGCAGAGGGTCTTCCAAGCACGAGATTGATCGAAACCCACTAGCCCATGCAAGCTTCACCGTTACCCCCCCCCCCTCACCCTCCCGTTTTACTTTGTTGCCTAATGGGTTGACCGGCATTGTGTGCATACAATATGTTTCATATTTCAACACTGTACACGTCAGAGTTATATAAAGGTATGGTTTTTTTTTTTCCAACCGGGAAAAAATATAATATTTTGGCATATAATGAATAAAATATTGTGTTTGTCAAATGGGGGACTTGGATGAGTCCCAGCACATGCACCAGGGTATGGGGGAAGACGGTACCATGGTGCCTGTCAGTGTCAGAGAGGCCCCCTGGCACGCCGTAGGCCGACGGCACCCGCGTCTCTATCTGCGCAGGTCCGCATGCGTGGCAGCCGCGCCTGGAACCTGCAACCGAGCGCACGCGTGTCAATGCGGTTGCTGCGGACTGTTTCTGCACCCGCTGGTCTGTTCTCTCCAATCAGAGCATGCCATCTCACGACATCCTGTTTATTCGACCGTCGGTTGGTCGGTCCATCCACATTCCTGGGTGCGGCTGAGTTCCGGGGTGGGGGGACTCCGTCACACATTAGCTGGGCCCCTCCCCATAGTGCATGCCTACATACGCCCCAACACCCCCTACCCCCCAGCATCTTTATCATTGGATGAGAGGGTATTGTCTCTCCACAGCGATCCCTGGCTGGCCACCAATGCGATCCCCTCGTTCGTATATCCGCAGGTGAAGCTAAAAACATTCCGCCGTACCCAGGCCCCAACAAGATGAGGGATTGCTACTGTACTGTCAACCTGGACCAGGAGGAAGTGTTCAGGACCAAGATCATCGAGAAGTCCTTGTGGTGAGTGCCCAGCCCACTCCGCTTCCCCAGGGCCCAATACAGAAAGTAGCCTCCTGGGTCGGCCAATTGCTCCGGAGGTTTTGGTAGATGTTCAACACTGTACCAGAAAGAGTGCAACAAAAAGTAAAAAAGATAAAATCTTTGTTTGGTCTTTCAGCTTTTATATATGAATCCCAAATCTGTCTTGCGTGCTGCACTCTTTGTAGCTCGTTCCCATCTTAGCTGGAATCAGGCTGACCCGACTCCGCCCTGTTGATCCTGGCAGCTCCTTTCCCAATGCCTGCCCCCCTCCCTCCTTCAACCCCCCCCCCCCCCCCCC
>JAABNY020000001.1:47813079-47824351 GCA_015164015.2 Brevimyrus niger
GCCAGTGAAAGGAGTGGGTGAAGGTGACATTTGGGGGACCAGCATGCTTGCGTCACGCCAAGTCCACATGTCGTGCGGACGTCCTCCTGGGCCGAGATGAGATTGCGTGTGCTGAAAGGAGCCCATGTTGAAATTAAAGCTTGGCTTTAAACTTTCTGAGAATCCTCAGTGTTGCATCCACTTGGCTGAAGTTTTTCCCCAAAGCTTTACACTTCTGACCCATTTGTACAGCTGGTTGTGCCTCGCATGCAAATTTGGGTTAAGCGCTTCGCACGAAGGTGCGACAGCATAGTTACTTCGGGAGATTTCTTCCGCAACCTTCGTCATGCCTCTTCCCTTTGTATTTTCCATAAACAGTCATATTTACAGCTGTGATCTTCATATAATCCCTGATTTTTTGTTTTTACCCACTCCAGTCCGTTCTACGGCGAAGACTTTTACTGTGAAATCCCTCGGAGTTTCCGCCATCTCTCCTTCTACATCATTGACAGGGACGTGTTCAGGAGGGACTCGAGCATTGGTAAGAAATGCAGAGTGGGCAGCCTGTGTATTGTATTGTATTGCTGAAAAAATGGTGGCTTTCACTTCCATCCATCCATCCATTTATCCATTTATCCATCCACTTTTCCAGTACAGGGTAGCCAAGGATTATTATTTAATTTCATGAATGCTAATTTTCAAAGCTTGGTATCACTTCTTCAGTTATTAATAAAAAATATGAACTCACCTCAATGTTTAATTGACATTGAGTATTCATTTGAAATTGCTATGCTGAGCCATACATTACAGTATGAGCTACTGTGAGTTTGCACTTAAACCATAGCTGGCCATTACCCTGAAAAACCATGCTTATTGCCTGTGACAGGAAGGGGTGTCATGGCTGCGGGTTCGAACTCAGCCTCCACTCTGTCTGTGAAGGTTGCACGGCAAAGTTAGGCTCACCTTGATGGATCGGCATCTCATCCAGGGTGCACCCCTGCACTCTGCTGCCTGGCTCAGGTTCCAGGTTCCCCCACGATTCCCCCCAGGGAAGCAATTGAAAGCTGGATGGGTGCAGAACTGCTTCACTTCCTGTTTTCCTTCCCAAATGATCCCTGACTGAGCTTGAATCCTAAAAACAACAGATTCTTTTCCCTCGTTTCATAGCATATCCCCTAACAAGCTCTCTGCCTGTTTCGGCCTTTAGTGGGGAGATCTTGCTGCTTTGGTTCAGCTTAAGCAGAACATTGGATGTATTTTTTTCTTGCCTCCCATTCTCCCTAAGGCCACTGTTAAACTCTGTATCCCCGGCCGGACGTTGTAACTGCATGCCTGATAAGCTGGGTTAGCTTTTGGCTAATGTTCCGCGACACAATCCACATCTCTTTTAATGTCGGGCAAGGTTAATAATTACATCAGAGTTACTGTGCACCAGTCTCCTATCTCCTGGCGGTGGGCTTATCCCCATCCCGTGCCACACGCATCACCATGCTGGTCCTCCATGTCATGTGCTGGATTCTTCATTGATGTGGTGTGTAGGCTGGAGCCAAAGCCCAGAGGGGACCTGGAGAGGGGGATTGTGGGATTGCCAACAAGGGGTTACGCCATTATAAGAATAGCAGGTGTTGGGGGTGGGCCCAATAGAAATGGGGGCTTGTTCATGCATGTACAGTTGTGGTTACCGAAGTGACTAGACAGCTGAGGCCTCCAGTCTGTCAGCGTTGATGGTCACCGCTGTTTTATATGCAGATTTTGCATAATCCACATTTTTGCTCCCTCCTAGCTCCCAGCCAATAAAGAACCGCAGAAACCTGGTACAGGTGTGTTGGAGCTGTGGGGAGGAAAAATGTGGACTGTGTGGGGGGTCCTGAGGACTGGGCTGGGAAACACTGTTCTAAGACAAACTCACATTTTCCTTAAAACACCCTTTACTGGAATAAACCGGATTTTCGCTGGCTTCCAAAACAAAGTGAGCAGTGTGTGGTTCAGCAAGTCGGGATGCGTTATCTGTGATCAGTTCAGGGTTCAGATCCCAGGGATCCCTCCACAGCTTTTTAACTCGTGCAAAAAAAAGTACAGGTTAGATGAATACTCACATACATAAAATTCTAATATGTAGTGGACTCAAGCTTAAGGATTTATATGAAATGACAGGTAAAGGTAAACATATGCCAGTATGGGTCACTTTGAATAAAAACGTTTGTTAAGGAAGTAGCAGCCACAGTGTCTTCATTTTTGACTGTTAAATTAGTCACGTTATACGGGGTTTTTTTCTTGATGTATCAAGACCTGGCAGCACTTTGGTAAACAGGCATGTGGATCCCACATCCGGCCTAAACACACACACACACACACACTTAATAGTTTTCAGCAGTGCTAATGTTTGTGTCATATTGATTACTACATAATGACAAGAATTGGTTATTATTTAATGCAAACACTTTTCTGGAAAAATTGCACCAAACTTATGCCATTTTCTAATAGTCAGAATGGCTGAAAAAGTAAAGATTGTAATGGTCTCATCCTGTGCTGCCGCGTCGATATGCTAACCATGTACAGAGGATTGCAGGCCAGTGTTTTATTCTTCTGTGATTTGAAACTATTTTTCTGCATACATACAGAACATTACGGCATTCATGTCAGTTTTATTAATGTACACATCATTCTCCACCATATTTAACAGACTGAAATGATCTTGGCAGTATGGGTGGGGCTGCCCAGGGATGGGGGGGGGGAGCGAAATCCCACATAATGAAACAATCCAGAGTCCCATTCCGTAATGACTTACCTTTGGCTTATATCTTAGCAGGGGTCTGTCTTATGATATCCCAGATAGTCACATAATCTCACGCAATGTTGTTTTCTTGAAATCTATGTTAAGGGGAATTATTTGACAGAGACGAATAGAAGGGCTTTGGAATTGTCCAGGTTTTGGTAGAGAGATCTTGTCTCTCGGGCTGTGCCGTAGCCCTCCGCTTCAATGGGACGAGCATCAGTCAAGTTGCCCGTGGGGTAGCACTGTCCAATTGAAGGCAGATTCCAGAGTATTTATGGGAGTCATTGCAGAAATGCATTTCTGTCAGCCTACTTACTCTAACGCGGAGCACCATGCTGGTTATTTATAAACCGGCTTTGTTCAGTCCGGGTCTGTACCGCTGGCTTTGTTTTGTATCCAGTCAAACTCCGTGAAGGACAAGCGCTCGGAAAAAAAATAAAAAGTCAGTTGAGCATTAATCATTATCACCTGTATTTTAATGTAATTACCTTTGTGCAAGTGAATTGAATTGTTCAGCCTTAGCATTAACACTGGCCCGCTGCAAGGTTTTTTGAGTCAGGATATCTGATAATTTTACTGCGCTGGGGTGTCGGACAGCAAGCAGACATGTTTAAGGAAAGTTTGAGGGTCTTTCCTGGCGTGCGGGAGGACGGGAGAAGATGCCTCATTTCGGCTCGTTATGCTTGAACTGTGGTTTACGGGCTTCTGTTTTGTTGTGGCTTCCTTGGAACCAGCTTTCTCACAGTTCCCACAAGGAGGCTGCTACTCAGCAAGCTTACTGTAAATAGCGAGCCGCTAAATCTGCATGACGAATCCAGTTCTGATCCACGGCGTTGGTACCGCTCTTTCTGTGGTTTTTTTTTCTGTGGGAATGTTGGCTTTGGGGGTCTCTTTCTTTCGTGGTTATTTATATTCCGGCCTGTATTTTTTTTGAACCCCTGCCGTTAGCGGCTGCTCTGCTGTTAGCATTAGCCTGACGTGGCCGCACCGTGTGTGTGTTCTGGTAGGGCCACTGTCCATATTTACAGTACGGTTATCGCATACAGTACATTACGGTCACAGTTATCACGCCGGTGGATCTCAAGGACAGAGTGCTTTCTCTGAGGGCTTCCCCAGTCAAAATTAATCACCTCCAAAGGTCTGATTTCTTTATCGTAGATGTGGGTCCTAAGGTCTCTGGTAAAACTGGTAATGTCTTTGTAAATATCATGAACCAAGATGGCTGTGCTAGAGTGCTGTGATGTGGAATCATCTCTGCTACCTGCATTAAAAACAAAATTCAGTCTTCATTGACAGACAGAGGCTCTGAATGAGGCTCATTTGGTGAATAATTTGACCCAACTTGCATGGAGCCCTACTTACTGAACCCTAGTTACTTTTGGTTAGCATATTTCACACTACACTTCGAAAGAACACTCTTTACTGCTGTATCGTGTAGATTTTCCGTGCTTTTTAATCTGTTCTCGTTTTCCGTAGATTGCGGTCAGCAGGCCCATTACTGAGAGAGGCTAGAGCCTGCTAGCAAGGCCTTTGTTGGTAGGATCATGGTTCTTAATTGCTTTTAATTACAGTTTGACTTTAAAATTATATTTTTGGCCTTTTTTCTCTTGGATGTCTAGGTTGCCAGGATACATTTTAATGCTCCACAACAACATCATTATTTGAATTTACCTGTCGTCTTTATCATCATGGTGTTCCAGCCATTTATAAATAAAATATAACTGGCAGGCATTTATTTATTTTTTTTGCTAAAACCTCTTGTTTGTGAAATACTTGTGTCTAGCACATAAACCAGTTAAAAGCAATCCCTTTGAACTGGCAACAAATGCAATTCCCTTTCACTGTGGTTGTACACATGGTCCTAATTTCCCCAATTATTGCTACTCTGGTATTGATGGAAAGGCAACATCGGGACTGCGTGGGCCCAAAATATGCCTGCCTCGACTTGTTCTTGTTGACCTTGTTGTGTGTTTACTAATTTTATCATCGGAAAAAAAATAAGCTTCAGAAGCTTGCGCAACCCATGAAAGTACTATGAATGCAGATGGATATTAAGCAGCTAATATAATTAGCATGTCTCGTCTCAAAATCGCTTTTTTGTTGGCAGTGTTCCATTTCCAGATTGTGCGCCAACCTGTTTCTATGCAGGTGTTAGCATGGTAATTGCCCCCTCAGTCAGACTGAATGTGCCGCGTGATGCCAGGGAACGCTGGCCGCTCCAGCATGCATGTGTAACTCATTAACGTGAAACGCTGAGCACTGCCTGTCCTCGAGATCGCTGTGCCGAGGCCTCCGGGCAGGTAGGGGGCAGACACGTTCTCGGCATGCTCGTTGGCTCGCGTTCCTCTTCCGACTGTGAGGTTAATCGGGCGTCTGGGAGCTTATGGACTTTTTGCTCTTTCTCTGGGGTTTGCCGGGGGGGTGTCGTGCCTGTTTTAAAATTTTGCATGAGTCTTGTTTCCGCATTTCGGCATGCGGGGTGTTGCGCGAGGGGAGGGGGGGCAGCACTGTTCAACCAACAGTATGAAAAATCTCAAGATGCCTCTGTTCTGTCTTCACAATCAGAACATGTTTCATGGTCATTATCGAGCTCATTAGAAGACAAAGATATTGATGTGCGGTGACCTTGCGGACTGCCTCAGACCATCTGGGGTCTCGGCCTGAACGGGCACTGGATGCTCATAAAAACCACAGCCCCAGGGTCGTACAGAGATGCATTAGATCGCTGCAGCTCTGAAATCAAGGCCACAAATCTGTCAGCCAAGAGAAGAGGAACCTGTTTAAATCCCACATCTACCTTATAGTTTAAGCGAGAACAGTGCACTGGAACCTGGTGTTGAAGCACTTTGTACCTTTGTTATTTACTACTTATATAAATAAGCATGCTGTGCAGGGGCTGTTATGAGACTCAGAGGGTTCAGATGCTATGCTTGTAATCAGAAGGTCACCAGTTCAGATCCTAGGGTCTCAAAGCCTTTAACCATCAGTCACTCTAGGGACTGCATTACCCTGCTTTCTCAATAAAATTCTTTGTGAAATAAGTAAGACACAAATTTGGATATGGGATCAGCATCTCTGCTCAGAAACATGAGCTGCCCACACAGATCTCAGTGACATCAGTTTTGATTCCAATTTGGGTCACACCCCCCCCCTCCCCCCCAGGTAAGGTGGCTGTGAAGAAGGAGGACCTGCAGAAGTACCATGGCAAAGACAACTGGTTCCCACTGCAGCCAGTCAGTGCCGATTCAGAGGTGCAGGTGAGCCCCCCCCCCCCCCCCCTTTTCTATTCACTCCTGACTCCAGTCTGCTGGTGGCTGGTGGTAATCCAGTACAATGTGGTATGCTGAGCTCCAAACCCAACCACCCCCGCCATCGTTCTGGACCATGTGTTCACCACAAACAGCAACTCCGAAAGATTTCACAGCAACCGCCGCTTGGCGTGCGTAGGTGAAAGCGATGCGCTTGGCAGTTGGCAGGATTACTGAGTTACCGGGTTACCTGGCTCAGCAGACAGCATCCTCCCCTCTCAGGTTACCTGAGGTCACGCCCATCACATCTCACAGTCTGGCTCACCACCAGCACCGATATGGTACAGCAGTATATAACATACCATGTCTGTCTGAAGAAACAGAGTAAAAATAAAAGAGAAATGCGGCACAAAGCCTGATAATAAGTGAGCATGTCAACATTCACATAAACAGATTCTGCTATCGATCTGTACAGCAATAGCTCTGTAATTGCAATTGTAATCGCAGTTGTAATCTTCCCGCTAATTACATTGCAGGGGAAGGTCCACGTCGAGCTGCGTCTGAGTGAGGTCATCACCGACAATGGCGTCGTCTGTGTCAAGCTGGCCACACGGTGCGTGTCCTCTCTCCGGAAAGTTCCCAGCATGCAAGTGCTTCCCACCCCCCGATTCCGGTGGCTTTCTTTAACCCTTCTAAGCCGGTCGCACCAGGACCCGGTCGTGGGAGCCCCCCCCCACAGGGGACGTCCCAGATCATCGTGAGATGCTCTAGCATGGGATGGAAGATGAGAGTTCAACTGCAGCCCCCAGCGGAAGGGATAATCTATGTATTCCTGTGCTCACATTACAGCCCGGCCAGTGAATCTCTTTTTACCTTTTACTTTTAATTAATTTTTTTTTTTTGTCTCTGACCTCACATCTCCGTACAAAATTTCACAGCTACATGCCTGGTCTGGTTTTCATCACATTTCTTGGTCTTCCACTTGTAACTCTTAATGGATTGAAACCAACCGTAGGCCTGGTCTGACTGCATGACTTTCTCCACATTGCTATTCATATCCCAAGCTGTTATGTTTTTTGTTTTGTTTATGAAAAGCCAGAAACCGGAAACACGGTGGCGATAGGTATCTGTGAACACAGCCGATCGTTGGGTGTGCCGTCACTGGGATGGAGCGATCGCGGAATGATGACGGGGTGGGAATTTTTGGTGAAATTAGTTGCATGACACCTATATAAAAAGCTGCCCTGCAAGTTTTATTGTAATGAATGTTCGGAGGAGCACAGTGAAGATACTTATGCCGTGGCGGGGGGAGGGACAGGTACATGAGGGGGGGCGACAGGGCAAACAGCAGTGTTATTAAGCAGTGTTTCCCCACTCCGTCCTCGGGGACCCCCCAGACAGTCTGTGTTTTTGCTCCCTGTCAGACAGTAAACATTTTTGCTCCTTTCCAAGAACTGGTTTGAGAAACACTGTGACAAAGGATTATCGAGCACTTTTCCCAAGACTTATAAAGTAAGGCACAACTGTGAGGGTTTTTTTTTTTTTTTATCAAGGCCTGGAATACCCAGAAAGCAAAGGAAGGTCAATCAACAACAGGATGGGTTCTCACTTCTCTGTAGCTTCTGTATATGATGTTTCACCCCAGCTCCTCTAGCCCCATCCAACAGACTTGAGAAGCATGACCCTCTTTGTCCATGAAGGGTGAGTGCGGGTCTGATCCTTCCCGGTGGGAAACTGGGATGTGAACGGCGAGAGTTTCCTGTCTTGCGTGGGCCAGTTCCAGGCTCTCTTGTCAGCCTTCATCTCCTTGGCTGGATTTGTCTGTCCAATGGTCTGTAAACGGGCCAGGCAGGGGACACGTAGGGAAAACAGGCTTAAGGAGGAGGAAGTGCTGAAAGGGTCAAAGCCGATTAACACCCAGCTTGGATGTTTTTTAATCCTGGCTGCTTGTAGCCCACGCTGCCCTGGGGGCTGTTACCAGCGATTATACCTCATAACCGGCAAGCGTGCCGTGGTAACGGCCTTCGCGGCCACACTCACAAAGGTCCGCGGTCGCGGTTAAGAAGCTCGTCGGAGTTGGAGGGGACGGTTCTCGGCCCCGAAGCGACTTGGTGCAGCATTATCTCCAGGATTTCTCCTTTCAGGGAAAATAAACAATACACATCAGGTCACGAAAATGATAAAAACCTTGGACTTCAGGGCCTGTAGCTCGAAAACGAAAACATTCCTATGTGCTTGTGCAAATGCTGAATAAAGGGTCATTTCATGAAATGGTGGTGGGGTGGAAATGCATGGGATTGAACCAGCTCTGGCATTCCACTCTATAACGGGGTCTCTCTTTTTTTTTTTTTCTCGCCTTTGTCCCCGCAGTGTGTTGGAGTGCCAAGGACTGCCAATCGTCAACGGGCAGTGCGACCCATACGCGGCCGTGTCCCTGCTGGGGCCCACCAGGTCAGGGTCAGCTCGTGTCAGTCTGCCGCCACCCCCTTTGGAAGCCTCATTGGGCTGCGAGTCACATGACCTCCCCCTTCCTCTCCGTTTTCCAGGTCGGAGGCCAAGAAGACCAAAGTGAAGAGGAAGACGAACAACCCCCAGTTCGACGAGGTCTTCTACTTCGAGGTCAGCATTGACGGACATGCGTTTCTGCCCCAGGTCGCCCAGCCAGATGCTGTGTTTAAAAAAAAATTTTAAAAAAGTGATCCGCTGTTGCTATGGCTCCCAAGTGAATGAGGTCATTTTCCATCGCTCGGAATCCCAGTGACCAGCGTCTGGAGGTTCCCTTCCAGCGAAACCGATGGCGGTATGGGTTCTGTGAGAAGAATAGAAGTTCTTAGGATTCCACCCCTACACCCCCCCAGACTCGCAGACCTCGCCCTCCCCGAGAGAGGAAATGCAAGACAGGAGCTTGATTCATTCAGATGAACAGCCTGACAATCAACTCTCTTTATTTCTGTTACGCATCCAAGTGCCTTGGAGCTAAAGATGGCGTGAGAGAGAGAGAGAGAGAGAGAGAAAGAGAGAGAGAGCGAGAGAGAGTGTTACCCTCTGTCCTGCCGGGCATCCCTTCCAAATGAGCCTCTCTCTCTCTCTCTCTCTCTCTCTCTCTCTCTCTGTAGTTGAGAGAGCAGCCCAAGCCGCTTTACAAAGTCACACGCGAACTGATTCTTGCCCTGTGTTTGTTCTGGCCGCTTGCTGTGGTTTGGAGAGCTGTTTCATTCTTTCTGTGGTTATTGGGAGTGGTCTCCATCTTGCAGTCTGTGGTTATTGGGAGTGGTCTCCATCTTGCAGTCTGTGGTTATTGGGAGTGGTCTCTATCTTGCAGTCTGAGCTTCCGTCCCAAGTGACTCGCTGCCTTTTAGCCCATTGAACCGAAACCCATGTGCAGGTTTGTGTGCAGGCATCCGTGCCTGTGTGTGCACGAGTGAGCGTGTGCGGCTAGAAGGGGGGGGGCACAAAGTGCGTGGATTGCGGAGGGGTTGTCAGCGTTTAGGCCTTTGGGACGTCCCTCTTCCCCCCGCTGGAGATTTGGCCGCCAATTCTGCTACATGGCCATTTCCACTGACTAAAAGGCAGGGTGACCAAGCGCCATGTCCTCGCTGTGCTCACCTGGTGCCCAGGTCACCTGACCACAGGTTTAACCTGCAGGTGACGAGGCCACCCAGCTACACTAGGCGGCACTTTGACGTGGAGGAAGAGGATGTGGACAAGATGGCTGTCAGGTGCGTTTGTGGGCGTACTGCACCACGCCATGGGCCCCATATGTGCGTCGGCGTGAAAGAGGTGTTGCGCAAGCTGTGTGAACTGTGTATGAAGTGTTTGTGTGTGTCTGCGTTTGTATCTGCGTATGTGTGTGTGGGGATTACGTTTATATTACATTGTGGGGACCAAATATCCCCCACAATGTGATAAAAACCTGCTATTTTGACGTTGTGGGAACTATTTTTGAGGTTCGCACAAAGGTCTGTTAATGCGATCAAAAAATTAAAAACCTCAAAAGTCTTATTTAATTTGGTTACTTTTGGCTAAAGTTTAGGGCTGGGTAGGGCTTTAGGTCGTCAAGTTGGGATTAGAGTTTTCCCCATAGAAATGAATGGAAAGTCCCAACAAAGATATAATTACAAACCTGTGTGTCTGTGTCCCATCACAGGGTGGACCTGTGGAACGCCAGCAACTTGAAGTTTGGCGATGAGTTCCTGGGGGAGGTTCGCATCCCGCTGAAAGTCCTGGGCCAGTCAGGCCTTCACGACGCATGGTGAGAGCGCGTCAGCTGCGGGGTGGGGTGGGGGTGCTGCGCCCCATGGAGGGGAGGCACCTCCCTCATTTCACGCGTCACGCACCCCGTCTGCCTCGTAGGTACTTCCTGCAGCCCCGGGACAACGGCAGCAAGTCGGAGAAGCCGGACGACCTGGGCTCACTGCGGCTCAACATTGTCTATACGGAGGACCACGTCTTCCCCTCGGAGTCCTACAGCCCCCTCAGAGACCTACTCCTGCTCTCTGCTCACATGGAGGTGTGTGTGTGTGTGTGTGTGTGTGTGTGTGTGGTACTTGATTCATTACCTTGGAGAAATTCGGTCATTTTTTTGTGTATGAGCTGGTGTGGGACTCTGTGCTTCTGAACAGAAGGTCACCCATTCAAATCCCACGGTCGGCAGAGCGATTTCACTGCTGGGCCCTTGAGCGAGGCCATTAACCCTCAGTTAATACAGGGACTGGCTGATGCCGCTCTGTCAGAAAGGAACATCACGTTGGATAAAAGCATCTGCCAAGTAAATAAATGTAAATGCTTAATCCACCTTGATCTCCACGAGAGACTTAGACATGTTCAGGTGGGAGCAAGTTTCTGGGATGTAGCGCCGGGTCGGTCAGCATCCTGTGACCCCTGCAGCAGTTGGGGTTAAGGACCTTGACTGAGGATCCACCGGCGACGCGATTCCTCTGGCAGCCGTGGGATTTAAACCTTCCGGAAATGGGCACAGATCCCTAACCCGCCACACGCTACAAGTATTAGGCTCCTGTGCCTGGGATGGAGGTGACGTTTGTTTTGCACCTGAGTCTGGATGTCCCCGGCAGCAGCGATGTCAGCCCCTCCCCTGCATCTGACATATCCCCTGCCTCTGTCCCCCCCCCCCCCCCCCCCCCCCCCCCCGCCCCCCCGCGCCCCCCCCCCCCCCCCCCCTCCCCCGCCCCCCCCCGCCGCCCCCCCCCCCACCCCCGCCCACCCCCACCCCCCCCCCCCACCCCCCCCCCCCCCCCCCCCCCCCCCCCCC
>JAABNY020000001.1:47832691-47853219 GCA_015164015.2 Brevimyrus niger
GTGGGTGGGGTGGGGGGTTGGGGTGGGGGGGGGGGTGGGGGGGGGGGGGGGGGGGGGGGGGGTTGGACCTATGTGCTGTATTTGGGTGTGTCTTTTAGCTATAAGCTCTCTGCATCTCTAAATCCTGTGATCTATGACTCCCCCTCATGGGACTTCAGGAGAGAGTCCACTGTGCAGTATTCCCATCGAGAACATCCTGGCAGTTGAGCGATTAGAAGAAGAGTCCTTCAAGATGAAAAATGTAAGAGGCTGCTTTCTGTGCACAAAGAGCAAAGAAACACATGATAGAAATACCATAAATTGATTCTTCGGTATGAGCTTTTATTAATAAATGTTGTTCCCTGCACCTAAGTCTACTGTAATCTTTAGTTTAGCATGGGGCTTGACCTCTTTGTTCTCGGTTGAATGGGGACAGATGTTCCAGGTCATCCAGCCTGAGAGGGCGCTCTACATCCAGGCCAACAACTGCGTGGAGGCACGCGATTGGATCGACATCCTAACGAAAGTCAGCCAGTGCAACCGGAAGCGGCTGAGTACCTACCACCCGTCGGCGTACCTCAATGGGCACTGGCTGTGCTGCAAGCATTCGGCTGACTCCGCCCCCGGCTGCACCCCCTGCACAGCGTGAGTTTTATGCACCTCCAAGACACCTGCCCCCTACTGGGCGGCCGAGGGAGAGAGCATGGCGGAGTTTCCGGCACAGCACCCTGTGATCCACAGCGTGTTAAGACCATTAGTGGTGAAGTCATTGAGTTGGCAGGAGTGTTAATGTGGAATACACAAGGAAATGTGAAGAAAATGCTGTTTTTGAGGTCTTGGAATGTCACTTCTCTTTTTTTTCTGCCCTTTGTTTCCTTGACAGTGGCCTTCCCGCAAACATCCAGCTGGATGTCGATGGAGACCGTGAAACAGAACGCATCTATTCACTCTTCAGCACGTACATGGCCAAGCTGATCAAGATGCAAGGTGATGCGTGTGTGTGTGTGTGTACTGGTATTTTGTGTGTGTGTGTGTGTGTTTATCCCCTTGCTGTGAAAGTGTATGTGACATGCATCACCTCACAGTATCCCCTTCCTTGGTATCCCCCCCACCCCCATCCAACAGAGGCGTGCGGCAGCAAGTCCGTGTATGATGGGCCGGAGCAGGAGGAGTACTCCAGCTTCATCATCGACGACCCCCAGGAGACATACAAGACGCTGAAGGGCATCATCACTGCAGTGCAGGCCCTTGAGCAAGAGCACGCTCAGTACAAAAGGGACAAGTTCAGGAAGACCAAGTATGGCAGCCAGTAAGTCCCAAGCTAATTTCAGATCAAGCTGGGTATCAATAGCGCCACCTGTTTACTTACCCACTATGATTAAAGCTTAGCATCAGTTAGACTTTGACAATTATTTGAGGAACTTTGAGACCTTATTTAACTGTTTTTTCCAGTCCATCAGTGTTAAATCCCTTGTAGTATCAAAGATGAATGCTGGTATACATAACATGACAGTTGCATGACATGCTTTCTGCCATCTGACGTGTGCCTGTACAGGTGCCTCAAACTCAGTTTCCCATAATGCATTGTCATCGGGAAGTACGGTGGCTCGCCAAGCTCAGAATACACAACAATACACAAATTAATTTTGGTGGTGAGTTATTGGTAAATTGTGTGTGGTCTTTTGGTCATTTTTATTATTATTCATTATTATTTTGTTCAAACCCTTTCCACAGGGAACATCCAATTGGAGACAATAACTTCCAGTGCTACATTCGGCAGCAGTCGGAGTGCTCCACCTACTCCATCTGATCGCAACCAACGGTTGCCATGGTGCGCTGAGCGCTGGCTGACTTGGTGTTCCATCTCCCACGAGAGCGAGACAGAGAGAGGCGCCCCGCACGGGTCCTGAAAACGGAACCTGCCCGTATGAGGACATGGGATTATCCTGTGTAGAAGTGTAGCGTGAAGATTAAGGGTCAAGCTAATTCCAGTATTTTCTATGAAATACTAAACTAAAGGACAGCTCTTCACCACATGGTGTGACCAAAGCGATGCACTTTAATCATCCCGAACTGATGGATGATGCAGCTCTGCCTTACGGCACATTTTAAATTTTTATTCTGTGAGATCCTTTTGTTTTTAATCCGTTCTGCGGATCGGTTTATTGGCCGTTTTAAAAAGCTCTTGAAAAGCATATTTAGTGTTAACCTATCCACTGAATTTCAAGGCCGAACTCTGCGTCCCCAGAAACCACATACTGCTCATCAGGTGTTATAGTTGTGGACGAGTGTCGTTGCTCTGTGTGTGTGTGTGTGTGTGTGTGTGTGTGTGTGTGTGTGTGTGTGTTCATCTCAGCAAGGGTTAAATGCAAATTCTTGTGTGTGCACACCTACCTTTCACTGCACGATACAACTCTTTTCTTCAGTGTGTTGGTGAGATCCAGTTAAAACATTTTTTTTTTTATCAATGCATTTTTATTAACAGAATCACATGCAAATTGTACCCTAATTTTAGCAGAAAAGTCTTGTTTGTTCATTTAAAAGCATTTTCTGGGTCAAAAGTCATAATAACCATTGTGATCATCCTTCTGTCAGTTCTTGCTCTGAAATGGTATTTTCTTCAATCCAGAGGCAATTAAGAGCTGCATAGTCAAATTAGGAAATTAGAAAATTAACCTCCATGAGTGTTTGCAGCAATATCCTGAGTATTTAAAAAAAAAAAAAAAAAAAAAACAAGAAAAGAAATATTTTCAGATACTGTAGTTTTCTATGTCATTGTTTGTACACTCAAATTGGAAGTCTGTGCAGTGGGGTTTTAAAAATTCAGAATGTTAAACCATCATGGATATAATTTCACTTAATGTCATGGCTTTTTTAATATTTTGTGTTATTGTGTGGAAATCTCTTAAACATGATGTCTGTCAAGCTTTGTGTTTACTGTGGAATGTTGTTCAGTGGTAGAGGTGTCAGATACCGGTCAAAGAGGCATGATTTTTGTCTATGTTTATGGTTTTAGGTGCCTGAGCAGGACAGTGTGTGCGTGCACCCACGAACTGGCGAGCGAGAGTGCGCGCTTTTTGTTCATAGAGATACATTTCTAAGGAAGAAATGTTTTGGTTGGGCGATTGCTTTTTTTCCCCCTGAGGTGACACTGCGATCCAGAAGTTACAGGCTTGCCGGTAACTTGGCTGGCAGGGTAGCACAGCGATGGAGCGGTTCACCGGCGATGTAGGAACGTGTGGTTCCGCGCCCATGGGAGCGCCAGCGCCGTTCCGCTCCGCACGTAACAGGCTCGCATCACGGTGGCAGCAGTGTTACGAAAGCTGCGCTTGATTTTCAAGATTGACCACGGAGTACCTCTGCCGTTTTTCTTTTGAGGATTTTACGAAGGTTTGGTTGGAATAATGGACGTTGCTCAATAGTTTGCTCTCAGAATAATTTAGTATTTCTCTCACTAAAGGTATAATATCAAGTTTTAAAGGTCTGACACTATCCATAAACTCGTACGACAATCAAAAAAATGTCAGGCATGACCATTGTGATTGCAATTAAAACAATCCATCAGTCACCCAATCGATGTGTCTTAAATTCCTCAAAAGAAAAACAGGACAAACTATTTTTATATGGATATATGAAAGTAAATGTACAGAAATAAGGTTGATAGAAACCGCTCCCTTTGGTTAAATGAAGGCATAAATAATATTTGCTGTCTCAGTTTTTCTTTACTTATATGTATTTTTTATTATTATTATTTGGGGGGGGGGGGGCACGATATGTTTCATTGGAGGTTACAGGCAAAAACAACCCATTTTAACAAAGACGCATACTACCACTTGGGACAACAGCGCCACTTTCGTCCTACATGAGTATTTTCATAAAAAAAAAAACATGTATATGCTATTTCAAATATGTATATTTATATTTACACAACTTGCTCATAGCCTGGTGTTATAACAATGATATTGAGGGATCCATTCTTCTGCCAAGAAAACAAAAGAAATACGGTAGAGCTTAAAAAAAGACGATAAGCGGTTGGAATGGATGGCTTCCAAGATTCATAAAAAACTATTTTGTAGCACTCAAAGAAAAGGCGTTCATGAAAATACAGCTGATTCATTAATTCACTTATTGTTATTAGCAGCTTTCCATTGTTTGTGCTAAACGGGTTTAGCAAGTCACACGTCTAATTAAACCATAAAATCATATCCCTACTTTAAAGCATTTTGTTAGGAGACCACGGCAAACAAAAGGCTGAAGAACTGATAACATATTCGTTTAACGACTAAAGAGAGGTCAGTTCGAGGAGGATTAAGTTTTTGGAGGGGGGGTTGCCTTAGTTTGAATAATGAAAGCATCTGGCAGCGTTTGAGAAGAACCGAGTCCTGGTCTGCGGAGCGCTCGATCTGGAAAGACCCCACGTCGCTTTCCTGACGCCATCCGTGTCCTGTTCACGACCCCGGACAGAAGGGGAGCGAAAAAGAAAAAATCAAGAGGAAATATTCAGTTTCAGGATTTGGTTTCAGAAAGCCGCGCTAGCGCACTTTGGAAGGAGACTCTTTACAATGTGGAGAAGGAGATCGGCGGTAGGGGTGTCTGTCGGTTGCCTCATCCTTCTGGCCGCCGTATGCGATGCCCATAGATGTGAGTAGATGATGGGGGGGCGAGTCATAACAGGAGCGGTTTTTGTGCTCCGGGTTTCGTGCACCCGCCCGGATGGGAGGGGACGTTCAGCGGTGTAAAGTTTAAACGTTGTTTCCGATTAACTTTATGATGTGTCAACTTTTGTCAGTCTGCGGTAGGAAACTTAAACCCGAAAAGGGATCGCACAATATAATCTTTCAGTTTGTCCAAATGAAAGTCGACGTGCAGAGTTTGACTTTACCTCGGTACACGCCAATTAAAGTTTTTTTTAAATAGCATGTTTTGTGTAATGTAGTGTTTTGTTTATTATTACCCATTCAGTTTCTCCTGTAGGGCAGGCATTAGACACATGGGATACTAAAACCTACCAAACACAACAGGGGCCGTAAAACATGGTTAATAAGGGTACACCATAATAAAATTAGCTGCCCACCAAATATAATTTTAACATAATTGTCGAGACAACGTAATGTAAGACTGCAACACTTACAGTTGTACACCATGTGTCGAGTCACGTGGTTCTGGGTGCTCTACGTGTATACCCAAGGATGTTTAGTAGTGTTCACTATATCCTGATTAACAAAAATGGAAACAATACTTTTGGGATGAATTAGATTCAGTTCCTACCCTCGTCTGATATGACTTGCATTTAAGTAATATTGAGAAATCATTACAATAATTGTAAAATGGCGTAGTAGTATCTTCATTACATATTTTAGCCCCAAATTTATGGTTAGGTGAGTCAAGGTCTCCAATTTACCCATAGTGTGAGCTGCATCAGGCAGGTAAGTTCCAGATTCACTGCAATTCCTGGTCATGAACGATGGGTGGGTGGATTAATGCTACTCAGTTTTGTCACACAACGCAGTCAGGTGAAGTTGTATCTCTCAATTGCAAACTGTTTGTGTGCACACACCCTGTAATACACTGGTAGCTTGTGCTAGACAAGCAGTTATGGATGGGTGGAAATCAAATTTTAAGTGTTAGAGATGAGCGAATAACTCTAGCTAGCTATGAGCCTGGTGAAGGTGTTACCTGGCCTGTCCTCTTCCTCTGGTAAGCAAACCAGATATTAGGCAAATAGTGTACGCACCATAGTGTACGCACCATAGTGTACGCACCAGCATTTCCGTGGCACCACGACTAATACGTCCCCCTCTAGTGCTCAAAGTTTACATTAAGGAGCCTCACTGGTACAGCTTCTGTTTGAGCCACATTAGCATGTTAGCATGACTGGCGCGATGACTTCCACTCACAGTCCTGACACAGAGCGCGGCCTCGCAGTTCCTGGCCCGCCGTCGCCGGGCGAACACTCTCTTTGAGGAGAGCAAGAAGGGGAACCTGGAGAGGGAGTGCATCGAGGAGCTATGCAACAAGGAGGAGGCCCGCGAGATCTTCGAGAATCAGCCGGAGACGGTGCGTTTCCGTAGCACTCCCGTCCGTTCCCGAGCCGTCTCAACTTTGGGCATGAGGGTCCAAGAAATAACTTTTATGGAGGCGCCGTGGCTGGCACTAGGCATAGACAGCTCTAGATGGATGAGAGGATGGATGAGAGGAGATAAATGGAGATCAGCTTGGTCTCCGTGAACTGACGTCTGGGCATGTAGTACCAGGACAAACTGTTCCTCAGCACTTCACTGTCTCCTGATGGATGTGAATGAATGGCTTGTCAATTTTCTTGATGTTCCGATTTCTTTTCACTCTGCCATCAGAGGGACTCTCATTCCAGCAGGGGAAGCCAGAGACATTACCATCCTGAAAGATCACCAATAATCCTTGGTCTGCAGTTACTTCCTGATTTTTTCTAGTCCAGTATATCAGGTGCCAAACAAGGATTTAGCCATGGAGTCAACATCAGGGGAGATCATGAATATAATAATAATATACATTAAGGGGGACATTGTGAGCACATCTGAATAATGGGAAGGATTTGTCCTAAATGGTTGTAGTTCAGTATGTCAAGTGCCAAATGTGATCTGTGGATCCTGATTTTATAAAGTTATATATTATAAAATCATGACCCACAGATTACCTTTGACACCTGATATAAAGGACTATAACCATTCAGGAAGAAACTGCAGACCAAGGAATATTGATAGCCGTTCACAACAGTGATCTGCCAAAACTAAAGATGAACTGTGGATCCTAATTTTGTAATACAAAGTTTTATAAAATCAGGATCCACAGATCACATTTGGCACTTGACACACTGCATACATAAAATCCTCACCGTTCCAAGGACACTTGTCTTAATTGTCTAGAAACTCGCTTAGAAAAGCAAATTCTCTTTCCATAATTTAGGTCTGAACTGACATTTTGTTTTGCTAAATGATGACATGAATTTCTCACACTGATTATCTTTAATTCTATGTTCATGTCACTGTGGTCATAAGTGAATTTCAAGCACTTATTGAGTGCATCTGTTTTTTTGTGTGTGTGAATAAGCAATACCAAGTTACTGGTTGATTTATTCACTCCATTGACTTGTCTGCTGCAGTTTACTTTTTATGCCAATGTATTTACTGTGTATGATTAAATGTCTGGAGTTAGATGGAAATCTTGGTTAAGTGTTGGTTAAGAGTGTTTGTGTGTGTGTCAAGCAAAAAATACCAGCACGTAACACGAATGACCTGTAGCTGGCCCCAGAGTCTCTTGTTTAGCGACCTCTGTGAAATATTTACTTCTCCTTCTTATCAAATACATTTGTTTTTCTCCTAAATTGACACGAGGCTTATTTTTGTTGCTCATAATGTTGTACAGGAAAGGAAAATAGTTTCATACTGACTCGTCCAATTAAACATGAACTGAAACTCATCCTATTTTTTTGGTTTCTTTTTGCTTTACAGGAATACTTTTATCCTAAATATATTGGTAAGTCATATCAACATTTTTATAGCACCCAAATCAACTTACACAGCCAAAAACATCATTAATAAAAATATCTGGTATAGTTTTTAGAATATTCCAGAAGTCACTAATATAATTGTTATACAGTATTTGATTCAGGTAAAGTACTGTCTTTAAAAGTTCCAAAAGTTGGCCAAGAGTTTGTACCAGCAAGCTTTAGTTAATCTACATCATTTTACACAGCACTGCCTGCTCCTTTATCGTCAGTCCCCAAAGTGCCTGGTTGTCCACTGTTTGGGAATGATCACGTGTCACGATGGGACGCGTGCAAGCGTGAGCCCCCAGCTCTGGAGCCGTTAGGTGTGCCAAGCATTGGTGTGTTTTCATCCCAGTAGGTCGCATCGTGTTTCCAGGGCCCGCCCTGCTTTGATGTGAGGCCTAGTAGGACAGCGATGATGGTTCTCTGCTCCAGAAGCACTAACAGACCGTCTGCAGAGCAGTATTGCGACACTGCTAAGTTACACAAGACAGAACAACTGCGAAACTCAACCCAATAATACAGCGGCTACCATCCCACTTACTGGAAGATTACATAACGTAGTGTTGTGAAATCTCTAAGCAGCTCCCACCTTTTTTTTTTAAGGGGACTAGGGGGATTTTTTTTTGTGGAGTCCATCAGGTAGCATTTATATGTGGTAATGGAAGAATGAATTCAATGTCTATTTCAGCATGTTTGGGACGGTTCCGTGTTGGGGTGGACAATGCCCGCACTGAGCATGACGGAATCCAAGACCTACGCACTTGTGTGACAGGTGGGTGTGTGAGTAACATCCTCAGGTGACCCCCCCCAACCACCACCACCACCTTTTGTGTACATCGATGACTTTCTGTGCATTGCTTTTGAATTTCGATGCATTGTATTTGTTATTATTTATTGAGACAGTTGGTATTTTGGATGTGTGCATATTCGTCCGCTGCACCTCTCGTAGGGATCAGCAACCAGTGCAAACCGCTGCCCTGCTACCAGGAAGGGTACGAGCGCTGCGATGATGGGCAGGGTTCCTTCACCTGCATCTGCCGTCCTGGATGGAAGGGCATTCTCTGTGACGAGGGTGAGAGAGGAGTTTGACGGGCCTGCTGTGTTTCTACGCCAGTGTACTCGGCAACCCACAGATAGTCCACGTTTTTGCTCCCTCCCAGCTTCCGAAGGGGAGCAGGAATGTGGACTGCCTGGTAGAGAGCTCAGAGGGAGCAAAAATATGGGTCCTCAAGTACAGGATCGGGAAACAGTGCTGTACAACAACATCAGTGTACCCCCAACGCTACAAAAACATTCCTCAGGTCCAATTCTGTACCTTAAATGAAACATTTACCTACAGCAAAGGAACAATTGGTCGACCCTTGAGGATATAGCATCAGTGACAAGTAATTGTACCCTCAAAGGTATAAGTTGGTACTTTTTTTCTGACAGTGTTGATAAGTATGACCAAAATGAACAATATGTTTGGGTGATAAATTAATGGAAAATAATTTGACACCAAATAAAAGTATAAGTTAGGAATATCATAGGATAGGTACAGTGCCGATCAACCCATTGGGCATGAAGCTTGCCTAGGGTTTCAGGATTTTAATGAAAACCAGGTGCCTGCATTATATAGCCCTGTATGTAAGGGAATGGAAGAGAAGCAAAGATTCAGGATGATAGGTATGGTGGGAATGAGCTGCTGCTTTGGTTTGAAAAACAACAAATGATAGCCCAGCCAGTCCGAAGATACCCTTCAGAGGGGGCATTCTCCAGCTTTTGGGGGGGGGGGGGTGGGATTACTCAATGCCAAAAGGAGAGGTGTGCCAAATTCCACCGATGTGTCGGATCAGATATCGACGAGTGCACGGACCCGGATTTCCCCGCCGGCTGTGAGCAGAGGTGCCTCAACCTCCCCGGAAGCTTCCACTGCATGTGTGAAGATGGCTACACCTCCTGGGAGAAGATCCGGTGCAAAGGTGAGTCCGTGCACTGTTCCAGTGTCAGTCGGGGCCCAGGTATGCGTGGGGGATGAGGGATATTTCAGGGACTGCCTGAGCTGGAAACAGTGTCTTGTTTCCAGCCCAGAGAACAGAGCCAAATGTTTTGGAGGCCGGACAGCTGTTTTGGGAATGCTGGTATCTTCCCGTGAGAGCACAAAAGTTTCCAATACAGAAGCATAGGTCACCAGCGGCGTCCAGTAAAGTGTGGGAAATGGTTTCTCATTTTCTCCCTCCGCACTGGGGCCTAAGACTGTGTTTGAGTGCGTTTCAGTGGCTTATTTGGCAAAGCGCGACCATGTGTCTGTATTTCTGAATAAATCTCCCAACTGGTCCTTCTGCAGATGTTAACGAGTGTGCTATCTACCCCGCTATCTGCGGCCTTGCCACCTGCCGCAACACCCAGGGAATGTACGAGTGTCTCTGCGAGCCTGGGTTCAAGTACAGCTCACGCTCCTGTCAAGGTGAGGGGTTCCGCCTGGTTACTGGCCAGCCAGACTGCTCACGTGGACTGCCTCTGATGGACTGGAGGCCGCAACTACTCCCAAATACTGAAGCAATTATCATTTCATAAATGTTGGGCTACTTGCGAGGAATAGTGGTGGGCAGGTTTTTCCTGTTCAAATATGAGAGTAATGGCTGTTTGAATTTCCTGTATAATTATAAGGAAGTGGTAGTTCAGTAGTTATCATCAGTAAATCATAACTAAATCCTAACTCAGATGCCTGGTTGAGAATGTAAGGGCTTTTCCTCCGACAAAGAACTGCTTTTCTTCTAGTTCGCGAACCAGTTTAATTCAGAATCAGGCACCGACCGGATGCTGGATTTCACCAGTTTTTCGTCTCAGTTGTTGGCACCATTGCGTCATCAGTGGTGGGTGTAGCTGAGTAGGCGGAGTTTAGAGAACCCCAACATGATGGCAGGCCTTGTTGTTTACCTGCATATACAGGACAATGTGGGACAGAATTTTAACTGTCCTGCTCCCACAGGAGTATGTTTTGCTCAGGCGCGCAAAGTAAAAATACGTTTTGAATGGCTATGCTTATTTTCAGGCAAAGAATAAAGATTTGCAGCCTCACCAAGTAGGCTATGTTCAACATTTTTGCAGTTAATACAGGCTCCATTTCACATAATAATAGGCCAGTCATACATATATGTGTATTTCAACTGTTAAATTTGCAATAACAGGTCATAGATCTGCACGAACAAAATCCAATAATTTGTGTTTTGTTTAAGCTTTTAATGCAGTTGTCATTTGGTTTGACAATTATGTAGTTAAATATTTTTCTATTGATTTTTCCTTAAACTGGCACTTACATCCTCAGGCGTTACAGTTTTTCATGCTAGCTCTGCAATCCTTAGGCAGTGGCTTGTACTACGAAGTGGGGTTATTGCCTTATCAGGGTAACTTGTCGGATTTAAGGTAGTGTGAAATGTGCAGTTGTGTTCAAAATAATAGCAGTCCGATATCACTAGCCAGATCAATCACCGTTTCTGGTAGAAATTATATTTCTACATGGCTAATAATTTACTAGTGGGTGTAATAGAGTAATGGAAAACCAACAGACCCAACAGTCATGACATGCATGCTGCTGATTATGTGTAAAAGAATCATTACTTGAAAGGGGCGTGTTCAAAAAAATAGCAGTGTGAAGTTCAGTTAGTGAGGTCATTAATTCTGTGGAAAAAGTAGGTGCCAATTATGGGCCTTATTTAAGGAAGGAAGGCAGCAAATGTTGTACATGCTGGTTATAGTGCATTTCTCTCTGATATTCTGAGTAAAATGTCATTCCAGACATTGTTCAGAAGAACAGCGTATCTTGATTAAAAAGTTGATTGGAGAGGGGAAAACATATAAAGAAGTGCAAAAAATGATAGGCTGCTCAGCTAAAATGATTGCGAATGCTTTAAAATGGCAACCAGAACCTAAAAGACGTGGAAGAAAAATAAAAAAGTACCATTCGAATGGATGGAAGAATAGCCAAGATGGCAAAGACTCAGCCAATGATCAGCTCCAGGAAGATCAAAGAAGGTCTAAAGTGAGTACCGTTTCAATCAGATGAGGCCTATATGAAGCCAAGCTATCTGCAAAAAGCCCCGGCAAAGTCCCACTGCTGAAAAAAAAGACACGTTTGGAAGAGATTACAATTGGCAAAAGAACACACTGACTGGACTAAAGAGAAATGCCACAACATTTTGTGGACTGATGGAAGCAAGATTGTTCTTTTTGGGTCTAGTGGCCACAGAGAGTTTGTCAAATTTCCCCCAAACACTGAATTCAAGTCACAGTTCACTGCGAAGACAGTGGAGTATGGTGGTGCAGGCATGTTTCTTATACTGCGGTGCGGGGCCTATTTATCACATACCAGGGATCATGGATCAGTTTGAATACCTCAAAAACACTTGAAGAGGTCATGTTGCCTTATGCCGAAGAGTAAATGCTCTTGAAATGGGTGTGTCAACAAGATAACGACCCCAAACACACCAGTAAACAAGCAACATCTTGGTTCCAGACCAACAAGACTGACTTTACGGAGTGGCCAGCCCAACCCACTGACCTTAATCAAATAGAAAACTTGTGGAGTGACATCAAAAATGTTGCTTCAATTAAAGTAAAAATGTTTACAACACAGATGTGCAGCTTTTCTCAGAAACAGTTGTTATACAATTAAATATTAGTTCAATGATTCAAAGGAAAACAAAATCTTAAAACATTTTTCAGTTCATACAGTGAATCTTTGAGTTTGTAAAGAAGAATGTGGACACTACTATTTTTTTTAACAGCATAATATTCCCTTTTTTTCACTTTCTGTAAAGGAATAACACAAATGTGACAAATTTCTCTTCTTGTTTTGATTTGGAATAGATTTTTTAGTGTTCCAGATGCATTTGCATGTGTGGAAATAAAAACCATTATAAGGATTTTCAGCTTTATTCACTTTTTAGACACACTGATATTATTCTGAACACAACTGTAAGTGAACGAATATGATGTCCATTTAAACTGTGGTACCTTTAAATCCAACAAGCTACGCCGAAAAGCCAGTAACCCAGCTTCATAGTACAGGCCACAAGTTCTGATGAGGGACTTTCAAAATGCCAATGTCCTTCCGTAAGTTCCAGGATAGGCTGGCTGTGTAGAAATCAAATAAGGCACCCATCCATATTCTGTAACCAGGTTGCAGGGGGTTCATCCTGGAGGGCATGGGTATTAACCTCAGCATAATTTTGGACTGTGGGAGAAACCTGAGTACCTATAGGAAACCTCTCGACCCAGAGGTGAGGGGCAACAGTGCTAAGCAGTGCTCCACCGTATCGCCCCCAAATTAGGCATAATAGCCTGTTGTTCTTTCGCACGGTGACATTTTTAATGTATCTTTATGTTCACCCACAAAAATGGATAACAGTTTGATAAAATAACAGAAAAAACATATATGAGCCATACTTATTTATTTTTAATCTTTTCGAGAGATTCTGCGAGTCATTTCCATTCTCCCACTCCCACAAACATATCTCACTTCCCGTTCACTACCTCATTCGAAAAATAAAAGATTGTCACGCGGTCTTTCTTGCAGCGGGTCCTGTGGGAGTCCTGCAGGAATGCAGACCTCTTGCTTTGAGCATTCGTAATCGCCAAGGGACCTTAGTACAGCATAGGACCATAGCTTAGTCCATTACTTGAACTGTTTTTTTGTTTTGAGACCTGCTTTTAGTTTGGTGTAAATGTTCAGAACCATTCAAAAATCATTTTGGGAATTGGAATGGAACCAGTTCTCTGTTGGTGGAAAAGCAGCATGTGACAGGCTGGAGCCCTGTCCAGGGTGTGGCTCACCTTGTGCCCCGCCCTAATACTCCATCTTATGCTCATGGTGTTGGCTTCTCTGCATAGATATCGACGAGTGTGCTCTGGGGTTGTGCGGCGGCACGTGCATCAATACCATTGGAAGTTTTTCATGCCACTGCGAAGGGTGGAAGGGCCTGCAGCTGGCCACGGATGGGCGGACCTGTGAGGTAATGCTTCCAGGGAAAAGACAGCATTGAATTTCATTCCTGAGCATAAAATGGGGCACTCAAAAAGGAGATTGTAAGACATGTTCTGTTGGACAGAAAATCCCTGTTTGTATTGAACTGGATGACTCCAAGGATGCAGAGATGCTGTATCTCGGGGAGCAGTTCACTGGGATTCCTGTCATTTACCTGCGGTTCCGCCTTCCAGAAAATTCCAAGTGAGTGCCCCCCCCCTCCCCCCCCAACTCTAAGGGAACCCAGGTATGCTAATTAACTCTTTATTTATGGGTAGCTAAATTTGCTAGCTAACCCGATGTTGCATGTCACAGACAAATGTTTCACACTGTGATCGTTCAGACATTTGGAAACTGTCAGGTTTACTCGGTGTGGAACAGCAAAGTTTTAGCAGCAGGCTGTGAGATCATTGTGTTATTTATCAAGTCCCTCACATTCCTGAGTACTGTCATTTTTTTCCCCACTGTAAGGTTTACAGCAGAGTTCGACTTCCGTACCTTTGACCCGGAGGGTGTGATCCTGTACGCCGAATCATCCCCAGAGGCCTGGTTCTTACTGGGTCTGAGGGATGGTCAACTTGAGGTCCAGTTCAGCAAGGACAAGTCGTTCAAGAGCACTAGAGGTGGAAAAGAGATCAACGACGGGCAGTGGCATGTGGTGAGAGTGCAATAACTTGATGACAAGCCATCATAGCGTATTGCCTTTGGACCACTGGGCAAACAGAGGTTGTGATTTACATTTTCTACTGGGCTTGTGACTTTTGGAGCTTATCCACTGGCATGCAGGAATTGACCCCAGTAAGCAGGACTGTGTCAAAACGGGTACGGCTCGCATATGTTGCAATGGAAAATTGTCAGTTCCTAGTACGGGTCAGGTACAGCTAGGTTCCTGGTGGCAGTGGAAAAGCACTGTTCGTTCTGCTCTGCAGATATCGGTGGAGGAGCTGGACCGCAGTATCAGTGTGAAGATCAGCAGGCAGGCTGTGATGAGCATCACCAGCCCGGTGAACCTATTCAATCCCGTCAACGGGAAGCTGGACACCAAAGTGTACATCGCCGGGTTTCCCAACCATACCGACAACCTCATGAAGCCGGTAAAAACACACCCACCACCCATCCCCACATCTACTACAGATAGCACAGATTTCCACACTATAGCCATGCTTGTAATTACAGATAAATGCTTTTATAAGCCACAGGGGACAATAAAGGTGCAAGATCATTCATAGTGCAGCCCAACGTATCATCCGATTTTTTTAAAAGTGAGCCGTACCGATTCGGAAACTACATCTGTTGCAGCTTTAACAAAAGCTGGAAGATTATCTAAAAGCTCTAAGAAACTTTTGGGTGAAAGCCAACAGATGGTGCTGTTTTGCTGCAGGTGTTACACAAAGTGCCAAACAATTATTCAGGTTTCTGAGATGGACCTTGCAAATGGTGATAGAGATGGTCCCAAAGAGCCCTGCACAAATGCTTGTCTTGTTTTTGCACTAAAATCATTTACTTAACTCAATGCTTATTGAAAGGATTCTAGGTACAGTATTCCTCTGATATGTCACTGGGTTATGCTATCAAATTATTCAACCTACCAACACCTTCAGTAAAGTGTAACAAAAGCCTCTCTAATTATACCCAAAGAGGTGAACTGAACCATGCTCTAGTCCAGCCACTGGAGTTGATTTGACATGGCTATCGCTTAAAGGTCTACGTGAGTCCTCAGAATACTGCTGACATTTGTTTGGCTCTTGGTCCTCTTTCAGATTAATTCCAGGCTAGATGGCTGTATCCGTGGTTGGAACCTGATGAACCAGGGAGGATCAGGGGTCAAGGATGTGATCCAGGAAAAGAAAAGCAAGCACTGCCTTATTGAGGTGGAGCGAGGGTCTTATTTTGCTGGAGCTGGGCTTGCAGAGTTCAACCTGACCTACAGTAAGTACAGGAATCTAATACCATCTGGACTATAGTACGTAGTTCAAAAGGATTATGGTGCACATGGTTTGCAGTGAGTACAGAAAACGGATCCGTAGGCTATAGAAACCGAGCTGGACTTTATTCTTGAAGGTTACTGCTAGCTTATGTCTTGTCCTCTGGTCTGTCTGGTTATTTGATATAAAATGAAATGAAATTATGTTTTGTTTATTTGTATGAGCACAGATAAATCAGGATGTTTCTTTCACATATCCCACGTTGCTCTCCTTTGTGGCACACACATTATACACAGTTCGGAGCAAAGCTTGGGAATCTGACCATGAACCCAGCCATTATATCCCCTCTGCCTGGGGACTTTTTTTGGGGGGCTGTTTTATATCTGTTTAGATTTTTTTTTTAGATATATCAGCAGCTCAACAATTTATATTTATCTTTTCAGCGGAAGCAGATTCCTGGAAGATCAACCTTAATATGAGAATTCAACCATCCAAAAGTACTGGAGTCCTGTTTGCCCTTGTGAGAAACAACACGGTGCCCGTCTCCATCTCTGTGGTGGCCCAGGGATTTGAGGAGTCGGTAAATCAATCTGTCCGGATGGTTGCTGTGTTGATCAGCTGACCCACCCCAGCTTCATCCCGTCTGCACAGGGCCCTTGTGTTCTCCTGAGTATATTGTTGTGCTTCTCAAAGACCCTGCAGGTCTTCCTGGGAGACGTAAGCGTGGCAAAGCTGGAGTCTGTGATGCTGTGCTACCCCGGTCACTTGTCTGCGGAGCTCGCCATATCCAGATCCAAACTCGAGATCCAGGCCAATTCCTCCAACATCACGTATGCTCAGCCCAAAGTGCTACAGAGCCTCCTCGCCGCCCTTGATCCTGCGATGCAAGAGCCCATCAGCACTTTTGTTGGAGGTGTCCCAGGTACGGTGTTTTTATCTCTCTCTCCATATGTATGTGGCTAATGCATTGATACTTATGTGTTTATCATATGCACATTTGTTTAATTCTATAACTCAGTATTTTTGGAGTCCTGTGGCCTGAACTACGAAGCGGGGTTACTGGCTTATCGGAGTAACTCGACAGATTTAAGGTATAACAGTTTAAATGGACTTAATGTTTGTTCACTTAAATTTTGCCTAGACTAAATTCGACACGTTACCCCGATAAGCCTGTAACCCCGCTTCGTAGTACAAGCCACTGATCTTTAATTTTTATACTTATAATAACAATGATATTAATAAATATAAATAATATTAATAAATCTGCTATGCTCATAATTATTTTTTTAGATCTCCTTCTTTCATTTAACACATTGTCAAGACTAATTTACTCTCTCCCTGAGTGTGTGTGTGTGTGCGCGTGTGTGTGTGCGCGTGTGTGTGTGTGAGCGGGTATACCTATATGATGAATACCCATTTTATTTTCCAGATCCGGGTTCCCATAAGGGAAAACTCAATTTAATAAAAATCTGTGACTGCAATGAAAAAACTAAAAATGCAAAAACTCTCGTATTTAGCTTGGTTAGGGCTGGGTAGGGGTTAAGGTTGTCATAGTTATCGTTAGCTTTTTTCCCATAGAATCGAATGAGCGGTCCCCATAAAGATATGTTCACCTGAAGTATGTGTGTGTGTGTGTGTGTGTTTCCCATTTACATTCTTCTTCCCATTCATTGGCTGCTGTTTTTTCACATCCTTTCATCAAAATGGCATTCGTTCCACTCAGTCAGCACTTGTCTCATTCCTGCATTCCACTCATTTAGTCACTTTTTAATGTAACTCCTTCTGTTGTTTGTGTGGGTTGGGCTGCTTGCTTTGTATATTGCTGGAGTACATGTCTTCCTGCCACGCCGAAGGGATGTTATAAAACCAACACTGGGGTCAGGGCTACTAGGAAAAAAAGAAATATTTACATGCAACTTTATCTTCATTCCAAAGTAAACATATCATGGACTATCGTGGAGACCTTGTATTCCAGCTCTGAGAGATGTCTGGCTCCTCTGTGAAGAATATATTCTGTATTCTCTCACCTTATAATAAGTGTTTTTATAATAAAACAAAAGTCCATAGCAAGCACTTGGCTCTAACAGCTATGTCCTAATATCAAACAGTATATAAAGGCCTCGAGTTGCCTATATATAATCTGTTTTATTCCTTCAGTGTGCATAGTCAGAGTGCTGGAAGCATAGTTTTGGAATAAGGGTAGGAGACTTTGGACTTTTTCCCCCTGCGGTGTGTGTTTACCCTAACATCTCTCTCTTTCCATGGATAGAGGTTCCTTTAACTGCTACCCCAGTGACTGCCTTCTACCATGGCTGCATGGAGCTCACCGTCAATGGCCGGAAGCTGGACTTCGACGAGGCTGTGAGCAAGCACAACAGCATCAAGTCCCACTCTTGTCCTCGGGTGTCAGACTATTGAATGACCTTTTTTTTTTACACTGTGTAATCCTTTCCTGATGGTGTAAACTGTCACTTTGTAATCAGAGCATAATTTAATCTCTGTTACATTAAAATCTCATTAATATTTAATATTTTAGGAATCTTATTCATACAACGTTATATTAAAAACAAGTTGCAAAACACTGGTATGTGGGTTTTATAGAAATATAACTGTATAAATGTACTGCTTTATTTGCAGGTCTGATACAATGATTCTAGTTTTGTGGTGTTTTTTTTTTAGATAAACTGATTGTTACGTGGTAAAAACAACGAATGCGTACAGATCCGTTACAAGCCGTTGGAATATCGGTCTCGCTAAAGTATCCGCGGCCTATTCGAACGTCAAATAGTTTTTTAAGTACTTTATGATAGTTGTGTCCTTTCCGCAAAGATTTTTTCAAAGACGTGTATTTCGTTAATTTTAATAAAAACTGTTGAAAGTGATTTTTTGATAACTTTTTCGTCTGCGCTAGTGAAAATGATCTCTGAGCTTCGCCCACGGGATTTTGCTTTGGAACGTCAAAATAAACTAATGGAGAGTGAAAATGTTTGCGGATATAAGTTGATTTTATGGAGAAAGCAGAAGCGATGCCGACTTTACGTGTGATGGATGGATGGATGGATGGATGGATGGATGGATGGCGTGATTGCCGGGACGGGGGATGGTCACCTCTCCGCACGGTCTGAGGCTAAATATTTCCGATTTTAAGCGGCGTGTTTTTAAATGGGCAGGGAAATGGCGCGTCATTCAGGATAATTTGACAGGCTTTTTAAGAGGGCGGTACCATAGACGCTCAGTTAGGAGTGACTACTGTAGATCACCTTAATTTTACGCCATTTTTTTCCCTAAAACGGGGGGAGGAGAAAGAAAGAGGAGAGGCAGGGGGTAAAAGGAGCTCCGGTGGAAAGGTCTTTTTTTATTACACCGAGGGCAGCCGGCTCCGCAGTAAGGAGACACACGGGAATATGGAGGCATTATAAGAAGAGGAAGGAGGACATCTGTGTAATGCCGCTGGTCGTGCGGGCGAAGGCGCTGATCTGTATGCAGCTACTGCGGCTGTCGGCCACCACACTCAGCTGAACCAGGGAGGAGGAGGAGGGGGGAGAGAAACTTTCTCCGTCCGGTAAAGCAAACATGCGGCGGGCTGCGACTCTCTTTCCGCCGGGATGCCCGCCGCTCCTGGTTCTCCTGCTGCTGGTGGTGCTTCCCCACTCCTGGCAGCGTAAGTATCCCAAACCTACCTGTATTTGCTCAGCTCACTGTGCATGTTTTTTTCTTTTTGCCCGGGTTTATTTTTTACTTTAGCCGGTTGCATTTCCCTTCGCTGCGGGAAAAGCAGCCTCGCTCCTGCGCCGTGATTCCCTCCCCTGCGCACAGAAGCATCCTGAATCCCGCTGAATCCTCACTTCTCCCTTCGGCCGCATAGGGGGCATGAGGGACGGCTCTGCCCAGGGCAAACTGCTGCATAGGGCAGCTGGTTGGAAAAGGGGTGTTTTTTTCTGGAACAGCCGCCGATATGCATTTTCTTTTCGCCTTCATCTTTTGCAGTGTCGCTGTCGCCGGAGGAGGCGAACCAGTTCTTGAAGCGGGGAAGACGCGCCTACCAGGTTTTCGAGGAGACGAAGCAGGGCCACTTGGAGCGGGAGTGTGTGGAGGAGCGGTGCAGCTATGAGGAGGCGCGGGAGGTGTTTGAGAACGACCCGGAGACGGTGAGGGAGCCCGAGCCGCACACTGACCACAGGCATTAAAGCGAAATTTTATTTTTTAATTACTGCCACGGGATTAAACAGCGGCTTCTTTGGCTTTATTAGTCCCATATGACCTTTGTTTGGAACGGCACAATCTATTTTACTCTGACCTACAAAATCAGCACTTTGATTTAATGTACATGCTTGGGCAAAGGATATCTTTTTATTTTATTTTTTTAATGGTGACCCTCCCATTTTTAGAGTTTGTACCCGTCTTTACTATAGTTAAGATTTTCGGATTCTTTTGTGATTGCAAAAGATTGTTTTGTTAAAGATTTGTGGTAGTACCCAGCAGGGCTGCAGTGAGGTTTGCATTAAAGCTAGACTGATATTTCCTTGTACAGCAGGGCTGCAGTAAGGTGTGTCTTGAGTATGCAGGGGCAGCAGAGGGGTTAAAGACACTGACAGATTTCGGGGGCCCAGCACTTAAAACAGAGGCCCTTAAATGTGTAAAATGATAGGTAAAAGTGAGTGGGGGGGGGCAAAGTGACACTTTGTCAGGGGATCCAGAATTTTTAGGTTTGACCCTGTGGGAATGTGTCTCTGTGTTGAATCAATTTGATTGACAGCTCTTCATGCGGCATGGTACAATAACTGCTGATTTCACTGAAAGTTGTCCTCTATTGTGCTTTATGGGTGACCCCCCCCCCCCTCACACACACACATACACACCATAGATTTGAGCGCTGTTGACCTTAGCAGTTCTCCTGTCCCTCCCCAGTGGATTGTAGTCGGTAGAGTATCTGCAGAGCTGTCATTAAGAGTGCGTGACTCATGGTTGGAGGCTTATCTGATACATGGAACCACTGGGCACACAAGTAAACCCCGAAGCCGGGGGGGGGGGGGGGGGGGGGGTTCCCGGGGGGCCCCCCCTTTTTTTCTCCCCCCGGGGGGCCCACAGGGGC
>JAABNY020000001.1:47854678-47864990 GCA_015164015.2 Brevimyrus niger
TTTTGATTTCTCGCTGGCTTTTTGGCTTTGTTAGACTGTAAAGCTTGACCCACATAGAAGCAGCACATTCCAAGCAATATCGGTGTTACTGGGGGCTGCATGCCGATACCCAGCTCAGACTGTGCTGGTTCCAGTGCAGGAATTATTATGTTAAACGTTACAGAGCTCTTCTTGGTGTGTAAGAGATTCCTGACTCCTCTTTAGTCCCGGGTGAGCAGGTTAAGCTCTGGGGATGCACTGTCGGCTCTGGTTATATGCACCGTGGCGTGCAAAGTGTATGTGAGCGTCTCCAGGGAGGCCGCATGCCGTCTGTGACCCTCAGCGTAACCCGAACGGCCACCAGGGTTGTAGCTCTGAGGAGTGTAATTCTGCAATGGGTCAGTGCAGTTTCAAAGCCACGCCTTGACCGCCCCGGTGACCCTGACGGGGGTCCGCAGCCCCTGCCCTGTGTCGGCCTCCTGTCTGGGACGAGCCCTCGTCAGTTCTCAGAGTTCTGTGAGCTACAGGTACTGTCTGGGGGGGGGATTTGTGGTGGTCCTGCTGCAGTTATGATTCACCCCACTCATACCATGATTCAAGAACCCCAATCTAGACTGACTCTAAATCCTAGAAATTTTTCTATAATCCCGTACGTCTAAACTGGTCTCCCACTAGCATCGATATCACTGAAGGAGATTGTCGGTGCCCTTTAGGAATAACGGCCAGCTGGGTAGAGTCGTCAGCTAAGCTCTGCTAAATACTAACTTTGCGCAGACGCGCTCAGGTAGGCAGGTCGCCGGTTTTGGGATCCCCCCCCCCTCAGCATTTCCGTTCTCCCTTTTTTGCAGGAGTACTTCTATCCCAAGTATCAGGGTAAGTGCCAGAGACGGCCGCGATCGCTCTCCCTGCGTAGGATGAGTCTGCATTTGCGTGGACGAGGTCGTGGTCGAGCGTGACTGACTGCTCTGCCGTGTCTCTGTCTGCGTCAGACTGCATAAACAAGTTCGGGGGCTCTGAGGCCAAGAGGCAGGACCTGATCACCTGTGTGCACAGTGAGTAACCTCAGGCTTTTCCCTTTTATTATTTTTTTTACTCTTCCACGTTATCTGTCGCTCCCCCAATTCCCTCTGCAGCGAGGAGCGAGGATGTGTGCAGGTTTTATAAATAGCAGGGGGGGGGGCGCTCTCGTGCTCCTCGTTGAGCTGCACTGCAGTAGCGCTCTGCAGCGGGGAGGGGGGGGCACACGGACAGCACTGCAGCCTGGGCGCCCCACAAGGACACAGCCTATAAACAGGGACGTGTGACATGGACACCCCAACCCCCCCCCCTCAACATATAGGACCTGTTTATCCTCCCCTACATCTGGCCACCCACTCTCCTCCCCCAGCCTGTCACTGGACCTCCTCTCACAGTTACCCTGCCTAGGCATGTCCAGGCTTGTTCAGCGAGCTGAGGCAGGAGCGGGTTTGACGGGATATTACAGGAGAGCCCACAAGCCATGTGAAGGTCTTGCGGTCTATCGGGTTCCTGAGGGAGAGGAACTGGGGAGAGTGTGTCACAGTAGGAATCTGCAGTATTTACAGTGAAGGGCACGCCAGTACTGCATGCAGACCACAGTGTTTTTTTATATTGGAACCGGACTAACCCAGAGCATTATTAATCCATGATAATTCTGTTATTCATTGCCAGTACAACCACGTCTGTCACAGTTTTTTTTTTTTTTTTGTCCTTCCCCGGTTTCTGCCTTAAATACACGTTAAAGTGATGTTTTACGTGACTCATTTGAAATGCTGAATCTGGCCACTGTTTTGTTGTTAAGAAGTCGAGATTTTTTCAAGCTGCAAATTAAATGGAAATTAGGCCGTTTATAGAAATATATTTTAATGTATTTGTATCCCTTCCCATCCACCCTAAATCTAAGAATTTGGAAACTTTATTGATGGTTCATAAAGGGTCACTGGCCAGGTATGTTTTTTTTTGTTTTTGACATCTGTGAAACTGAATTATAGCATAAAGCTATATAGTGGCTTGAATATAAAAAGTTAGGTGACTAGGAACTTTCTAGGGTTAGGAAAAGGCTTGCGTGGTGATTGGTTTGCTGGTGGTATTTATTCCTTTCAAATTTAAAGGTCTTGGGGGGCGACGTTGTGCACTTTCCAGCCACAGCTCGGTTTGACCCAATGAGAAGCAGGAGTCCACAGGAAACCCGCAGATTGACAGCACCGTAATCCAGTCACTGCTGTCATAGTAGAAGCTGGATGATTTAGCAGCAAATGAAATGTGTCGTGTGGCTTTCTCCCCACCCCCCCCTCAGACATCCCTGACCAGTGCTCCCCATCGCCGTGTTGCGAGCGGGGGACTGTGCGCTGTGAGGACAAGAAGGGCAGCTTTGTTTGTCACTGCTTCACCGGATGGACCGGCGCCACCTGCGAGGAAGGTACCGGCTAACCGGCGAGCAGCCCAAACACACGCGGCCAGTCCAACAAGTTTACACACCCGTGCGAGGGTGACGTGCGCAGTGACATTCGGGTGACACGGATGTCCTCTTCCTCCACATGCCCTTCAGATATTCGTGTCCATGGGTGGCTCGACGTTATGAGTTCTGTTCCATCTTAAGCGTGATTAAATATCAGGAGATTCTCATCTTCCGAAGGCAGGGAAGTCATTGCCACAAGATGACAGATGTTGGTGTATGAGTGTGTTTCAATCAGTATGCTAACCATGATTGCTACTCGTTTTGCAGGCTTTGTTTATGTATCACATGTCTGCATTGAGGTTTGGTCTGACCTAGTACCTCGTGTTTTTCTGTCATGCGAGTGATATTTACTCCTAATAAAATATTGAAATGAATTCAATTGGAGGATCAGCCTGTGGCAAAGCAGATGTGTCAATATGTTTTGGGAAACTATTGATTCAATTCTGAACTATGATCCACCGGTTACAGGGTTACCAACCTGTTTGCTCTAATCATTTATATAAAACGGACTAATTTGCTGCAATGAGCTGCATTACTGTCCCCACCCCAGTCTAGCACCAAGGGTTGGGAGACATCTGCTTTCACCTGCTGGCCAATCGCAAGTTCCGGCTCTTAGCGCTCTCCTCTCATGATTGGCCGTCTGTGTCACCTGACCTATGTGCTTCTGACAGACATAAATGAATGTGACAACAAGAATGCTGGCTGCGAACACGGCTGCAACAACACCCTTGGGAGTTACCGCTGCTTCTGTCAGGAGGGTTACATGCTGGCCGACCGGCATATGTGTGCAGGTAGGTCTGGCAGCTCGTCCTCTGGACAGACTATGTCAGGTGTCACCAACTCCGGTCCTGGAGAGCTACTATCCAGTAAATTTTCTGTCCCACTTGGCATCTGATGAGCCACACCTGCTCCTGGTCTTTACCTGAGAACCAGTGTGGTTCATCAGAAGCCAGGTAGGATAGAAAACTTACTGGATATTAGCCCCCCAGGACCGGAGTTGGTGACCCCTGGAAGATGTATCCAGGTTTTTACTGCAATCTGTCTCATCATACAATTAGCGATTTTCATTTTTTATGACGCGTATCAGATGGTATCAGCTCTCGTGGCCCAGTTCCCAATGTCACAAGCATAAGGAAGTGTACCTATAATGTCCAGCCAGCATCGAGTGAAATACCATACCGGTCTTGACCGGCTCTAAGCCACGTCGATCAGCTTAACCAGAATGTTATGCCACGTAAACAAAAGCTTCAAGCAAGGCAGTACCACTTCCTGGACGGGCCCACCAACGTCAAGCAGGTGCCCCCGGTATCCGAGCCTGCTGATGTTCATTTCCTGCCGTTTAACCTCTCAGATTCAATGGAACGAGTATTAACAGACTGCGAGATCGGTGTGATTTTCCTGGCATGGTCTCACCCCTCCCAACCAATTGACCGCCCCCTGTCCCACAGACGTGGATGAGTGTGTGGTCACCCCCGAGGTGTGTGGCACAGCGCGGTGTGAGAACCTTCCAGGGGGCCACCAGTGCCTGTGCGAGGAGGGCTTTGTTTACGACAACGTGTCCAAGTCCTGCCTGGGTGAGTCTGTGTACGCGTGGGTGTACGCGTGGGTGTACGCGTGGGTGTACGCGTGGGTGTACGCGTGTCACACGCAGGTCACGCTGCTATCCTAGTGGGGGTGTCTTCCCGATGTTTTGGGCTTGCACTGAGCTCACTGGGTCCGATTCCTGTCCCATAGAAACACCCAAGGCACCAACCCCCATCCTCCGGTGCATAAATCCTGGCCCTATTACCAATGTGTCAAAAGGACACCGATATCAAGATTGGAATGTAATCTGGGAACATGGGTGGAAGGTGGTATTTGAATATTTGTAGCTTAATAGCTCCTGCAAGTCTGGGCCTGAGTACCTGCACCCACATACCAGTAACAGCACTGCTACAGAGTGGGATCTGGCTTCCTGTTGAACGGGGGAGGTAGGCTTTCTTCAGAGGCTTGTTGGTCTCTGATCGTGTGACCCCCCCCCTCCCCCGGCAGATGTGGACGAGTGCGAGTCGCCGGTGTGCTCCGGGGAGTGTGTGAACACACCGGGGGGGTTCAGCTGCTACTGTGATGGTCGACGGGGTCTGAGGCTGGCGCAGAACTGGACTGCTTGCGAGGTGACCCCCCCCCTTACACACACGTATACATACATACATAAACTGTTTTTATGAAATTCCCTTTCCAATGATGGGCAGACCTAGCCCCCGCCATTCCCATCAAACACATTGTCCATTTCCTCCTTGGCACTCCCCCATGCCCCTGAGCTCATTAATAACGGGAGACTTCACACCCACACTCTTCCGATAACCGTGCTGTTAAATCCAGTAACAGCGTTTTAAGTGGGTGGGGCCACTCTGTGATTTGATGGTGTATGATAACTCCTGCCGTTGTGGCTCCACCCACCAGCCCATCGAACCTAGGCCCCTCCAAGGCCTCAAGAGGAACTCGCGCTCCCTTTACCTGGGCCGCATGTTTAGCGGTTCTCCCGTCATCCGCCTCCGCTTCCGGCGGAAAGTCCAGACCGGGTGAGAGTCCCTCCCAGATTACTCAGCGCTCCTGTGCAGCACCACCTAGAGGCGAGGCGCTGCGCCTGCATGCTTGCCGTTTATGACGCCCGGCGCCTCCTGCGTTTCAGCTTCAGCGCCGAGTTTGACCTCAAGACCTATGATCCGGAGGGGGTCATTTTCTTTGCGGGGGGCCACCAGAACAGCTCGTGGATCGTGCTGGCCATGCATAACGGAAAGCTGGAGCTGCAGCTGAAGTACGGACCAGTGAGCCGGGTGACCAGCAGCGGGCCCGTGGTCAGCGATGGACAGTGGCATAAGGTGACAAGTGCCACCTAGTGTTCGGATGTATAAATTGCCGTTTAGTTTTAGATTTAGTCGTGTTGAACGTATGTGTATAATTCATGTGTATATTAAGTGTATATTACGTGTATGTGTATATTAATATAGTTTAATGTTGTATATTATACTGAGGCACACCCACCAAGACAAATTCCTTTTTAACACACTTGGCCAATAAATATCTTTTTGATTCTGATCTCTTTGATCTCCCCAGTGTTAGTGTTGTAGGGATATTGTCAGTAATTAACTAAAATAGCAGTAGAGTGTCTTGTTTCAGTTAACTTTATTTCTTTTTCTTTTCCCAGTTTCTTGTATTATTCTGTTTTAATGATGCTGTTGTGAATCACAACAGACCCATGTAAAGCAGCTTAGGGGGCGACTATGAATTATCGAATGGGCTTTTTATTCGCATTCACGCTAACCGAAGTGTGGAACCTTGACTTGCGGTTGGGATAGATCTCCGTGGAGGAGCAGGGTCGGAGCCTGGTGATCAAGATCGACCGCGAGGCTGTGATGAAGATCGCGGTGAACGGGGATCTCTTCACGCTCAGGAAGGGCATGCACGAGCTCAACCTCACCGTCGGGGGGGTGCCGTTCAGAGAGGCCGGCTTGCTGAGCAAGGTGAGCTTCGATCGGGGGGGGGGGCTTGTTTACACTGTAAACCAAGCGAGCCTGTGAAGCCATGGAAACACCATGTAAACTGGAGGGGGGGGGGGGGGTGATGTCATCTTGAATCCTGATCCTGAATAAATAAAGACGTTTATAACGGACTTGGGGAAAACAGAACGAGCTGTAACGGAGCCCATCGGCGCTGTAAACTCTCTGGCCACTACAGGCGATGGAAAATGGTTTTGGCAGCTGATGTCCAGCAAACCAAACTCTCCAGGAAGCACTCGAAGTGCTGTGGGAGTTTAGCCGTGATTATTTTTGGTTGTAGTCAAAGCACTTTAATCTCTTAGATCCTGGTAAATGCTGATCATGCTGCCTTTGTGCAGAATAAGGTTTTAAAACCCTTGTTGCTGTCACCACATGAGCGATTGTCAGTGGGGGCTGAACCCAGCCTTAGTGTCTCTCCCCTGAGTACATGTAGGGTTAAGAAGGAGCATTCAGTATGAAGTGCATAGTTTTTGGGGTAGCAAATTGGTGAAGCATGCTTTCTGTAAGGACATATGAGGTCGGTCAGTTCTGTTAGGACTTGTGGAGCTGGTCAGTGTAACCTCACTGTCGGGGACAAGCCGCTCATTGATTCTTAGTCTGGGCTACACAAAATTTCCAACGGGGGGGGCAGTCCTTAGGGAGAGATTTTCACCAGTAACACATCATACTTTCTCCCCCACACATATTCCTGTCGAGGAAAAAAAGAATTGGTTGGGACAATTATTTTTATATATTTCTTTACTGGATTTTAGACCTTTTCTGGGATCGAGTTTCTGGTGTGTGTGTGTGTCCCAGCCTGAATGAAGCCAGTCTCCCTAGGAAGACATGTAACAAGAGACAGAGAGGACAGGACCTGGTTGTATTTAGAATATAGGTCATGTCAGTTTAGATTAGTTTCACTTTCTCCTGAGAACACTCACCTAACGATTATTGAAAGTTAATTGCAGTCTTTTATACAGAGAGATGTTTGTCTCCTGATTTGGCATTGCAAAGGGACCATTAGTGCTTACGCAACGTCCTTAACCAATACGCCCTCTGCTGCCCATGCCGTATATCCCGGCTTGCATAAAGCCTCCCTTCCCATTTGCCCGGCAGATGAACCCCCGCCTGGATGGCTGCCTGCGGGAATGGAGGTGGCTGACTGGTGAAGACTCCTCCATCCAGGAGACCATTCGCTCCAACGAGAAGCTGCAGTGCTTCTCCACTGAGGACCGCGGCTCCTATTACCCCGGCAACAGCTCAGCGCTCTTCAACCTCAGCTACGGTGGGTGGAGTGTGTTGGGGTCGAATTCCTGAGACAGGAAGGTTGCCAGCGCGAATCCGAGTCGGCAGTACGTTAAAAAAACATTTAAAGTGAAAAAATTCCATTGTACTGAGGGGGGGAGTCCCCTGGTCAGCAAATCCTACCAAGGGGATACCACTCCCCACAAAACAGGAGTTGTGAATCTCAGGCAACTTTTTCGGGGAGCGTGGGCTAAAAAGTTTGGGACCCCTGATTTCAGGAGGCTGTCTGGCTCTGCTTCCTCAATTCTGTCCCATTAGAAAAAAAGCATCTTCTAATTAAGGTATAAATAATAAGCATGGGCCACACGTATCTGTTCTCGTCCCCCTCTAAAGATGTCAGCTTTCCTGTAAGGAGCTCCTGAAAACTGCCTTTCAGTAGGTGCCAACAGCGTTGGCGTGAGCGAGCGGATCGAAGAGCCCATGTGTACGTGCGTGAGAGAAACTGCGCTTTTGTCTTCCGTTCATTGTGCCTCTGGTCCCACCTTCCCCAGCAGCGGATTCCCCAGTGCAGAGCATTCAGCTACACCTACGACCCGCCTCTAGCCTGGGGCTCCTCCTCGCGCTCGTCCGGCTAGACAGCGTGCCCCTGTCGGTCTCCCTCTCCGACTACCATCCCGGGAAAAGACTCTGGCAAGAGGTGAGGCGGGCCTTCCCGGTCCGGGTTTCCACACGCGTGTCCGTGCGGCGGCTAATGTCCCCCCCGTGTGTGTCCCCAGCATGTCCTTGTTGCCGTGGGTGACACAGTGGTCGCCAGCCACCCGGCACAGCTGAGTGACTCGGAGACCCATCTGGTGAATGTGACCATCACGGGAGGTCTGGTCCACCTGGAGGTGGATGGACAAGCGGGTCAAGCTGAACCAGGCGTGAACCAGAACGTCGGCGACCTCTCCTCCCCGGTCGGCACCTTCCTTGGGGGAATGCCAGGTGGGCCTAGAGCTTTGGCACCAAGCAGCGTGGCAGTAACCTAGAGCAGCGATTTTCAAGTCGTGGGTCGTGACCCAAATTCGGGTCGTGGCAAGTTCTAGAAGGGTCGCGAGGCAGAGTTGGAAATGTGAGCATTTCAAAACCAGCAAGCCGCTATGCTGATCCACAATCAGATTTCCCAGCCCCAGTCCTAAAATTAACCTGTATAAACCGGTCTTGGGTGTGCAAATGCTTAGCGCAAAACTAATGAACACTCAACCAATCCAAGAAACTCAACCACAGAGGCTTAATTTAAAATGCATTGACACATTTGATTAGATCTGTGTGATAGGCATTGATTGGTGTAAACTGTGGAGTGCACCGCGCACCTGATCATAACGTTAATTGGTAAAATTTGGGCCGATGTACAAAAAAGTTTGAGAGCCACTGACCGAGAGGGTTTAAGTAGAATGTAATAATTGCATGCAGTAAGTGTCAGTTACTATAATACTCCACCTATGACCTTTCCACAGACATCCCCCTGGTCTCCACACCCATCTCCGCGTATTACATGGGCTGCATGGACGTCACCATCAACGGGCAAATGTTGAACCTGGATGAAGCGACCCATAAGAACAACGACATCCGCTCTCACTCCTGCCCCCTGGTGGGGGCTCACCAGTAACCCGGTCTCACTTGCGTGAGGTCCCCCTCTCTCTATCCACTGTTCATCCTACCCCACTAGTCTGGATGTTCCTTTGAGGTATACATTTAAACCAGAGGTGCAGAGAAACATAGGGTGTGTATTTATATTAGCGAAACACTACTTTACAGCCTATGGAGGAGTCCGCTGTAATATACTGAATATGTAAATACTGTACTATTCAATGCTTTCAAAAAAAAAAAATAGGACTTACCTTCAATGAATTTGGCTTTAAGTCTGACAGGGGTACATAATAAGTCGCTAACACATTGTATATTTTCACTTATGATTCTGTTTTAGTCACTGTCAACAACATTTTTCATATTTAAGACTTTTTTTTTTTAATCTTTGTGTTGTATATTTTAAACAATTTTTCTCCTGATGAGAATCCCTGCCCCCCCTCCCAAAAATGCCAAACTGAAACGCTATTAAAAATAAAGATGGTTAACAGGCAGCTCTGTCGCCCAGTCCTTCCCAGCCATTACTGGTATTCTTTCGGAAATATAGTTAGTTATTATTAAACACGTCTACCGGAAGCAACTGAATAACCATGCATAGACAACCCAGTAAATTACAGTCCATTTCCTAAAGTTTAAGCACTCATAATATTTACACCATTTCAGCTTTACAACTGCAAGAATGACAACTCTACATGTGCGTGTGATTTTCTGAAACTGCTTTGCGCAGTGAAAGGTACTTTTGCTCTCACTTGAGGTTTCAGACACAAGGAGCAGATTCAGTTCTGGGGTCGAAAAATCTTTCACATCATGAAGTCGGTGAACAGGTTAAGATTATACGTTTGGAGAACTATCTAGATTCTGCTGAAAAGTCGGTCGTGCTCCCAAGTGTCCCGTTCTAATTAAATCACCCACTTCAGAGATGAAGGCCGAGCTTTGACTCGTCTTATGGCTGTAGTGAGCCTTAAGCGTGAGATATTTTAAATGCGCTGTTTCTACTGATACCTTGAGGTACGTACGAGACCGGCGAGTCATGTGAGGTGGCCTTGGAACCCGTCCCACGTCGCGTGAGACCTAGGGGAGGGTGTCCGAGGTGTGACGTGGGGTTACCCCCCCAGCACATGATACAGACGGGTTCTCCACCTTCCAGAAACCGGTGCAGACGCGATGGGGCTGAGTTCCGCCGGCGGTGGTCAAGTGGGCTAGGGCCGGTTCTCCCCAGGTGTAGGTGGGCCCCTGGCTCAGCAGGCGTACGGAGGTGGCTTCTCACACCCCCCGTATGGTGTCCCGATGTAGGCAGGGGTGCTGGGGGTTAGGGTGTAGCTGGAGGAGGCTTGTGACGGGGGCTGGGACGGAACCTGGGAGGGGGGCTGGCAGTCCTCCGAGGGGGGTGTGGGGGCGTCCTGGCCCAGCGGCGTCGCTCCCGGTGCTGCTGGTGGGGGCTGGTACACACTGTGGTGCTGCAGGAGGC
>JAABNY020000001.1:47892930-47909651 GCA_015164015.2 Brevimyrus niger
GAAACGCATGGCCAAAAATCAGAGAAGGATCATTAGGACTAGAAAGATTCTTCAAACTAATGGTAATAAATTTGTTAGTCCCATAAAGAGCTAAACAACATTCATCAACAGTCACTCCCATCTCATCCAGTCAAGTACTATTACCTTAAATACCTAACCCATCCCCAGCAATAACACAGATGACAATCTACCATGATTGGTAATTTACAGAGTAAAACAGGGACAATCTGCCATATAACTCAAGGCATTTCTGTATACTGGGGCAAACACAAGGTCAAATTCCCCCTTTCCAACATTCATTTGCATCAACTGTAAGCTCAGTTCTTATTAGCAATGCAATAAGCCAATATACCCAGCATATCTGCGATCACCAAGGGGCTAGGCGGTCGTCTAAGAGAGCCCAGTAAAATGTCAATGTAGTTTGATTGCCTTTTCTTTTACTTGATTGAGAGATTGCATTACTAGTACTTATTTGCACAATTAAATGGCTTAAAGACTTCGGTAACAGGGGGGGGGGGGCAGAAGAGAGGAAGAGTGTAAATCGTCCCAGGCAAAGGCTTTAGCTCTAAGAGGATGACAGCAGTAATCCTGCTGACTGCCGGTTTTGTTACAGGCTTATGTGCACAGGTCACCTCATGATGGCGAAGGGAAGTTTTTTTTTTTTTAAACTGCTTTGGGAAACAGCAGCCAAAGGCACCCGCTGCTCTGCCTGCAAGTCAGCGAGTCATAACCACGCATGCTGGAACTGCACAGGCCGCTCCAGTCGTGCCATGGGAGCCCACGGGCAGCCCGGCGCAGACTTACCACATGCGGCGCGATGTTGACGTTGGAGGGCCCAAGCGTTTTTGGCAGAAGCTGCTTCCCCAGAGTGACAGGCGACGGGTGGACAGTCACCAGCGACAGGACCCCTGAGAGACAGGGCAAAGCAAACATCACGACCGCCCAGAGGCGAGGGCTGCGGGTCTCCGGTTTCTACAGTACAGCATGTTACAGCCTGTTTGCTCTCAGGCGACAGATTTACACCCCATCATCAAACTGACACCATAAACCCCAAACCCAACATACAACACAGCAGGCTGAGCCCCACTGCAAATACATTTCGATCACAAAGACACTGGATTAACTGCACATAATGCAAATTAGACATCTAGATTGGTCTATACAAGTCAAAATTAGAAAATGGGAGGAAAAAAACACTAACAGAGTATGATAAATACAACAGCTGCAGGCTGAACTCAATCATGCCAAGAATATGGCATTTTACTGCCCCCTGCTGCTGAAACACCACCATGTACCGCCATGACAAAACAGCAGTTCATATTATCTTGGTAATACATGCATGAGGCTGGAGACAGTCAAGGGGCCTGTATCACAAAGCTGGATTTTTAGGATTATTAAGATAACTTATCAGATTTAAGGTAGTCTGGGCTGAATAGAAGTAAACGAAGATGCCTTAAATACAAAACACATTATCCAGCCTAACCAACAAATCTTGTTCTGGGATACCTGCTACAGCGACTCACTTTACTCTGGTTCTGTTTGCTAAATAGGTTTAATAAAATTCAGAGAGCTAATATAAATGTTACACACAAACAATGGTACAAATCAGTTTAATACAAGAACAGCAGCCAAAGAATTCATAAATGTGTTTGCTTAAAATGTATGGTACAAAGGTGGCTAAGTGGTCACGAATTATAGCTCAGACTGATTTAAGAAGAGCCACACAGACCTAGAAGACTGGCCTGAGGCTGGATATCATCAGATAAGTACATGATTGACTTGCTGCTCACCTTTGCTGGGACTCAAATTCTGGTCAACAAAAACCTTCAGCTCTCCATTGGTTTCAATCACACCAACCTGTAGATCAGAAGACAAGCATGGCAAAATGAAAACAACCTCAGACAAAAGGAATTCTGTGCCTCAATATTCACTTTGTCATCTTTCTGGAAAGTGCCATCATTTTCAAACAATTCCCCATCTATTCTTGCATCAAAATTTCCTTCAATATAATCCTTAACTTGCAGCAATACAACTTGCCTTCTGTGCTAGTTTCTACAGAATAAGTATTTCAGCTGGCTGAAAGTGGCACTATATGTTGGGGAAAAAAACAAACAATGCAGGCTCTCCAGACTGCAAAAGCTTTTGCACCCAGGGACATCACTGGCCGGCACCTTATGTTTGCAGAGAGACAAACAGATACAGCAATGCACTTACATCTTTTGCCATGATATAAAATCCTGGGGGGCGAGGAGGAACTATGGCGTCTTTGGGGGAGGAGGATGATTATTCTTAATCAAGAGCAGATCTCCTAAGACAGAGGAAAAACAGTACCATCTTTTACATGGAGAAGCAGGTATAATTAGTGGCTAATGTAATAAAGGAGAGTTTCAATACGAGGTCTGTGGCAGCCCAGCGTACATGAAGCTTTTCATGTTGTGAACGTAGTTAAATATATTCTAACAACTTAGACTTTTATTCTAAGAGCCTCTCTGTATTATCAGAGAGGTTGATTTATAATTTTTCTACCACAGGTTGCTGGGGGGGTTATAAAAGGGACAAAATCTGTATCCCCCTACAATCTGCTAAGTAACCGGAACTGTGGGGACATGTGACGTGCGAAAATTACATACAAGATGCAAGTATTCCTTCTTCGTGCTTGGGATCTGCAATCTATCGGCAAATTTATGGGAAATTATATTATTAAATAGCATGTAAACACTCGTTTTGGTTTTGTATATTTTTATTTCTGATCCAAGGGAACTTAAAACTCTTGCTTGCTGCAGGCAAACTGACCGCTAAGCAGACCACCAGAAGGCACATTCATTTAAATATCTGGCCGCCGAATCTACTGTCCTTCCAGTAAATATGCAGAATAGCGAAGGCCGTCCGTATACTTAGAAACCTTAATTAAATGAGAGTGCAACTCAAAACTGGGGAGTGTAAACAGAGGAAACATCTACTCTGGGTAAATTATGTTTAAAGACAAAAAAATGCAAGACCAGAATACCACCGTTTCTTCTCCGGACAGATGCAAACATACTCGTTGACAAGGATCTAAATTGTTTTCACAGTGTCAGAGTGTGGGGTTTCAACAGTAGGCCTCCGATCCCTCATTAAGTTTTATCAATTGCTTACACGAAGTTTTTTAGTTAGTTATCGAACGACAGAGGACTTCGGCGTGTGCTGCACAATGTAAATAAAGGAAAACGTACGGCGCGCAGCAGCCAGGCCCGCCGGGAGTGACAAAAGCATCCACTTTATTTTCCGCAAAATAGCGCCACTAATACACAAGCAATACTCCACCCAAGTACTACCAACTCGGCGCTAAACAAAAACGATCACATTTCCAACGCTACTGCTAAAATAAGTGTTGCGGAGGTACTTACATCTGCTTGTCAAAACTTTTTCTTTGCCCTCTCCTTTCTTTAAAATTGCACGCTACGTCGGCCTAGAGTTAGCGTTAGCTTCAGCAAAGCGGATCAGCGAGTGCCGTGAACTACAAAATAGCATCCAAGGACAAAAAAACAAATGTGCAAATGTACAAAACACGTTGCACTGCATTAACTTAATATTCACGCGAATTGCAGTTTAACAAAAACTTGCACGGTCTCGCGCCCTTAAAAGCTTAACTCTACAAAACCCGCACCGCGTTGCTGAAAGCATAAACACCGCTTTTAAAACGTGGCCAGAAATAGTATAATGATAATAAAGCGATCGCCCACATTGCACTTACGACAAACTCCCGTCAATTCATTGTTTCCCCGACTCCCCCTTTTTTGATGGCAGAAGACGAAGGAAGAGGAGGTCTAAACCCAAAAACCAAACAGGAAACAAGAAGCAAACAGGGAGCCGGCAGCCCACTGTCCAGATCCGACAGTATTCGACACCACCGCGATTTATTTTATATACTTCAGGCAAATTTTAGCTCCTGGTTTAGTGAAAGCAACTATACCAAGTATTTTTTTTCTGGAGACCTTCATCTATCTGCTCCGACAAAATGGATGCTGCACAGCTCTCCCCCTCATTCTTATTAGAAAACGAGGTATTAAGGGTGCCCCCGTGTAACGACACGTCTCTCAGGAATACATATGAATATTAAAATTAAAGTACTTACTAGATTAAAATCAGATAATATAACGCTCTCTGGGTAAGACCGCTTCTCTTTGTTGGCAGTCTTACACAGGGGACGACGAATAACCTTTTTGCAAGTTTCACTGCGCCAGCCAGTGTTTAAAAAACGGTTTAATAAGGATAATTTACATCCTTTGAAGAAAAACCGGTGAAGCCTCGGCGCTCCTCGTGGCCCAGCTTGATCAAGTGTCAGCCATTTTACCCCAAAAGGAAAGAAAAATAAAGCGTTAAACAGCGTCGCAAAATAAAAGGCTGCACGTTTAGCTCGCAAACCTGACGCCGGCGAGAGATAGACGGCAAACGCGGAAGCGGCGCACGAAATAACAGAAAACCAATAATGGTGAGGGACGTGACTCAAAGCTGGCCAGCTTGTCACATGCTAATAGTGCAGGGGCAGAGCTAGCCGTGGGGTGGATGGCTTTCCAGCAAGGCGCCGCGGACAGGCTTCACCCGCCGGCACTCCGTCTCAGTCATGATCCGATCCTTTGCGGCACAAAGTGAAACCCAGTAAAGGGAAACCAACTTACTTGTTCAAAATCATCAACGCATAACCTCTTCAAATGTTTTATATAAAAGGGGGGAATAATAAAGTAAACAAAGCGAGGCAGCAAATAGTTTTCTTGGGCACGCCTAATGCGACAGCGAGGCCCCGCTCGAAAATTTCTACATCTGCTGCCAGCCGCCTCAACAGCGATCCCAGGATCAGTATAATCTCCGTCCGACTCAAACTGAGCTTGGCGGTGTCCAAAAGCAAGCTCTGCCATTGGACAAGCACTGCGTGACGTTTCTAAGCATGCCGCGTTGGGCCGGCCTCCATCGCCGTCTGATTGGCCGTTGGACAAGAACTTCCGCCTGCGAGGAAGCCTATAGGCTTTCCTCGCTGCCAGTAAACCCTGAGGCTCAAATGCGTCCGGTGTAACACTTAACAGCGGTTCAGCACTTTCACTGTATACCTCAGTTCCAGTGTCCCAATCCGGGTAAACCTCGGGGCAAACCGACACTATCCAATTAAATTATTATGTTGACATCAGAAGAAAATAAGATTACCCACCCAGTTAACCCGTTTTGGTTGGAATAGATATCGCTTTAAGAAGAATGCAAACATTCAAGAAATATATTTATTTTGTGGCATATATATATATGTTATACCTGTGTGTGTGTTATACCTACAACGGTAGCTTTCCCCCCTATTTAGGTTTAATTTAAAGTAGGTTATATCTTTTGGTTTGGCAAACACTGTAGGAGCTGTTGAGTACACTTTAAGAAAATAATGGGTAACTTATAGTGACATAAGGACACCCGAAATCCCTGACTACTTCAGTGGCTGCTGGGGCAAAGTACAACCAATCGTAAGAGGACATAGTCTTACACAGTAAAGTACAAAACAAATGAAACATACAGTCACAAATATATTTATTTGTTGTGCTTGGTAGCTGAAGCATTTACTCCCATTAGATTCTGGTTCCCTAATAAAAATATTTATACCATCAGCAAATTACAGCAGCAAAATTTCTTCATGTAAGAATGCTATATAGTCAAAAACATGCCATCAAACTACATATCCTCAGAAGACTACTAAATTAAAATAGATATAGCTTGGGAAATAGGAAACATTTGTGATTCAGGGCTTATTCCAAAACTAAATACAGCTCTGGCATTACATAGACAATTCATTTATAAATGAATAACACCTTTGGTTGCATTTGAAATGGACATTTGGAATGCAATGATTGTTTTGTGCGTGTTGTAGAAAGATGTGAGCATTCTTTAAGACCGCTTATGCTGAGGCAGTGTAGTGTACATATGAATTTAAGGCACATTCAGCAGCTGCAACTCTTAAGTAGCATTATTACACTCTTAAAATATCACTGTGCAGTTATTTTGCCCTTTTACAACTAGAAAAGAAATAAAGAAAAGAAGTAAAGGAAAAATTAAAACCATCACATTCAACAATATTTTAGCAAAATGCTCAGTGCATTGTCACCAAAGTTTATGCAAACCATCTTTTTCAGCAAACATTTATAATGTTACATTTTTTAAAGCAACTTACATTTTTATGAGGACAACATTGTATCTGTGTAGGGGCAGATTAACTTGGTTGAGGGGTCCTAGGCAGACAAGAGCACAGACACTCAGGGACTGTCGATTTAATAAACCGTTCCCCCAGGCAGGCTGGGGCCCTGATGTTTGTTGGGGCCTGGGATAGCCCGTGCTTTACTCCGCCCCTGTATCTGTGTATGTTAGACACTCTTACTAACATTTGTGCCCAGGAGCATACCTAGAAATTCTAGAACCCCTCTCAAGTGTTTGGCCCCGCGTCTGCCAGTGTATTCCTGCCCCTCCGACACTCCCATTTGTGCCCTTTCACAATAACATAATTATAAATCAATGTTTTGTAAATAAAGAGAACATTCTAGACACTTCAAAAAAACATTCATCACTGATCCATCAATGACAATGCAGCACTATGGAAATTGAAACTTAATTGTAAACAATTCAAAAAACTTATGACAGAGAGGATGGCTCTCTGTAGCTTAGGGTTGCGAATGCCATTTGACCCACTCATTAACCCTCTCTCTCCTTCTACACCAGCCACACCCAGAGTATTCCCCGGGGTCATAAAGTACCAGTGACTTCACGTGACTGTCTTGCGCTCTGGTCGAGGGACAAATTTGAGAGTGGCTGCTCTCCAGAGTACAGGAGCCAACAGCAAACTTAGTGTGGTTACACTGAGGACGAGCAGGTACACCTGAATTGAAGAGGCATCAATATTATTTTTACTCCAAAAAATGCCACGACGAAATGACAGGATTCATCAGTTCCAAATTGTAAATTCTAGTAACCCAGAATCAAATAATGTGTCAAATAATGAATTAATTGCTCAAAAAATGATGCTTGGTCAATTACAATTATATTCCCAATCATAATTAAAAAAAAGTTTGCGTATGACAACTAGCACTTACCTCCCGAGAGATTATGCCCGCTCTGCGGGCACGACTGCCCAGGACAAAGGAGAATTCACTGACTTGAGCCAGACCAGCTGAAACAATCCAGCGAATGTGCCGCGTCCCGGATGGGAGGGTTACCGATAGTACTAGCAGCGCTATAACAAACTGCAGGAGCAAAAAGCACACAAGGACATGATATGATTGGAAAAAAAAAATCCTTCGCAAAACAATCTCAATATTGTTATTGTCGTCATCCGTAACACAACTCCATTGTCTTTGCTGAGGTGACACCATAACCATCGTAATGATCAGGTGAAGAGGGACAAGACCGTGACACCATAAAGGAGAAGAATTACGGCTGTACCTTCATGATGACCAGGGTCAGGGTCAGCACTAGCAGGATGGTGAGTTCGTACAGCACAAACGTAGGAAATACGTGAAGGCCTGACGGAGACACATAGCCATCGATCCATAACTGCTTTTGCAGGCAGAAGACCAGTATGGCGCTGCTTTACTAAAATCCTAGTTCATTTTGGTCTCTAAATAAAATAGCATAATATATAAATATAGTGCCAAGTACCGGACAACGAATAGACTCACCAATGGAGGCAAAGAAGATGATAGCAAGGAAATCTCTTATTGGTTCAACACAGCTCATGACTTCAGTGGTGACCATGTGACCCTGCGAGGAAAGAAGTGCACCAGCAAGGAAGCAGCCCAGTTCCATGGAAACGTCCAAGAACTCGGTCACCTGCAATGGTTGGAGCCCATGGGAACTTAAAACCTCAAATCACACACACAGCCAAAAAGTTTAAACAGAAGAAGGAAGCGGCAGCAAGAATGACATGGAAGAGAACATTCTATGCAACAAACGATAATGTACACCACATTATGCACTGCTCAAGAATGTGACATTTAAAGATGTTTACATGCAATTTAACAATGTACAATATTTGTTTTATACATCTTATTTTTAGATACAGTAGATTAAAATGGAAAAGGTAATTCTTAATATTGCCAGAGTAGTAGGATTATTTAAAAGCTAATAATTTTTAATGAAATCATTTTATGATAATCATGATAAGCCTTTAAAACATATTATTGAACATATTATCCATGTCCTTTACTTCTTTAAAACCATGATTTGATAAAGTAATAAAAATGTAAAATGGTGTAAACTGGGCTGGAATGGGTTAAGTAGGCAGAGCAAGATGAGGTCCTTCTCTGTCTGTGGAGCTGCCAGGCACGGTGCCCGTGCAAAAATCATACCGTCAGCATGAGGAAGACGAAAGCAGTAGTCCCCAGCACCAGGATCTCCTTGGTGCCCTTGCACTCAGCATGCAGCTTCTTGCAAAAGGGGCCAATCAGATGGGACCTCAGCAGAGCACACAGCAGCAGCACCACGGCAAGCGAGAAGGCCACCTGGCCCAGGAGCAGTAGGATGCGCAGGCCGCCCACGACAACACTGACACAAAACTGCACAGTGAGAAACGCAGGCACACTAACAGGCCCAAGCGTCAGAGGGAAACACAGCTACCGAGACCAGCCCTGCTTATTAATTTTATTTTTACATTAATTTTTTTCCCCCACAGAAATACACAATACATGATCTAAGACATGCCTTTACTACTCACACTACTTCTAAAACAAAAAAATTATAAAATTACCAAATAAACATATTTCAGTAGCAAAATTACTCTAGGACTGAAAGTCAACCTTCCAAAAACAAGATCAAAATTAAAACCAATCACTTTAACTTTTAAACAAATCCTTCACACAGAAGCATGATCTTCCATAAAATAAAAGATTTGTGAGCCTTTTATTGCATATAACGAGTACCTAACACGCCTACTGTACATTAAATACAGATCAGCTTTATTTTCACAGCCAGTAGCAAAAAGGCAGAAATGCCCAAAGGCAGAGAGGAGGAGCTTACCTGTCCATACCGCCTCCGCCAGCCTGAATGAGTGTGGGCATGATAGCAATGAACAGGCCCAGCTGAACATCTTGCATGACCAGCATTCCCAAGAGAACGCTGCTGTAATCCAACTCGCCTGTGTGGGCAAAACACTAGCAGACGTCAGGTAAAGCTTCATGCCAAGATCAGAATTAGCTTTAATACTCTGAACCTGCATATTACTTTAATTGTCATTGTCTGCTATTGAGACCACATGCCACATTCAATCTTCAGCCTACTCCTGTTTAGCATGGAATATCTATTGTTTTTGAGGCTTTGAAAACCAATACTCGATCAGATTGTTCTGTGTGTCAGTCACTGACAGGTTTAACCTGATCCTCATCAGTTATACTACTAGTTCCTGTTGCATTAAACTGCAGTGCCTGGCAGCTCACAGTAACCCCACCCACCACAGAGCCTAAATTCTGCCAACGCAGCTTTAAAACGAGGTCCCTCTTTTGCCACTTCCTGGTTTGGCACATTCTTGCTCACTGATGAACACGATTACCTTCCTTGTCCGTACGTGGCCCTCCAGCGAGAAAGCGAGACACTACGGGGGTGCTGGAGAGGGACAGGCAGGTGAAGATGAAGACGGTCTGGGTGGGGCGGATATGCAGCAGATGTCCCCAGAGGAGACCAAAGGCCACCATTGACAGCGTCATGTAGCACGAGCCCTGGACGGAGATCTTCAGCACCTGTTGGTGCGCATATTACATACATTAGGGCTCACGTGCACTGTGTTGAGCAGTTCACAATGATACTTTCATGGTACCGACCTTGCGTAGGCGATCGGGGGAGAACTCAAGGCCCACCACAAACAAGGTGAAGAACACCCCAAACTCTCCCAATGTCTCCACCTGAACCATAGACTAGAAACACAATACACAACAGTTACACGTACAAAATCTATGCAGCATCCCAAGTGTAATATAAGCAGTGTGAGCACTGCAAAGATCTAGAATGCTGTGAATGGGGAGGTCCCATCTGTACCATCCGCTGGTTGAAATCAAGGATATCCTGAGGCGCTCACCTTGATGCTATTGAGCCCGGAGGGGCCGAGAAGGACCCCACAGATAATGTAACCAAACATGGTGGGGAGACCCATCTGTGTACACAGCCACCCGCAGGGAAGAGAAAGCATGACCACAGTCACCAAGTCCTGAATGACCAAGCACAGAGAACAGACGCAGGTCACACATGTAAAATACAGATCGTATTCTGGAGTGCTGGCCTTGACCGGATGAGAGGGGATGTTAAAGTAACAAAAGATTAGTCTGTCTTGGGGTTTCGCATCTAAGCAGCATTGAAACTAAATTGAACAGGTGCTGTGAGCTGTGGTCATCAACATGCTTGATGTGGAGACCCGGACTTAGCAGCAGAGAGCAGAAGAACGTGGGGCAGACCTTGATGAAGTGATGGTCAGCACGGGGCATGGTGGAGTCCCGAGGCTTGGTCAGGACATACTGGTTGTTCTGGGAGTCGATCAGCATACTGAGCCCCAAGTTATCCTCCACCTCCCGCCTGGACATGTTCCTCTGAGAGTCCTCCTCGTCCTCCTCCACCCGGAGCACGGCCTCCACGTTAACACCCTTCATCTGCGGACGCACGGCCGTGGGGGTGAGCAGCTCAGCGATCGACCTTCAGACTTTCGAAAACATCCTTCGCTGAGTTTACACAGAAGACCCAGGGGAGGACCAGTCCCACAACAAACAAGATCAACCAACTCACACCCCTCCAATGAACAGGGCTTTATCTGTTAGATCTTTCATCTTACCTGTTTGTTATAATCAAAGACATGATCATCAATCTCCTCCTCCAGGCGGTCAGCAGCACGTCGCACATCATCCAGGATCTCATCCAGCATAGACAGGGTCTTGTTTTGGTCTTGCACACTTTTCATTGCCTCCTGTTGGTGCTTCTCTGCCGCAATCAGCTCCACATACTCCTGCTCCTCCTGCAGACGGAACCATTGGCTTTGCATCCACTTTGTCTTCAAGTTAGTGAAGATCATCAACTCCATGTGTATGCACCCTTTCCTTAGAATCCATATAAAACCCTCACACACACTGAAGGCAACGAGAAACACACACACGCACTTCTGTGTGTACATCATCTTAAGTGCATACTGTTTAGCCTCTTCAGAGGACAAACATGGAAATGTGAACATTTTACCAGCAGGTGGCATAGCAGTAATGAACTGTGACAAAATGGATGCCACTTTAGGTCTCAAGAGAGACTCTACTGCTGTACTTGAGAGGGTACTGAGCTGCATCGGAGATATTCATGGGTATTCATAGGCATAAATAGTAAGCTTTTAGATATTTGCTAAACAACCAAGAATAACATTAGAAAATACCTGCGTCTAAATGTTTAAGCCATCTGAGAAATAGAGAGTTAAAGAGAATCTCCTCCATAATCTGGACCTACAAATAAGACACGCAAACACACGTCCTCCCTGCCGTAGGCAGATAACGCAGTCAGCCGGGCAAGTCTGCCTCAAGTCACAGATAATCAAGAGGGTGTTGCACCGTTTCCCTGAATCAGGGGCCCTCTTCACCAGAACATCTGCACTTGGGTCACCATTAAAGCTTGTGTTTTGGTCCCAGTCTGACATCTCTCACGTCAACATCAGCTTCCAAAGCTGTGGCATTGGCTCCACCTTCAAGCCAATTTGAGGACCCCTTCCAGGCTGTCTAGATGCATGCCCGTTTGCCTCTTCCTTACCTTTATGGCGGCCTCCCTCAGGGCTTCGAGCCTCTGTCGACTGCTCTCCTTCATGTTGACCACATCCCTGTAGTCCCCCTGCAGGGCCCGCTGGAGCCCAAGCACTGCCTGGAACACTGACTTCTCGCTCTCATTCAGCTCTTTCTGGAAGATCTCCAGGGTGTGCACCTGGAAGAGCTTCTCTGGGTCAGAGAGCGTGTGGTCCCGTTCCACGGCAGCGATGGCAAGGCTGAGCTTCTTCACAGCAACGGTCTTCTGCCTTAGCAGCCCGGCCAGCCGCCGGCAGTGCTCAGCCAGCCAGCGCCGGCCCTGTGTCACTGCAGCGTCCTTCCCGCGGTGGAGCTTAATGGCGTGCTGGGCCACTTGTTCCTGCTGCAGTGCCCCCACCAGGCCAAGACATAGCAGTGCACACACGCCCCACATTCGGTCACCTTTGGTGGTCGACATTTGTTAGCTGAGGAGGTATGAGGAATGTTGAAGAACTACAAGGTCTCCTACATTCTAAAGCACACTGCTGATGCCTGTGGGTGCCAGAAGGAGTGAGTCAGAGTCCAACATTAACAAGTTTGCTAAATTCAACATCTTCATTCAATATTCATTTGATGCACCAAAAGTCCTCCCATGGTACAATTTGCATGTCTAGGGGATTGGCTTCTCCATGATGAATTTACCACAAACTTTTTGGGTCCACAATGGGAAAATGTCTAGTATGCCAGATAGCCAGTTCAGCCCTTCTCTTAACCCTGGTATCAGCATATAATATATACAGTAGACCAAGAACAATCCATTAAACACAACCAAAAATATCCTCAACATGACTCCAAAGAGCTTGACTGTCCATACCGACACTGAAAACGATTATATGCAGATTACACAAAAATGCTGACCGGTTTCGTGCGTGTGTGTCTCGCGTGTTATGATCTTATCTGGAAATGTCGAAAGACGCATTAAAACGGTTACCTTCCACCTGTTTTCGTAACCTGGACGCACCTCACTGCTCAAACAATGAAACGGCACACGGCAAACACCCTGACAAGCATTACAACAAATGCCACAGGAGAGCCATCCAAAGCTGACAGACGCAATTTACGCCAATTAATTGACATGTAAATATTGATGCGCACGTCACTCCGTTGAACTCAATCACTGTAAGATGATTCAAGCAAAAACCAGCCATGAATTAAAGTTCCTTGCTTATGAATTTACTACTTCTTATGACGACATACTTGTTTTTCCCTCCTCCAAAAAGAGTGAATACAACTACTGTAAGTCTCTTCCTGGTCAATGGGACCATTGTTCCGCAAAGCCGGTCAGTCCCACACTGGCGATAAAGTTAACTATCCAGAAGATAATACGGGTACATTTAAGGTTGGCTAAAACGCGCAGTTACGTTATTGGCATGCCTTTAACATATACTGAACCAATTCACTTTTTTCGATATCTTGTGTTATAATATACACCTCCGTCTTCCTATGTACAGTCATCTTTTCGGTGGAAACCCGTGGGGATCAGCCTGCCCAAACAGCGAGGTATAACTACATTTTTTAATCTGCGGAATGGAGAAATTGGATTACATTTTTCAATGTGGCAAATGTGCACAAGACGTAGTCGGCGAATAGCTTCATGGGTAAAAATCAGATTTCGACGCATAAAATACGTAGTTTGCAAATACCTGTCGGATTTATACGCCGTCCACGCCAACACCACATTCAAATGGGCTAAAGGATCTTTTTTGGTGAGATGCCACTCCTCCCAAAATGCGAAACATAGCCAGAAAGCCGCAGCCTCCCGTCTGACTTCCAGCACTGGCAGAAAGCCGCCGACTCGCTTTCTGACAGCTCACAGCTCCGGGACCCGGAGTGCTCGGGTCCGTCGCCAAAAGATGTCACCCGTCCGCAGGTACGCCCCGGGAATGGATCATGACTGTGGTCCTACATTAAAATCTGTATTAAAAATCGTGAGCAGTTGTGTAGCAGCATTCACCTATAAAACTGCATAAAGAAGACAAGGAATACAGGCTAAACGTTTTGTAGACTTGTAGCTTCTCGAGTATCACAGTAACGAAACGTGTGTTTAAATTTAAGTTCATTAGTTGATGATGAATTTCTTTTCTGTCTTTTACTCCGAATTAACGACTGAAAAAATTCCAACTTCCGAAACCAATCGTAAACGGGCCCCCTCACACAGCCTACTGGGATATGTAGTTTTCTATTAAGCACTTGGTATCTATTTATGTATGTATGTATGTATGTATTTATTTATTTTTAAAGAGATAGATAGATAGATAGATAGATAGATAGATAGATAGATAGATAGATAGATAGATACTTTACTGACACTGAAGGAAATTAAGGAAATTTATTTTATTTTACTTTGTTGTTAAAACTTACTGTCTGTATCCGTTGAAAATATATATATTTCCTTGCGTGGGTCTCGAATATTACAAACTTGAAACTTTCTATCCTTTTACACCGTTCTGTTCTTTTCTCTCCTGACTTGAAATATTTATTTAAATAATAATAATATACTGCTAGTGATTCTGATGGTATAATAATAATTATAATTGAATAATAATAATATTAATATTATTCAAAGTAAAACTACATCTCCCTGTTCTGAGTACCAGCCGTGCGCAAGCTCTCTCGTGCTTTAGCGCAGTTCCTAGTGTCCACTGCGCGTGCGCAGGGGAGCTACCAGCTATCAAGTTGGTCAAACAAGCGGGTGAGAAAATGGTAGGTGCGATCAAAACAGTGAGCCAAACAGGCGAATAAACCTTTGCAGCGGGCTGTAACGTGGGCCGGTAGGCTGGGGTGGTACTGCCGAATGGCAGGCTGTACCGTGCGCGACGTGTCCTGCGCCAGCGGCGCACTGTCAGTGAGGTTTTTTACTGTGCCCGTTTGTCAGTGCGAGGGGAAGGTCAGAGTTGATGGTATTTTGAGAGCTGACTCCTGCAGTTGCTCCGCACGTACCTTTCCCTTTTTGGTATCTGAGCGAGTCGGGACACAGGACCTGTCCAGCTGCGTAAGAAGGGTAACTGGGACGCGGGGCAACTGTCTTGCTGGAGCCGTGCGAGTAAGTAGGACAAAGAGAAAATTACGCGGAACCCCCCTTATTTAAAACGCACAAATCGACCCGCATATTAGCAAGAAGGACTGTCCCTCGGACCGGCGCAGCTTTGGATGCGGATAGCCGGAGAACTGATGGTTACCTTCAGTTTTGCACCATCACAATACGTGCATGGACGGTGCATTGCGATTGCCATGCAGCCCGTGTGATTTACTGCATCGGCTGGAGAAAGCCACTGCTTTATGTAATAACGCCATCAACGGCCAGATACCTTATCAAACATTATGGATTTCTGCACATCCGTGGCTTGCACATAAAAATGTGAAGTCAGCATAAAGTGAGGAACCAAATAACCTAGTTTTGGGTGCACCCTTATCTTCCACTATTGAGTCATTGCAACGGTTTCTAACTATAATAATAAATCGGTTACGCATAAATTGCGTCGTAATATCTCGTAATGAATTTATACATATAAGCTAATGTCAGTTAGGAGTCGCGTGGTTAAACTGCACACTAGATTCAGAAAGACTGGTTACTTTCTCGGCGTGACTCCGGCTGGGGTGACAGAAATGTCCTCGGCGGCCTTGATTTCATATGTTAATGTGCCGCCTCTTCCTGCAGGATCAGTACGACTCAGCTGGGCGTTTCGATCAGTGCTGCTTTAAAATAAGCGGACCGGTGTGCACAAGGTTGAGACTGACTGACCGGGTTAACAGCTTCAACAAACCGGGCGCTTCTGGATGGACACTGGTTGATTAACGCCGTATTCTGCGCTGTGGATTAATACTATACAGGGGCTTGGCTTGACCAGCATGGTACGCGCTGACACGAACACCTCGCAGCCTTTTGCACCATGAAAATAAAGCGTGGCAACTGGAAATGCAGGCAACTGTCAGTGACGATAGATTTCCTTGTCACAAATCTCATAAATAATGTCCAACGCCTATCTTCGCTTTACTGGGGGAAAAATACTTTTCAGGGTTTTGTCATGTCAACCATAGGGGCACTCTTCCTAAACTGAAGAAATGTTTTGAACATTTAATCAGTCTTTAGAAGGTGGAGGGATGAGACATTTAGAGTGGGAGAAAGTGTGTTTCTGGACAAATCAGAAGGTATTGGATGGAATTACGAGGCAGATCTGCACGTTACAAAACACACAAAGGGGCATTTGTGCCAATTGCTCTGCTCACCCGTGTTTTGTTTTTTTTGCAGCATAAGCTGAAGTCATCGCAGAAGGACAAGATCCGACAGTTTATGGCCTTCACGCAGGCCGGAGAGAAGACCGCCGTGTACTGCCTGACACAGAATGACTGGAAATTAGAAGTGGCCACAGACAATTACTTCCATAACCCAGACCTCTACTATAAGGAATCCATGAAAAACTCTGTGGATCGGAAGAAGTTGGAGCAGCTCTACAATCGTTATAAAGGCAAGTGGGAATCTGGAATATGCCTTAGAATGGGAATATGACACCAAAGACTTCTTGGTTCTGGTTGTTTCCCTTGTAGTTAGCAGTCATGTTGGGGCCAGTATCATGAAGTGAGACTTGCTGGTTAGCTGGATAACTTTTCAGATGGTACCCCAGTTTAAATGGAATTTATCTTCATTCACTTTAATTTAGCCAAGACTACCTTCAATTTATCTTACTAGACCCAAAATCCAGCTTTGTGATAACAGGCCCCTGGTTGTTAATGGACGGTTGTGTGGATTTGCCCAGATCCTCACGATGAGAATAAAATCGGGATTGACGGGATCCAGCAGTTCTGCGATGACCTGACCCTGGACCCGGCCAGCATGAGCATCCTGGTGGTGGCCTGGAAGTTCCGGGCGGCCACCCAGTGCGAGTTCAGCAAGAAGGAGTTCCTGGATGGCATGGCGGAGCTTGGGTGAGGAGA
>JAABNY020000001.1:47909751-47937109 GCA_015164015.2 Brevimyrus niger
AAGTTCCGGGCGGCCACCCAGTGCGAGTTCAGCAAGAAGGAGTTCCTGGATGGCATGGCGGAGCTTGGGTGAGGAGAACCTAGGGTTCTGTGGCACCCCATCTGCGGGGAGCCTAGGGTTCTGTGGCATCTCGCTGCGGGGAGCCCATCTGCGGGGAGCCTAGGGTTCTGTGGCATCTCGTTGTGGGGAGCCCAGGGTTCTGTGGTATCCCATCTGCGGGGAGCACAGGGTACTGTGGCATCCCATCTGCGGAGAGCCCAGGGTTCTGTGGCATCTCGCTGCGGGGAGCCCAGGGTTCTGTCGCATCCCATCTGCGGGGAGCCCAGGGTTCTGTGGCATCTCCCTGCGGGGAGCCCAGGGTTCTGTGGCATCTCGCTGCGGGGAGCCCAGGGTTCTGTGGCATCCCATCTGCGGGGAGCCCAGGGTTCTGTGGCATCCCATCTGCGGAGAGCCCAGGGTTCTGTGGCATCCCATCTGCGGGGAACCCAGGTTTCTGTGGCATCTCGCTGTGGCGAGCACAGGGTTCTGTGGTATCCCATCTGCGGGGAGCCCAGGGTTCTGTAGCATCTTGTTGCGGGGAGCCCAGGGTTCTTTGGTATCCCATCTGCGGGGAGCCCACAGTTCTGTGGTATCCCTCTGTGGGGAGCCCCTAGTCACACATAGAGTTCACTCTGGATTTTCAAACTGAAAGTGCTGTTTTTCAGTTTAATGGTACCTTACCCAGGCAGTCTAGATGTTCATAGAGCCCGGAAACTAAGCCAATAACCCGAATCTAAGTCGATAACAAAACTGAGCGAAATCCCATTTAGAGGCAAGTGACCAATTGCTTATTTTTTATTAGTAATTGCAGTTATTCATTTGACTAATTGATTCTTTTTCCCACTCCAAAGATCAGAAAGCAAAATAGGCTACAAATATAATGGTTGTTGAGGCTTACAGATTTTTAAGTTTCTTAGTTTTGTTAAAGGTGAATGCATGTCGCTGGACCACTTGCATGCGTGTTGCTGGTTGAACATTGCTTTTTAAGGTTTTTAAGTGGATTTCTTTTGTCATGACTGTCTTACTCTCCGTTGTCTCCCCAGGTGTGACAGCACAGAGAAGCTCAAAGCAATCCTGCCCAGATTAGAACAGGAACTAAAAGATTCCGGAAAGTTCAAAGACTTCTATCAGTTCACCTTTAACTTTGCCAAGAATCCCGGCCAGAAAGGCTTAGGTGAGCCATGGAACCTTCCAGAGAACACTTTGGGTGGGGCGGCGTGCCTTTGGACAGGAAGGTTTTACAAACTCTTAATTGCATATTATGAGGAGGGGGGAGAATCGGGGAGTGCGTGGGGGCAGGGGGTGCTGGCAGTTGTGGGATGTTACTGGTGACTGGTGTGCTGCTTCGTGACATTGGCTGAGTCAGAGCAGGGAGTCTTAAAGGCCTGTTGTTTGGACCCAGTACATGAAGAGTGCAAAGCGACGCTGCCACGGATCTGGCAACCTTAGCAGCCGGGGCACTGGGCGTGGTTGTGGTTTGAGGGCCCTGGTACAGAGCGTTCCGCTGCCGTCCCTCATAAAGTTGCGTGGACAGATTAGAGCCAGAATCCTCTTACCTCAGATGGGGAGAGCACTTCTTCCTGGCCTAGGTTCTGGCTCCAGGCCCGTGCTGGCAGGACGGTCCAGGCGCTTTTTTGTATTGTTAAGCCCAAAGGAGAGCAGCAGAAGCTGCTGACAGGACAAAGCCAGAGCCGGGTCGATGTGAAAGTTCACCCACGACGGTGAGGCTGTTCACCTACGATAACGGTTCTCAGGGAGACTATTACTTCCGCCATTCTCGTTTTTAGACCTAGAGATGGCAGTTGCCTACTGGAATCTGGTTCTCAATGGCCGCTTCAAGTTCCTGGACCTTTGGAACAAGTTTCTATTGGTGAGTCTTTATGGCAGTAGGGCCATCGTATCAATCCTGGGGGTTTCAGGTTCACATCTGAAACGTCAGGCTACAGTTGAACCTGTAGCAATGTACCTTTGCCTTATATCACCCAGTGAAGCCAGAGTTTAGTAATTTACTGACTGTCTAAAGATTGTAGAACTAATGTTTTAATATAAATAAATGATATATACGAATATATCTAAACTAGTCTACCATGTTCTCTAATATTTTGTGTATATCAGTGCAAAATGTTGGTTCTCTTAATATGTTGGTGTGTCGTTCTTTTTTTTAGAAAGGGTTTATCACCTTTTATAAGAATAGGGAGCTGTTTCTCAGCAACTTTAAACCCTGGTGCTGCGAGTCATTAACATGATAATGGTTATGGCCTTGCATTTGCATTTTACCTAGAATGTAGTAACAGCTCTATACCTGGGATGTGAGATCCTTCAGAAGGGGAATTTTCCCATCCGTTGCTCTCTGAGTCAAATACTGAAAAATTATTCGAAGTTGGTCTCATGAAATATACTGATGACCGACCCTTTTGCACTAACTTATAAGTACAAAATGAGTCATACGTGAAACTAGGCAGCGTTATCTACTGAGTGATCGGGGGTCACATCCGTGACTGGTCAAAGCCCTTCCTAGGGCCCCTCGCAGGCACAGATGTTACTGGCATGTCTTCACCGTACAGAAGTGATCTTCCTTCCTTAACCTGCTGTTTTTCCCTCACTTGTTGGCGCCATGCTAAGGAGCACCACAAACGCTCCATCCCCAAAGACACGTGGAACCTGCTCTTGGACTTCGGGAACACGATCGCCGATGACATGTCAAACTATGACGAGGAAGGTGAGCCACGGCGAGGCACTCTTACCGCACAGTCAGCAGCCTGAAAGGTAGAAACCATGACGGATGAGGAAGTCGGGGCACGCTGCCACTTTAAAAATTAATAAGGGGCGGGACTTCCTCTTTGTGGTTTGACCAATGGCATACAGGTCTTAAAAGTTAGCAATTTACAGCATTTGAAAATAAGGAAAGGGAGTCACTACTGATGCTTTGTTTATTTTTTCAATAGTGCTCCAGGCTACTGTGATATTGGGTCAGCACATTAATTTGGCATAGTGAAAACACCAGGGGAGGATTTACTCATTTAGTAATACCACGTGAAGTCATTGTTTTGGTAGGAAGTCGTCTTTCAAGCAGAGCAGCAACATAACTGATCCTGTCTGTTGTCCTCCTCTTTCCAGGGGCGTGGCCTGTTCTCATAGATGACTTTGTGGAGTTTGCACGACCGATTGTTACTGGCTGCAAACCCAAAGCTGTATAATGACTGCCGAGCTCTGGCCCTAGCCTTGTTTGTTCAGTTATTATAATTTTTTTTTTTTTGTCGTTGTTTGTTTTTTCTTTTCTTTTCTTTTTCAAAGACGGCGCAAAAAGGAATGGGGATTTAAAAAAAACGATTGAAGTCTTGAGACCATCTGTCGAGAGAAGATGGAGCCAAAACAACCAGACAAACCAATCAGGGAATACAGTGAGAGAAAAATGAAGACCATGAGTTCGTGGTTTTTTTTTTAAAATGATTATTATATTTCTTCCAACCAAACTCATCACAAGCAAGCCGCAGCTCTTCTTGTCATCAACAAGAACCTAAAACATCTACCCTAAAACCACCCCCCCCCCCACTTCCAAAACACCCGCCTGAGGCCTCATGGGATATTCGTCGTCCTCAATTGGTGTCACCGGGGTCCTCCACTAGGGGGCCCCCTCTACTTTCCCTCAACAGCCTTCTTTGCTTTGATTTAAAAAAAACAAACAAACAAACAAAAAAGAACGGAAGAACAAAAGCTTTTCTTGTGGCAGTGGGTGTATGATACAAGATCCGTTTTGCATGAGCTGTTTTTTTTTTGTTTTTTTTTAAATCCATTTTTACTTCAGCGTGATCGAAGGACAGGGTGGCGAAGCAGGAGCCACAAGCATTTGAGTTAATGGCATCACCAGCAGAAACTCTTTTACTACAGGTGTAATATACTGTATCCATAGGAGTATATAGAAATACCTATCTATATCGATATGTGAGTATGTGTTCGTGTGTATGTGTGTATATATAACTGTGTGCATGTGTGTGTGTGTGCGTGTGCGTGCGTGTGTGAATTGTCACACACGCACACACTTTATGTATAAGTATTAAAGTTGAATATTTGTGTTGTAAATTAAACCTTACATTTATCATGCTTCATTTCCATTTTACTTGCATTTATGCTCCATTATTTTGCCGCCCAAACCCCCCCCCCCCCACTCAGTGGGAACGAGACAACTCCATTCAGTGTTAAATTATCCTCTCAGCAGTACTTTCCGGACTGGCGTTGAAGTGCCGCATTTTGGCTCTGGGGCTGAGGCCTCCTCCGGTCGCATCCGCGACTGATGACGGTCCCGCGGATGCCCCCCACCCCCCCCCCCCCCCCTGTCGCGGGTGCCAGCTTTCGTTCCGTAGCGACTGGGTGGTGAAGCAAGAGTTATTTTCAGTCAGTGAGTAACCCTCCCGCACAGACGGGCCTGCCTGTCGCGTGCAGTGGGACTCAGTCCCCGAGCCCCTATGGACTCCCCTTGCATCCTCACCGTCTTTTATATATTGTAACTGTTTTGGAACCTCGGTGTGGGTGGAGTCACGGGAGTGACGGATTTTAAAATATAAACAGGAATCGGCCCTCATTGGTCCAGAATGCGTCCTGAACATGCGCCGTCATTTCTAAACTTTTTGTACGTTCATCGAACCAAAACCGAAAATCTGTTAAGATTAATAGTCGCGGTTACACATGGAGCGCCTGTGCCCCTCGTGTAATCTGCGTACCTTGTGTTGTTGGGCTGGCTGGGGAGTCCAGCTGTCCCCTCTTTTCAGTGAGTCAAATGTCAACGACAAACCCAGATGGTGACGCCAGGGGATGGTGTTCTGCTGGGTCCCGTAGCCCGCTGGGTCACTACCCACCCAGGGTTGGTCAGCGCGTGCGTACGATTTCTAAACAATCAGGATGAGAATTTTCATTATTTTAAGCATGCCGGGTGATGATAGCGGATAGTACTTTCTAGACGGACGGGCGCTAATGGGTTAGCTTTCCCATTTTGAGATTTTTGGTTTATTTCTCTATGCTGGGAATGCATTGAATGGTTAGGGTCATGTGACCGCATGCGGAGTGTGTCAGGAGTTAGACTGAGTGTTGACACCAGTGTTGAAGATGCTCATGTTTCACTAAGGTTTTACCGCGTACCTGTGCACAGCGTTTCTTCCTGGCTCTGTGTGTGTGTGTGTATGCGTGTGTGTGTGTGTGTGTGTATATATATATGTGTGTACGTGCGCACGTTTATGTGTGTCGTGTGTGCATGCAGTTGCGTGTGCACTGAAGTTTGGCATTGCTCAGGGAAGCGGCGATACTGACTTTGAGCCTGATCTTGCTGTAACAACAAGACCACAAGGTGGCGCTGTGGTGTGGAGCTGAATCCACCTGGGCTGCTCTCGCCTGTTCCCACGGACCAGGCCTCAGAGTCCCACTCACGGTGAGGTGTTTAGGCCTCCACTTATTTTTCCAGCTGAGTGCACATCCGCTACGAGATCCTGATTCGTGGACGGGGCGTTGCAGCTGTTGGTTGCCGCTTGCTTTGGTGGGTTTTACCGTAGTGTCTTGGAGAGATGGGGCAGTACATCTCCTGGGGGGGTGTTACTGCTTTTGCAAATAAAAGTTCTATGAAACTGTCACTGGGTATTTTGCTTTATTTCAGATAAAAGGGGGCATTTTTTCATATCTGGTTTTGTCACACATTTCCGAGAGAGAGTACGTCTCAGGCTTACCGGTGACATCCCTGTGTCAAGTCCAGGCTTAGAACAAGTAAAATTCTGATCACAGAGACAGGATACAAACCCACTGAACCACACACCACCACCATGACTGTAGTTGTTTCCTAGGCCTGCAAACATCTTGACACTATTACGGACATTGATCCAGTCAGGTATTACTCCACGATCAGAAGATAGTATTATTCTTTTGTATAAACTACCTACTAAACAGTTAGGTTTCTAAAAATGGTTGCCCACTGGCTCAATGCATTTCTGTGATTTGCTGCTGGAACAAATTAACAGCCACACAGCTTTGTGACAGTAGGTAGGGGTGGGTATTGAGAGGTATGTGTGACCTCTGTTGGGTGGGGCAAAGTGGGGGCAGGGCCTGGTTTTAGTCCTTTCTTGTGCAGCATGGGGTGGAGGGTCTTCATCACTGACAGCTTTCCCTCTGGTGTGGTCCAGAGAAGATTGCCTTTTTAGGCGACATCCAATGGCAGCTCATAGCGGTGCGACGAGGGCTTTGTGATAACAGAGCAGTTAGGAGGGATTGAGGGGGGTGGGGTCGCACAAAGTCTCCATGCACCATTTCTGACGGCACGCAGGAGACCAGAAGAGCACGAACGGCGCATATNNNGGAACAAGCAGTGAGACTACATAGAGAGTGTGCGGGACCCCAAATCCCAGGAGGACGAGAACCCACATCCACGCGTAGGAGCCTGGGATGACGGGCTGAAGGTGCGAATACGTCAGCTGATAAATCAGGAGGGGTATTTGGGAGCATCTAACCGGGGCGTGAGCTGGTTTCGGGGAAGTGCCAGGCCAAGCTTTGCGGTGTCGGAGGACGAGATGGAGAAGTTTCAAGCGGCAATGGTGCTGGGGGGTGTGGGTGACGCACTGGGTTACCGCAAAGGCTGCTGGGAAGGCTCCAGCTCCGGTGTGGAGATCCAGAAGGAGTTGGAGTCGCTCGGGGGTCTGGGGGCCCTAAGGCTGGACGGCGAAAAGTGGCCCCTGAGCGACAGGACGTTGATGCACATGAGGACCGCCGAAGCCCTCGTTACAGGTAAGCGTAGGAAGCTCTGCAAATTCCAGGAGGTGATGTCAACGACAGGGATGCTGGTCGTCATTCTAGAATCTACCATTGCTACAAATAAGCTTGGTGTGGGAGCTCTGTGGTTTTTGTTTTGGGTTTTTTTGGTAGGGTAATATGAACTTCTGTAGGAAGAATACCACTCCTGACATTAACCAAAGCAGTCACCGCATAATGAATAAGAGATGAGGCACACAGGGTTTGTTCCACCAGTGAAGGTCCTGGTTAGGAATGCTGCTGGTATAGTTTCACTTTTGTCTCCAGAGTGCTTAACCGTCACTGTCGGCGCAAAAGGCTGTAATCCCTGTTATTCTGCCGTCGGAATCGACTTCAAAGTCGGCCACTTGAAATACACAGTAAGGGCCGCCAGGATTAGATCTCTGTTCATCCACATTCTAGCCCAATCTCCATCTAAGAAATAAAACTGAACCACACAGGCGGACACGGGACAGGTCATGAATACACTCCTAAGAATAAAGGTGACAAATCCCCACTTTAAATGCCTGGAATTTCACCCATCTCACATTTGTTATACAGTATTAGCCTCCTAACTCATCTGTCATTTCATTGCACCTATGACTTACCACTATAGAATTCCTAGAGATACTGAACTCTCGCCCTGTGCTGTTTTGGTGCCCCCACTGCATCATAGATATGTTATGGAATGTGAGCTTCATGCACGTGACTGGTTTATGTTCGGTGTTACTCCTGGTGCCATTAGGGTGATGGGTGACCCTCTCACACTCTTATCTATGGCCCCCCTGAGATAGACCCACTCAAATCCTAAATTCTACATTGAGAATTCTGATTCCATATTAGATTTCTCAATTAGAGCCTCAATCCACAATGGCTACCTGGCAAACAGGAGGGATCTTCCCCGGGTCTCCCTGAGGCCCCCCCCTCCCTCCTCTCATTGTCCGGAAAGATCCGTGGCAGTGTCCCTGCACCTAATCTCCAGCAGGCCGGGCTAAACTTAGCTCCGAAGCGATTGCCTATCTCCAGGGAACTGAGAGGAATCCTGCTAAGACCAGGGGGGCTGTTGTGGCTGGATCTGATGTCACACCATGGTGTCGTAGCGTGTGGCCAGAAATAGATGTACAGTAAGTGTAAGAGCAGCACATGTTTGTCTGCGTGTGCAGCTATAAGCGTGGTATAATTTCCAGTTTTGTCAGGTTGGGATTAAGATTCATTAATTGCATAATTAGGTGGATGCGGGTGGTTTTTCTTTCGAGACTTTCAAACTTCTCGTAAAGAAATCTATAATATTAAACCCTCTTGAAGATCTTTGGGAAATTCTTTAGGTAACGCTGAGAGAATGCCAAGTGTCCCTGTTCCTCCCCCAGACTTCTGGTGTCTCGATGACCTTTATCGGGAGCTGGTACGCCTGTACGTGGAGGCCATGGTATCCCTGCAGGGACGGGCCCCGGACCCCGGTACCATAGAGGGCTGCTCCCAACTCAAGCCAAACAACTTCCTGCTTGCTTGGCACACACCTTTTAATGAAAAAGGTTGGGATTTGCTGCATGGACAAAATCTTCCAGTTATTTATACACACTCCTTAATGAGAGTCTAACTTCCTCACCATCTCTGTCTGTGTACCTGCCCTTTCTCCAGGACGCACACGTATCTGCTCGCCCTGACTCGATGTGTTTGAACTTCGCAGCCTCTGTAGCTCTTGTCTGAAGGTGATGGTCACTTTTCCTGTGTCCCAGGCTCAGGCTGTGGGGCAGCCACCAAGGCCATGTGCGTGGGCATGAGGTTCTGGCAACCGGAGCGATTGGACAACCTGGTGGAGGTCGCCGTGGAGACAGGGCGCATGACGCACAACCATCCCACTGGTATGTTCTGTGCCTGTCCCGACCCCCTGCTCTTGTGGGACATGCTTTCCAAGACCACCAGGTGGCACTGTGGGGGTGGGCGGCCATGTCTTTGCGCTGGTGACGTGCCCCATGTGCCACAGGCTTCCTCGGTTCTTTGTGTACGGCGGTATTCGCTTCCTACGCGGTACAAGGCAAGCCGCCGGCCCGCTGGGGCCGTGACTTCATGAAGGTTGTCCCCAAGGCAGAGGAATACTGCAGGAAGACGATTCGACACATGGCTGGTGAGTCCTGGGTGGCAGCAGAAAGGCTTCTTTTTGGGGACAGCCTCTATTTCCCGAGGCACCTACAGACCTGGACTGCTGCCAGTGGGAATCGCAAGAGGCGATTCAGTAACCTGAATTTCTCTAGCTGTACAATAGAGTAACTCTAAACTGCTCTAGGTGACGGCATGAGCCATGGGACTAATTAGCCAGGTGTAAATGTACCCACACCATCTCTCCTCCCCCAGAGTACCAGGAGAAGTGGTTCTACTTTGAGGCAAAGTGGCAGTTTTACCTGGAGGAGCGAGGCATCAAGGAAGAGAACCAGGACAAGCCGCAGTTTGCCGAACGCTACGACCCCAAGGAGTTGGACAAGGTCAGACGTGTATATGGCTGTCTCAGTATATCCCTGAAAAGCCACACTATCATGTACATACTTCTGAGGAACCCCACAGGTCCACAGATAAATAAAATGCCACAGATTGAGGTGGGCAGATAGGATCTGCGTTTCTGTAGGCATGAGAACACAATGCCCCCCAAAGTACCACAATGCTTCAATCCCCTCCGCTGTTGACTAGTGTACACTTGCCATAGTTTGCATTGTTAACTGTGTCTATAGTGCCTGTTGAAAATAGCAGAGATAGTGTAAAATAAAAATCTTGTAGTGGGGCCTTGCTCTTGTGTGAAGGCTTACATTTGTGTCTCTCCACCCAGCCTTTGGGGGCGCCCACAAAATCCACATTTTTGCTCCCTCTCATGGAATACCTGGTACAGGTGTGAGAGAGAGAGCAAAAATGTGGACTGCCTGGGGATCCCCGAGGACTGGTTTGAGAACCGTCGCCTTATTTCCAGGCTTTTTCTACTTGTCATTAACCCCCACCCCTCCTCAACAGGTGTACAAGCGCTGGAGCTCAGAGGGAAGGGCAGGGCACAGGGGCCATGATGCCCCCATGATTGCCTACGATGCCCTTTTGGCCTCCGGGTCTGACTGGACCGAGCTCTGTAGGAGGGCAATGTTCCATGGAGGTATCAAAATACAGAACGCTAACACTGACACGCGCTAGTTGGCCAACTAGCCATAGCTGTGTGTGTGTGTGTGTGTGTGTTTGAGTGTGTCATAACCCAGCCTTCACTGCGGGTTCCAGGGGAGGGCGGAGCTACCGGTTCCATCGCAGGATGCCTGTACGGACTGCTTTATGGGCTGAACCAGGTTCCCGTCGGACTGCACCAGAACCTGGAGAAACGGGAGCAGCTAGAAGAGCTGGGGGAAAAGCTGTACCAGGCCGCGGCGGCAGAGAAGTAACGCCCCCTTCCCATCTATTACGGAACTGCACACAGCTCTGCACCTGCTGACAAATGGCACACGGCCCCTGTACCCAGCATGCCTCTCTCTCTCTTACTGTGACAAGCATTCCAGTCTTCCCCCAACGCAAATATTAACAAAAATAAACTGACAAAAATATTTCCTAACATCAAATGACAAAATACTGTATTGTATCTTTTATTATAAATGTGTGCTATTGAGCTGCTACCATTACAGGGCTCCAAATCCTTCCTGAGTGACATTAATTTTGGTGGTATTTTTGGTTTGGCTTTGTATGTTTATATTTAAGACATTTACAGATTGTGGCACGTTTTGCATTAACCATGGAAATTAAACCTGTATTACCAATGACGTTTAATGCCTTCACACAAGAGAAAGGCCACTACAAGATTGCTTACACTATTATTTTACACTATTTCTACCACTTTCACCTGGCACGATGGACACAATTAACAACGCAAAATATGCCAAGTGTACATTAGTCAACAGCGGAGGAGATTGATGTTGAGGGATGATACAATGTAATTATTTAAAAGCAAATACCTATTAATCGGTGGAATGAATGAATACAAATTAAATATTGGGGGCTACACGTCCTCTCCGGTTCCAACCTGCGCGTACACACTCGCAATACAGATTAATTACCACCAGATGGCGCCAATCTAACAGACTTCAGTAAGCATACTCAGAAATATATAATGGAATCGTTGCGACACTAAGAAACATACGTTTGAGAATGAAACAATGCAATTGTGGTTATAATTGAAAAAAAGGTAATATAGTGAGTTCTTATTGCTCTTACTGGTGTTTTGCGTCTTCCAGATGTAACTTCATCCTTTATATGTCCTTCATGGGGAAAATAGTGTAAGGTTCCTGCATTTGCAATGCTTCCGTATAACCTGCGCACTGACACTGCAGCATCAGATTAGCTCTGTGGTATATATGATCCTTAAATCACCTGATTGCCACGCAGCACCGTGAATTTGAGCCCTTGGCTTTGCTGCACTGGCTAATTCTGCCCTGAATGACGGCCTTGGCCTTTAGCTTTGCTCAGTTTTCTAACTGCCTTCAGCCTGATCCAAGATGATCATTATTATTGAATGTCAACAGGCACAAAGTTTACATAGCCCTTGAGCTTATCTGACATATTTCTTTTTAGCACAAGTGTTACTCCAGTGGGGTGAGGTCAAGGGGGGGGGGGAGCTCGGTTAACCAATCATAAGCTTTCCCCCCCCCCAGCCCCCTTAGATGATTCTTTGTGCCACCCAAGATTTCAAAGCTGGAGCCAGGGCTGCCTCAGTATTCAAGATTTTAGGCCTATAGTGTTAAATTTCTCTAATATGTGTCTTGATAAGGGCTTTGAGTCTGGGTACAAAAGCATGGCCTCTTTTTTTGTACAGACAAGTCATGCAGGCCACCCACACTGACACCAGCTTCAGCTTCATATTGGAAGTACGTGCACTGAAGCGAGTTGTTCATACCTGGATGTCTCACCCAAGTATCAAAGACATTCTGGTAAATCTACTGGACTACCTGACTCAGTACCCAAACAGGCCCCAGAGGCAAGTGGGAGAGCTGTTTGCATGGCATAGAAGTCAACCAGCAGGGGGCAACAGCAGCAGGCATCTTACAGCTTTCCAGCTTCTACGGGCCAAGTTTCTGAGAGAAAATCCCCAACCCCAGGTGTCCCAGACCCGAAAGGTGGGGGTACTTGTATTCCAGGGATTCCGTGGTCAAAAGATGAAGGAGAGGGTCCCAGGCAGAGGCTATAGGCTCAGTGGTGCCCCCCAGAGGATGAAATGCACTGAGAGACTGCAGGCAGGTTCAGCTCAAAGGGGTGATATTGTTCTAAAGATGGTGGCAAAGTTTTCCACTGTAGAACAGCAGGAGCATCAAAGGGTGCCAGGGAAAAAGAACATTTGCAGTAGGACGACCGTGTCGGAGAAAAAGCTGGAGCAGCAGGTGGAAGATCAAGATATGGGGCAAGGATCAGATGGTCAGATATCAGGGAGGGAAGTAAGACTGGATGTAAGGGAACCATTTTGTTCTGATTCAGTGCTTGAACCTCAGTGTGGACCACAGGACAAAGAGGATCCTTTGATACTTGCTACCTGGATCCCAGTGAGCTCAGGATCTTCTGAGTGTGAGACTCAAGGGTCATGCTCATCTCCCTCTTCATCTACTGGCCACATAAAGTTGCCAGCTGGCCCCAGACTACAAGAACCTCCATCTCGGACAAATTCTCCCTGCTCCATAACTACCACAGGAACAGTCCCCGGTCATCCAATACCCATCTGCCAGAGCCCACCTTTGTTCCAGACTGCCAAGCAGAACCTCCCCAAGTATGCATTTCCAAGAGCATGTGGATCTGCTTCTCTGGATCTGGACAGTGCAAGTCGAGATGTTCAAATTGATGACCCTGGGTGCTCAACTCTTCCAGACAATATCAAGACCACATCCTGTTACAAGGGGAAGTTTCTGCCTGCCTCTTCAGACCTCATATACACTAAAAGTGAGCCCAAAGCAGACCCAGAGCTATCTACTACCCTTGAGTCCTCACTTCCATCTCTGATCTCTGAACTCACTCTAAGCCTGGTTTCCGAATCCTTGGCTCCCAGCACCTCTTCCTCAAGACTGTCCCCTTCAGAGTCCTTTTCTTCACTTGACTGGCCAATTCAAAGCTTGCAGGAAGTATCGCTTTCAGGGGTGAGGGAGACAGGAGCAGCTGACCTAGTAAGCAATCAAGAGCCACACGGCACTGTCACCGCTGCTGACATTCAGCTGATTGGCAGCTTTATGACTCAGTTGGATGCGGGTGTCTCTCAAATTGGCAGTGAGGCATTGTGGGATAGCAAGCCTCCAGAAAGGCATTCAGACTGTCAGGAGAAACTCACCCAGTGCCAACACTCAGATGTGGACAAGTACAGGACCCGAAACTACAGCGATACCTTTGCAAAAACACCTTTCAAGCCAAAAATCATCCGTTCCTTCGATACATACATGTTCTGAACCGAGGTGGACAATGTGATCCACAAAGGGTTGGCGTGTATGTGGGTTTTCGCTGCATCTCCCTAATTAGATTCCTAATTAGAGGACTGATTGGCTGAAGAGTCCTCACACCTGGGTTTGAACAGCTGATCTACAGGTTATCCCAAAAACCTGCATACACACCAGCCCTTAGTGGATAAGATTGGCCACCCCTATTCTAAACCCTATGCTATCTTCTCAAGCACATGACTGTAGTGTAATGTAGATTATATTAATATACTGCATGTTAATGCCCATCAGTCAACTAGACTTACATTAAAGGGATGTGTCTCCCTGCACATGTAATCGTAATAATGATAATACAGTGTACTTATATAGCGTCTTTTAAAAACTCAAAGATGATGCAGTACAAATTGTTGGAAACCAGGGATTCTTTGGGCCTCATTCAAAAATGCACTGGTAAGTTTGACATAATGCAAACTTCTGGGGCCAAAGCCAGAGGCTGAGTAACTCAACCTGCCCCCACTATGGGCCAGGCGTCTTATTTCTGCTGAAACTTGGCATCTGCTGGGTGATTTTGGCGTGGACACCTCTCCTTAATCTAAATGGCATTATCGTGGATGTCATTATTTTCCCAAATACCAGAAGCTGTCTGACTTTGACGATTGAACTTCTCCTTTTCGACCTCTTTGCTTCTGCTATCTGTAAACATTCACGGCGAAGTGGTGACCAACCTTTCTGAAATGGGCAGAATCTCCCCGACACTAATTACACGAAATGTAGCAACACAGAAAGCCAGAAGTGGCTTATTATTGTCACTGGGTGCGACAACATTTTGATAACAGTTATGAAATGTTTCATTTAAAAGGACAGAGTTAATCAAAATTAAGATTTTAGAGGAATCGACTGATTCTAGAAGATCTCGGCTTTGGTCACTGATCTGTAGTGTGTATATACCTGCTTTCACTTGCTTTCCTAATATTCCCCAGGCAGCTTTGCCTGCCCACCACCCAAAATTTAATACTTCAGTGTAATACTATACGCTAAAGTGATCGCAAACCAAAAGTCATCCCATTTCATAACATCTAGCGAAAGGTATAATAATTGACTTTCATGCCGATTCACCAGTTTAAGGAACTTGGCTAAATCAGCAAAATCAGGGCACCGTTTTTACTCACAATGCACCAGCTTGTTGACATCATGCAACATGCCTGATCTTGTGGTTCTGCATGTTTTCCTGCAGCTAAATTAGTAAGAGTAACACTAAAATAGAGACAGACTTGGTTTCTGGTTTCAAACTGGCTGTGGGTTATCCAGTGAGAAACAATGATGTATGTTGTGCATCAATGCTGACTTCAGAAATGAAATGGCTTCTCATTTTGAATTGCAGCAAACAAGCAACAATGGTAGACAGTATTGCAAGGTTTAAGAAACGCCTTTGTCCCACAGCCTGAATTTTCACACTCTACCTTGACGCAATAGAGCAATGTTGTGACACATCTTAAAAAAAATAGAAGGCAAACAAGCGACTAGAAAAAAAGAGCAGAGACTTCAGCTTAGGCTTACAAGAGAACTGCTCCCTTTGGCTATGCCGACATAATGTAAACTCTGGACGCAATCACAATGGAAGGCACGCCTTTAATGATGTCACTGAAAACAAATACTTCTCCCACCTGTTCTCTTAAAAATTTCCCATCTATTTCAGTTTCATTCCTTGCTTCCTGTCACTAGATGTATCTGACCAGCACACGATCGGCGTCGGCTTCCACATGCAAACTATTGAGTGTATTTTGAAAAACTCCTGAATCTATGAAATGTTTCCGATTGGCCAGCATATGTGGCACCTTACAGTGAATTTGTTTTCTTACTGAACCGATGCACCTCTGTTCTATGAATTCCTCATTTGCCCCTGTGCCCTCATGCGTTCCGTTCTGTTTCCCGGTCACTGTAACCCTAGCTGGCTAGGCTTCGATAATTACTGAAAGTGAATTAACTGTTTCACAACAATAAAGAACAACGAACACTAAAACTTGCTTTCAGTTTTATACCACTATTTTATATTACTGTCATTTTAAGAAAATGCACGTGAGATACTATCCACTTCTATGCAGTGTGTAGTTATTTCAGCATTGAGGTGTTTAGATGGCTGCTTAATTTTTCTGTTTCTGATGCCAGTTGGATCAAATTTACTTGATCTAGTTGATAACATGTGAGCCCTAAAAGATTTTGAAGGTCACCATATTAGGATGAAAAGGTGATTTTAAAAATGTATCTGTCACAGATGTAAGTCCTGATGTAAGCTCCAACATCCTGCTTGTGTGGATATTGTCAACACAGATGATGTGATTAAGGGTAATCCTCTTAGAGCCAGGGACTAGTAAACCTCTAGGATCTAGCAATAGGAGATCCACAAATGAGTTATTCTCAATGTACAAAATGGTTTTACCTTGCTGTGGCAACAAACTATTTTTAAAATACTGCGCACAAATTAATAATTTAATTGGTATGCAGCGGACGACATGGTCAGTAGCTTCAAGGTAACTGTAGGAATGCATGGTCATATTGACGGAAATGCAGTGTTATTAGGTGTGGTTTGGTAGGTCTGAAGATCGTCACTAACGTACTTGTTTTGCCGGTTTGGCTGTTACCGATTTAGTTGGTCGCAGGAGAATTTAGCCTGCGGTTGAGTAATACTAAAAGCCAAGGTCAAGAAGTTGGTTGGTACCCTGTTCTGTTGCGGGACTTTTGCTGCACAATATTGATAGTTTCAGGTGATGAACTTTCGGCACGTCCTGAAGGCGGAGCGAGTCATCGAAGCCCCGCCTGCAGTCTAATAGACAGAAGAAGGGTGTCTTTCAAAGGCTTTCAGCGAGCCGTGGTTCTGTAAAACGGGGAAGATTTTGAAAAGAGAAGCGTAGGAAGCTCTTTGCTGTCCCGTGTCCGATGAATCGCGGCGGTAGGTCGGGGCGCACGTCCCCTGCCCTGCACACCGCTTGGAGGAGGGAGGCATTTTAACCCGGACTCTCTTTGATAACGACAGGTGGAAAATAAGCCCGAGCTGTCCAGTAGTTGTACAGACCAGCAGAGAAACGATCGAGGGACCATCGCTTATAAAAGGAAGCACTCACTCGGTTTTGTTCGGTGTGCCTGGGGCTTGGGGGCATCTGTGCCGCGATCGCCACGCCGGAGACCGACCGACTTGTGCGCGATGAACTTTGGAGTGTCGCCCATGAGCCCGGGATCCGGGACTCGCTCTGGGATCTGCTGCTGTTGCACTTTATGTCGATAGTGACACTCGGGACACCGTGTGACTTGTCTCAACGCTTAAAATGAACCTGACTTCAGCCGAGCGCAAATTACTAAACGGATAATAAAGGACGCGAAATATTTTTACTGCCTGTTATTTCAGTGAGGACTAATTTTATTTTAAACTGCGGTCGATCGCCTGCCCTGCGCAATGAATAGCAAGTCGAACGGGACCCGCACCCCCCAAAACAACGTCCCCGCCGGGCAGGCAGCGGACCGGCTCCCGAGGTATGTAGTTTTAAGGATAGCTACATAGCAACTGATTTGAATCTTTAGCTATCATAAAAGTTGTATTCTTATTTATTGTTTCCAAAATCTGCAAGAATTTAAGCCATTTTTTATTATTTAGGTTGTATAGCCTACCTTGTTTAGTAGAGGAAACAAGGTTCAATCTCCCTCGATTGTTAGCTATAGCTAGCTAGACACCTTGCATCTTCACTAATAATAAAATAATTGCTCTGAAATATATTTAATATATATTAGCGTATTAGCAGATGTTTAAATTAAATTGGGCAAATTATAGGCTATTGTAAATATCAACACCATTGATATTTATGTGACGTGGATAAAGAGGATACAGTTTTATTTAAAAATGATTAACATTGATTTTAATTTCGTTTGTATATGAACAGATGAATGTGTATGTAGTGGATCTGGAAAGTTAAAGTACAACAACAGCGCCTTTCTTCTCTAGCGCACCGATGTTTTTCCCTCAACTCTGACTTGAGATAATTCATTCATTACCGGATGGCAACTTTGTTAAATTTTGTACAATTTTTTTGACGTTTTTTGTTTTAGTTTTCCAATTGTTTTAGATGGGTGGGATATATTTAGTAAATTTTAAGGAAATGTATGATGTCGTATTTAGCTACATTGTAAAGTTTTTTTTGTTTTTTTTTTTTGGGGGGGGGATAGCTTGTTAACGCTCGTTGGGAAGCGTTTAAAAGACAGTCTTGTGATATTTAGTCGTTCCGCCCATGGATGATACGTTTGGGATCAGCACCTGCACTGGCGCTCGGGGTTAAGACCCGACGATTAGAGGAAACGGCTTTACTGGACTCGGCGCTTTATCACGTTTTAGTACGAAGCGAAGTCTTGAAAGAGCACAAAATAATTGACTCATTTGTTGCAATTTTAAGGCGAGAACCAAACTGAACACTGCCATCCTACGTCTAATGAACTAGGACTTTTGACTTGGATCAGAATAATTGGAAGATCCAGCAGTGTTTGTTTAGTAGCAGGATTGGTCAGCTGGCTGGCGCAAGACAAGTCTGCACACTCATGCACACGTATTTACATGTGTGTAACAGTTTGATTACCTTGTAAATAGTTTGTAGGGTTTGCTAACTACTTCAAATCATTTGATGTAGCTAATTTTAGGTTTATAATGGAATAACATAGATTTGCTGTAAGATTTCTTTTGTGAGCATGAGAGTCTGAAAGTGTATCACACCAGATGAGAGTTGGCAGCCCTGTATTGGCATTTTTTTAAACGTAGAGCTGTTTATGTAAAGTTTAGTATTATGTCATTATGTCATTTCTTGGTCGCTAAAGTACCTTTTCTGGAGGACTTGGTTGCGGGGATGTGACAGGAAAACCTTCTGGTTAAAGGACCTTTTACCATCACTGTGCTTTTCTTTACCATGGGTTGTGTATGTGTTTCTCAAGTGTGTGATACCACTCTTGTTCCCAGCAAGGTTCTGAAGTCAAGATTGAAACTGATTGCTGATTGGTCGTTTACGTGAAACCAGTTTCCCTTGTGCCAACAGAGTGGACCCATATGGCTTTGAGAGGTCCGTAGACTTCGATTATGACTCGTATGAGGAGCTGATGTCTGAGTATCTGGTTGTCCTCACTAGAAGGTCCATTAAGTGGTCCAAACTTCTCCAGCGGGGCAACAAGCTACAGAAGAATGTGAAAGGTTGGTGTATACTCGAGTGTGTGGAGGATTGGTATGCACCTACATTTTCACACGCTCTTTTTCCATTTAAACAGTAGTCAGAGAGAGCAATTACTCAAGGTTCCAACTCTGGAATTCATTGGTTGGATGCTGTTTTTGGTGTTTTGGTTATTTCCGCAGAAAATGCTTTAGAAGCTGATGGCTTCTTGGATGCTGATGCTCATCAGTCTAGGGCTGTATCACAGCTGTCAGGGATAAAAACTGCTGAACACCTGCTGTACCTCTTGGATGTAGAGGCTTGTGCTGTTTGTCCCCTTGTGTGAAAACTCATTCCGGATTACCTAATGCTGTGTACATAAGTGCGTGTGAGAGCATTATGGAACCTGCCCAGTGCATCGTGGTCTGCAATTACAGCATCCTTCAGTGTTGCGCTGTCCAACTTAGTTTCCTGTTCTTAATGTCTTACACCTCCTCTAGCACCTTACAAACTCAGGTCAGGTCTGACGGGCAGCAAGTTGGTGTCTCCCATCGTTTGCCCTCACAGATTCTCTAAACACGCCTGGAGGCCGTGCAGGCACACAGAGAACCTGTCTTTATTTTTCAGACAATTTCGTGTTAGTCATAAGAAGAAAGGCGTTACCCACAGGGCAGGGAGTTAGCCAGAATGGCCATGCTCTAGTCACGAAATTAACGACTGTTTAATGTCTTCCATTCCTACAGTTTTTGTTGTTGTTTAAAGACATAATTGTGTTCTTCAGTAGCCCTGTATCTTGTATTGAGGAGATTCATGAGCATTGCAAATAGAAATATGTCATTGTGTTATGAAACAAAATTTAAAAATGGGCTCTTCGTAGCTTGATGGTGAAACCTCGTCAATGGGCCGAGTCACATGACATGCTACAGACTCTGTGATTGGGTAGTAGTCTGGGGTCGTTGCCATGGTGATATGTATATTCTGTAACTTATGAACATACTATAAAATAGTTGTTCTGTGTTTCAGGTAGTGCAAGTTGTTGTGTTCCTGATAAGACTGGCTTTGCGGTACTGCTTTATAGGCCTTTTTTTGCTGACATTTCTGGTCGTCTGCGGCGCTCATAATGTCTATCTGCCACGCAGTGAAGCGGTACGTGCGCAAGGGAATTCCCAACGAGCATCGTTCCCTCACCTGGATGGCCGCCAGTGGGGCCCAGGAGCAGCTGGAGAGGAACCCAGGCTATTACCATGCTCTGCTGAATGGAGAGCATGACGCTCGTCTGGTGGAAGTCATCCGCACAGGTTACCCAGAACCTCCGTTCGCCCCCGCCCTCACCTCCATCTTTACCTCCAACATGTCTCCCTTTCTGATGATCGTCTAGCTCCTGGCCATCGGTGGCCTTATACGCTATATGGCCAAAAGTGCTTTGCTGACACAGGTGCATAATTAAGCACACGACCGCGTAATCTCCTGCAATGAACAATAGCAGCGGAGTGGGTGGCTGTAGAGTAGAGGTTGGCGACATTCCACCATAAGACGCCATCTTTCCTGCAAGTCAGTTCGCCACATTTCTGCCCTGCTAGAGCTGCCCTGGTCAACCGCAAGTGAGGTGATTGCGAAGGTCGAAACATCTGGGGGGGAAGTTGGTCAGCCATACAAACTCATGGATAGGGACCTGACCACTCAACCTTAATGGCAGCAAATCCCCCAATGATGTTCTAATATTTAATGGAACACTTTCCCAGAAGAGTACAGACTATTTTAGCAACAAAATGGACCAACTTCATATTAATACCCTTGGTTTCAGAATTGGATGCTTCGCATCCAGGTGTCCACATACTTTTGGCCATATAGTATATCTAGAGCTGGTTTCACACATTTTTTGAAAACCTCTTGTTTGGTTGCTCGGCTTGGATACATATCAGCTTATGTAACTTTTATCTGAAGGTTATTACAATGACATAGTGTCAGCTAGATATCTCAGGTTAAGTGCATACATCAGGGTATTACAGTAGAGCTTCTCTTTAGATTTGAGCTTGAATCTGCATATTATAGGATTGTGCCCATAAAATCTGGCACGTCTTTATTGTTTAATTCTCACTATACTGGTCTTCATACTTCTGCGTGCTGGAAGAATTTAATCAGGCGAATATTTTTTAGGACATATCTGGCAGTTCAGAAAAGGGCATTTCAAATAGGGTTTTATATTGCACTGTGGAAAACTGGTAGTGGGATTAAGCTTTAATGGTATTGAAATGCGTCGCTAGTGTTTTGGCCCCTCTGCCAGCCAATCGATGCCAATATTCACAGCTACAGTGCAGAACATCTGGTGTAATTTCCCTTGTAGGTTAATAGGTCACAGATTAGTTTTGACAGTGTTGTAGCTCCCTGGAGGGAAATGGCGATCACACAACAATGTCTTTGAATTTGTACGTTGTGAGACTGGACAGGGACTCTAAGTTATCTACAGTCATCTTACAGTCTGCCATTGTATAAGTTGCTCCTATCAGTGATGGTCAGGAAGGGATTTTATTGGCAGATCCAAGTTACCTGTGGTGGTTGGTCCTCCTTCCTCCATTTCTGGGATTCTCTGCTTTTAATGTGCTCCTCGGTCAAATTGCCACCCCAGCCTACAAAACTGAGACCGTTGTGGTTGGTCGCACCTGACTACCTTTGGGTATTTGCGATGTGGGTAAAAATAAACCTAGGATGAGAGAGGAGGCCTTCTCTGTTTCTGCCCAGACCTGCACAGGACCTTCCCCGACAATGTCCAGTTCCGGAAGACCTCTGATCCTTGCCTCCAGAAAGCTCTCTTCAACGTGCTTCTGGCTTATGGACACCATGACAAAGCTGTGGGCTATTGCCAGGTACCTACCTGCCGTGTGCTCTACATTGGGCGTGTCCAACCACAGCAGATACACTTACAGAGCTCGCTGAGCTCTTGTGTGCTTTTGTCTGTTGCCATGACGCAGTGTCCACAAACTTAACCCTGTGTGTGCTTAACACTAGAAAGACTGCTGACTGGTTATACCTAGAACGACTGTGTGGGTCAGTTGACCCAGTCAGTCTTTCTAGTGTTAATACAACATGCACGATTATAAACTTGGTATATGTACATAATAAAGTTTTTACTCCCCCCCCCCCTCACATAAACCGCTTAGAATGCTCACCATGTGAGTCATGTAAGCTTTCTACTCTGTCATCTGTTTTATAAGAGAGGCTGTTCTGGGCTCTGGGTTATCAGCGAATCGGCTGTGTGTGTTCCTAAGGAACGGCAGCCCCTGACAGCATCGCAGAGCTCGCTGCTTTCAAAGCGGCGAATAAGTAGTGAAATTTAGGTGCCTGGACTTTTGCAGCACCTGAAATTCCACTTTGTATTTTGTGTTTGCATATGAGGCATCAGTAAAGGAGAAACAGAATCACAGATGCATGAACAACAGGAAAATAATACCTGTACTTCTGTTTTTTTCCCCCCACCCATTTCCTAGATCCTTCAGTTTCAGTAACAATTTGTTATTTGTTCTTGGGAATCATTTCTTTTTTTTCCCTTCTTGTTCCAGGGTATGAACTTCATTGCAGGGTACCTTATCATTATAACCAAAGATGAGGAGAAGTCATTTTGGCTCCTGGATGCCTTGTTGGGCAAGATCCTACCTGGTTAGTCTCCTTACTTGCCTTAGAGATAATTCAGCATTTGTCCTGCCTCCCTGCTTCCAATGGAGTAGCTTCCATTGTTTATGTCCTTCACCCCTGAATTTTCCCTTATCCTTTCCCTCTACCCAGTGGCATTCTTTACCACTAAAACCATGAACTTTTATGGGGCCTCTGAGGTTTGGGGACCACTTGTTGGGCATAAACAGTCACTACACTACAGGGGGATGGGTGATGCAAACTTGATTCTGTCTCTACCTGAATAGTTGTATCATGATTGTCCCTAAGCCAGGGGTCAGGGAAGCCCTGCATTGGGGCTGGGAGGAGTCCAGAAGGTAATACCAGGCCCACACCTGCTCAGCTTGGATCCTTTGCTAATTGTATTTTCTCAAAAGCAATTCAGAGCTGAGGCTGAATGAAAAGCAGCCCATCGTGTGCTTTGCATGGTCCAGCTCCCAAATGCAGTGGTCTTGCGCTAAAACATCTAAGCTGTCCGGAGATTTCCTGCATGTTTGTCATAGTGCCTGAACTTTCACCTCTGCAGCTGTTTAATCAAAATGACTGTACATATTCACAGATATGCAGAATGCAAAATATGCAATTAGTTCTTTAACTGTTCCTTGGTTTTGCCAGACATTCCTCATTGGATTTGGCAAAGTCTTGATGGGTAATTTATTTGATTTGGGGGTCCCCAGTGACTACAGTCACTCCCCATTTAGTGACTACCTTTGTTAGCAACCATTTGCAAAGGTAACAGTAGCAAACTTCCCAACCATTGTGTGCATCTATGACAAAATATCATCAGCAGTGAGAGAGATCTTTGAAATACAATGCACAAAATGCTATTCAACACGTGATGGATAAACGTCCAGGCTAGTGTGATTTCCACTTAACGATTTGTCTTAACTGGTCTTTGAAAAAGAACTCGATTGCCAAACGATGAGTGGTTGTAGTTCCAGAACCCCTGTAATGGATGGCAGCTTGCTGTCAAGATGTTCCATCATGATCCCAACCATATTTGCGAGGGTCGGGTTTGTGTGAAGCTGGTGCTGAGGGATAGCCGATAGGCGTGAGGTAAACGGACTCTGACGATGCAACAGGATTGTATAGAAGACTGAACTCTTCATCGCCTCTCAACTCCTATCCCTGGTACTGCGGAATGGCCTATTTTTGGAACGAATTTGCCGATACCTATGAATAACCCTAAAGGAGTCACATGGTCAGCCTTTTATCTGTTGTGAGCTTGTTAAAGCTTGTGCAACAAGTTGTGGAGCTAATCCCTGTTTTAGTGTTGCTTCCGCAAGCTAGTTATCGCTTTTCGGTCTGGTCACTGCCCAGTCCTGAGCGACGACGGCGTATGTACTTGGCACAAGACCTGGTCCAAAATGAAAAGTTGCATGCAAGCTGTTCAACAAAGTCTTGTGTGACCTGATAATTTTGTTTTGTAAGGAGAATTTCAATTCATTTGAGTTTTGGAATTTTTCAAAGCTGGTTCTTAATTCATGGCATTTTGTGTGGTTCATTTATTATTTATTCCCTAAATACTGCCACCTTGCCATTGTTCAACTTGGGAGGTACATAGAGTCAAGTGAGGCCCGTTGAACATTTAAACATTCACGATGGGAGCAGCTCTGTTTATGTGATGAATTACATTGGTATGTACCTCCCTGCCCTCTTCGTGCTGCCCTGGGTGCTCGGAGCTGTGATTTGGGCTGCCATGTGCTGTGGGAGTTGATGCATGTGAATGTGACTCACATCATTTTGATGTCTTAAGCTTATACATTTAAAAGGGTGAAGAGCGACTTTGGGCAAGTAACTGACACCAAAACCCTGGTGTTTGTCAGTGTAGAACAATGTGTAGGTAGCTGGTTCTTAAACTTAATCGATTCAACATATAGGCTAATGCGGTGTACATTCTGTGGTATCATCTTATATATTCTCCAGAGGATCCTTTGGCACTCCTTTGACTGTATAGAACATTGATTGTATGATCGTGGGTAATTTGAATAGCTTTCTCCTAAAGGAGCTAGTTATGTTGACTTAAGGGCTTGTTTCTAGGTTCTGCAGACCATTATGGTTTATCTTTGTATTGTCTAGTGAGGACCTTCCTTCATAGAAACATCAAGGTCAGATCCCATCTGTTGGCTCAGGGTCCTCATTACAAGGAGATCTGACAGTAATGATTCATTATATATATGCATGCCTTGTTTTACGCCAGCGTCAAGCCCTCTAATGTCATACCTTGGCTTATTTCTATAGGCCTAAAAAGCTCCCACGTCTAAAAACGCTAGGAAAGCTAATTTTTTCTACAGTTTGACGATTGAATTTAAACTGTCTCATGCTCTGATGATTCGTTTGTCTGAGGGCTGGTTTAATGAGCAGCTCAGGTGCTTTATGGCTACCAGAGTCAAGAATTTAAATGAGTGACTGTCTCAAAATAAGAAACCTCAATTTAAAAAGCTATACACTTTAGACTGTGCTATACGCTCTGCTGAAAGTATTGAGTGATGCTTTCCCCCTCTGCTGTAGACTACTACACTCCAGCCATGCTGGGCCTGAAGACAGACCAAGAGGTTCTGGGGGAGCTGGTTCGGGTCAAGGTTCCGGCTGTGTGGCAGGCCATGACTGAGCACAACGTGATGTGGACTCTGGTGGTGTCACGTTGGTTCATTTGCCTCTTCATTGATGTCCTGCCAGTGGAGGTCAGAGACTGCAGTCCAGAGCAAGAACACAAATCATCTAGATTAATTGCTCAGTACTTATGACTTTAAGGTTATTCCATACCACAGGGCAGCAATGACGGCCCAGGTGTTTTCCTGTTCCCTCCCAGACGGTGCTGCGGATCTGGGACTCCCTGTTCTATGAGGGCTCCAAGATCATCTTCCGGGTGGCACTCACCCTCATCAAGCACAACGAGGCGCTCATCCTGCAGTCACGGAGCTTCCCCGATATTTGCGACCACTTCAAACAAATCACCAAGGGGGCCTTCGTGGAAGACTGCCATGGCTTTATGCAGGTGGGCGGAGGGGGCGTGGCCCACAAGCCACACCCACATCTCCATCCAGGTGTTCGCCTGGATGGATCTCTATACACGGGGGCAGCCCAACCCTTTTTGGAATATTTTGAATAACCTGGTTGTCATTATGGCAACACGATGGTGCAGTGGTTAGCCTCACACCTCTGGGACCTGGGTTCGATTCTCCTCCACTCGGCAGTGTTTGTGGAGCATGTTCTCCACATGTCTTCATGGGGTTCCCCACCCCCCAAAAGTTTAAAAACGTGTTAAGTTGAACTGGAGTTGCCGAATTGCCCCTAGGTGTGAATGGTGAACGTGCCCTGTGATGACTGGTGCCCCATCCTGGGTTATTCCCCGCCTTGTTTTTGTAGCTCCCAGGATATGCTCCAGACCCCCAAAACCATGCATAGGACAAGTGTATGTAGATGATGGATAGCGGATGGTTATTTGTCATCTGCTTTTCCATTCTGACAGTTGATCCAAAGGGGGGTGGGGGGGGCGCCCTGGTGGCCGCTGGGCCCTCCTGAGCAACTGCTTAGTTCATTTATGTCTTGGGCTGGCCCTCTGAATATTTGAATAATGTTTGCGTATCTGTTAAATATGTGCATACATGTAAACTAATTCACATAATTCAGCATAGATACATAGTGTTTCTTTATTTTTAGAAAATCTTTGCTGAGCCAGGAAGTCTCTCGATGGGCACCATCCAGAAGCTGAGAGAGTCGTGTCGGGCCCGCATCATCGCAGAAGAATCTCGGTGATCGCCTGTCAGAAGCAGACCAGCCCACCAACCTCTGAGACATTCCAAATGCTGATTTGCACTAAATGTGAATATTTTACTGGTACCTCCCCCCTCCTCCTGACTATCAAGTGAAATGCATTCTGAGAAGCAGGAATAGCTGAACTACCTTGGTTCACTGAAGAATTTAGTCTTAAATCTCATACATGATTTAAATTTAATAGCTTCCTTAAATACTGGACATTTTTTTCTGGATGGAATCGCTGGTATAAAGTGCTGTGTAAAGTGTAAAATGTAGCAGTCTCTGCACACCTCTTTTGTACGCCTTCCTTAGTAAAGTCTCTTTCTGATTCAAATTTGATTGTGATTATGTGGGACTGAGTGTGAGGCCACTTTGGACAAGGTACCTGCATCAGCTCAGAATGACCCCTAGCGGCATAGATTTTGTGCATTTTAAGGATGCGAACTGAAAATTCGTTAATGGAACCACTAAAATGGGGACAAGTGTTTTTTCTGGGTTAGTTGAAGTATGAGACATGAATCTTTGTTTTGCAGGATGATAAAGACCAAATATTTTCATATGACGTCCATTAACAGAAACACACCCAACTTCTGCTTATGGAAAATTAACTTCTAATTTGTGCAGAACCGTAATGGAAACAACTATGTGCTTCCTGTCACTTGAGTAAACTAATCACTCCAGCAGCAAGCACAGAGGACTGGCCTATAATGGAGCCGGAAACTGACAGAATAAAAATCCTGCTATTGCAAAAGAAATTAACAGACTACAGAATAGAATTAAAACAAAAAAATCCCAAATGAAAAAATATTAACAGCTAGAGAGGCTGCTTACAGCATCAATTTAAGCTAGAAACCAGTAATAGGAAACACTGTATCTGTCATCGTACCCAATTTGTTATTCTGAAGGCAAATTACTTTGCAATATTTACATGTAGTCAAATAAGACACAGCTGGCGACTCGGTCCTTCCTACTGCACAATTTAAACTGTGGAAAAAAAACACAATGGAAGGACTGTAACATCCCTTTTTATTCTTTATTTAGATGCATAAACAAATCAGCATTCCTTACCAAAATAAAAGTCCAATCTACTAGGATGGATAGAAAAAATATCAATGGTGTAATTTCATGTCTTTATTACCATGCCTTTTTAAATAAGATGTTAAGAGGTCCTCAAGTAGAGGTGAAAGGGCTATCGATGCCCACCGGCATGGAGGCTACTGTGTCCACGCTACAAGCTAGCGCAGGAAGCTAACGTGGTGGGGAACATAACTCAGCCTGGCATTGATCATATTACCCACTGGCCCTCATTTCATGGTCCATTGCAGAGAGGAGGGGCAGCCTACAGAGCAGTTTAGTGAAACAGGTCCTGCTCCTAGGCACGCCTCCTCTGGGCCATACCATGTTGGGGAATTTGGGGGGGGGGGGGGGGGGGGGGGGGGCTTGTATTTTTGGGAGATTGGGGGGTCGAGACAAAAGGGGGGGGGGGTCGCTGGGGGCGAGAACAAAAAAAAACACAATAAAAAAACGTATTTT
>JAABNY020000001.1:47939638-47965835 GCA_015164015.2 Brevimyrus niger
CGCCGGGGGCCCGGGGGCCGGGGGGGGGGGGGGGGGGGGGGGGGGAGGGACGGGGGGGGGGGGGGGGGGGGGGGGGGGAGGGGGGGGGGGGGGGGGGGGGGGGGGGGGGGGGGGGGGGGGGGGTTAGCGGACGAGCAGCTCTGGGAACAGCCAATGCACCCCGGGGAAGCCACACCCCCCAGCACTCACCCTTCATGTCTGGCCAGGTGGCCGTGATCGAAATCCCGCTCAGGTGGTACTTATTGGACGTGGTGTTCTGCAAATCAGAAACAGGCCGTCTCAGTGTCGGCAAATGCTGAACCACGGATAGCGATGGATGCATATTTAAATACCAAAAAGGAATCAATAGTTTTAATGACTGCAGCCGTTCCTTTAGGAAATTGTAGCAATGCTCATTGAATAATCATACAACCATCCATTTTCTGTACCCACTTGTTCTGTGTGGGATCGCGGGGTTCTAAAGTCTATCCCAGAAGCTACAGACACAAGGCAGGGAATAACCCAGGAATCCCAGTCACCCCTATGGACGATTTGGTAACGCCGACTGTTTTGGACTGCGAGAAGGAAACCCCATGACGATACGAGAACATGGAAACTCCTCACACATGGAGCCGGAGCAGTGGTGTCAGGGAACAGGGCTAACTGAACACCCCCCACAAATGTATGTAAAAATCACAGATTTTCCAAGCAAACCTTTAATCACAAAAGGGGTCGAACAGCCAGGGAAAGCTGAAAACTCACCAGTGTGAAGGAGAAGGTAAGGTTGGTGCGGTCGTCCCTGAGCAGAAGGGTGGCACTGCTCACCTCACAAGAGCCCGAACCCTTTGTCTGGTTGGGCTGCAGGTTCACAACCTCCTGGACAGTCTGAGGTCAAAGGAATTCAAATGCAAAAACCTTTATTTGTCCCCGAGGGGCAATTAAGGCACACGAGGCAGTTAAACAAGGACACAGTGTAAAGTGCAACAATATACAGTGTTTAGAAGGCTCTGTGCAAAACTGCAGTCAATCAGGTAGATGGGAACTGAATAAATATGTAAAAGGGAGGGACTGTTGGTGGGCATATGGGGGGAGTCAAGTGCAGAATGAATAATGGGTTCTAGTGCGGGGCAGGGGGGCAGGGGTCTGAGTTGAGGAGTTGAACGGCCCTGGGAACAAGTGACATCAAGTGATGGAAGCGACAGAGTTCAGCACACGCCAACTTGACACCAATAGTGAAAAACTGACGTGAACAGAACCCGGCTGACAGTAAATTGTACCTAAATGGGCCATTTTCGCAACGCACGCCAAATTAATCTCAAATGTCCGGGAGAGGGCTTCACATCGAATGACATGTGTGAGTATCCTCGCAAGCTGGGGGCACACCTTGTTCTGAACGCCGGATGGGTAGGTGAGGTTAAGCTGCAGTCCCATGTAAGCCATCAGGCAGATGGTGCCGTTGTTATTGGTGACGTTGTACATGCCCCTTTCTGGATTGCCTGGGACAGTGGGGACAGGCGCAGGCGTGACTGGGCTCGTTTTGGGTGCGATGGTGGTGACACCTTGATCCGCGGCGCACACGGTCTCTGACGTGGCAGACGGAGGATGGACAGACAAGGCAGCCAATCAGGGACAGAAGTGGAGGAATTACAGTGCAATGAACATGGCCCAAAGCTATAGCAATACAAGCATTAAATACTGTACACATGCTGTGATTCTTGCACCTTTATCATCTACCTCCCCACCTCCCAATAAAATAGCTATTTATTCTATCGCCCCAAGTAAAAAGCCTGTTTAACCCCTCCAACTGATGCTGTACACTGGTTGCTTTGATTGCAATATCAGCATATAATCTTCATTCTTTGTTTTTTAATTCTCCTTATATATTCCCTTTATTTACGTTTCCCAGCACATACAAACGGTACTCTTTTTAAATAAATAAAATCTGCAGTACAGAAATGACCAAAATAACTAAGTAACAAAAATGCCAGTAACCTAGGCGTGTTCATTTACTTTGCAAACTGGCCAGTCTGATAACACGCATATAAACCGTGCCTCAAAGCAGGTTTCTCTGCTCCCAGGTCATTTACTGGTAACAGCCACAGCTCTGCATTGCCGGTCCTACTCAGACACACCATTTCCCACAACTGAAGTAATCTACTGTGGTCCTGATAAGGGAATTCCTCGAAAAATGCTAATTCATGCAAATCTCACAAAACCAGTTGCAGCAAGAGGGCAATAGATGGCAGCAGAGATCACCAGTCACAATGTTACTGGTATCCTCAGTACCTCAGCCAATGATACTAATAATTATAAATGATAACCGATATGGCACATTTAGCAGCCTCAATTGCCCATAGCCGTCAGCAGGGTGTGGGGGGTGTTTGTGGGCGTGGCCCGGGTAGTACCATTGCGGCTCAGCTCGCTCCCCAGCATGTAGGCTTGTAGCCGCATGTTGGAGAAGGTAATGCTGGCGTTCCCGCTCCCCCCCCCCAGGCTGACAAGCCAGGAGCTCTCGCAGCGGTAAGTGGTATTTATCTGGGCCAAGATCCCGGCGGAGTCAGTCTTCACGGTAACGAGACCTGTAGGGGAATCATACCACCAAAGGTGTCTCAACAGCAACACAACACAGACACCAAACCCAAACCCATGGGCATACAGACTCTGAGAATTAATATACATTTTTAAACATTTTCAAGGAAACCAGCTTCACAGCTGGCAAGTGTTTTAGTATAAATGTACCAATAACTGTACAGAAACTCATTAAATACCAAAAAAAACAGAGCTCACCACACACACAGGTTTGAAATTATATCTTTGAGGGGACTTTCCATTCATTTCTATGGGCGAAACCCTAATTCCAACACGATGACCTTAACATCTTAGCTCTAACTGTGACTATAAGTACCCAAACAAAATAACTCTTTTGGTATTTTTAGTTTTTGATTGCATTCACAGATCCTGAAAAATGGTCCCATACACACTCACTCACACACACACCATCTACTGGAAAGGTACAGTAACTGCAGCATAGCCTTTTGGAAATTGTAACAATGCTCACTGGATATTAAGGGTGTAAAAACTTTTACTTATGTACCAAAATAAAACTTTTTTTTTTTTGCGACGCTTCAATGACACAGTGTCAAACAGCAAGAAACGGTGGAAAAAAAACGTGAAATACTTAAAAGAAAATAACAACCGAATAATGAGCAAGAACATAAATGCAGGCATGGCCTCGGTGCCCGTGGGACTCACCGGTAGAGGAGGAGTTGGGGAAGATGCTGCTGTCATTGAGGTTGTATTCCAGGGCCAGACTCTCCACCCTGTACTGGCTCCCATTGACGGAGAAGCGGAGGGTCAGTGCATGGCCATCGCCGAAGGAGGCCACCATCAGCGGCAGGAGCTCTGGCCCCCCGCAAGAGCTGCGGTTGCCCACGGTGGCGTTGCCAGGGAAGGGGAAGGTTACAGTCCGCTGCGGGTGGGGGGGGGGGGGGTATCAGATGTCACGTCTGTCCTTCAATGATCACCCATCACCATGGCGATCATGCTCGACTCGCTGTCAGGTTTTGCAGCACGGTGGAACCGTTCCGGGGCATGAAAGCGCTTCATACGTTTTAAACCAAAGAGTATGGATGTAGCAAAACCCCTAATCGTGCTGCTGCAATTCAGTCAATAATGTAAAATGCCACATTACACCAAGTTATACTGTAAGTAAGCAGGTGATATGCTGGTCAGAATAAACAGTACATTTGATCGTTTTAATTTAAAATTACACCTATACTCACTTAATTGCTTGGCATAATTCCAACAAGTTTTCCTACTTATCCATAATAACATTTGACAACAGTTTTAAGGGCTAATAAATTAAGTAAATATTTTCTAGCTGCGTAAACGTTTCCCCAAACAAATTTCATTTATACTGAAAGTGTTTTAACTGGGAACCAAAAGACACAGGGGGACTTCCATTAACATGGTGCTAAACTGCTGGTTTAACACATACAGGGGAGTGTATAAGACTCCGAGCATGAAGAGGACAAAAGTGTATGTGTAGGCTTACTGTGCCGTTGGTGGTGTTGTACGCCGCAGAGAACCGGGCCACCAGTTCAGCTTTGATGCAGGTGGAGTTTCCTTCTTTCACCTCCAGGGTTACAATCTGTGCTGAGGTCAGGTGACCTAAAAATGAGAAGACCCACATCCTCATCAAGTCCAACTCAAAGTCTCACAGTGTGCGCTCGGCTGCAAAGTGATTTGCTCACATCTAAATGGTACAAAATCCCCATTTAAAATGACGAGAAACCAAGACTTGAAATCACAGGCTCAACACACGCACGTATTAACAAGGCTGACCGTGGGTTGTCTGTCAAATCCAATTAAATGCGACCATAAAACACACTCTCCACTAGGTTGTGCGCAAGTGCCTTCTCATACTCAACGCTAGAGGGCAGCAGAGGACCTCTGACGGCTTAGCAAAACATATTGTTCACCTAGGATCCAGATTGTTCCACCACCAAAATAAGATGACAGGCGTGTCCTCATCTTGAACCCTACTGCCCAACTCTGCCAGTTTGTCATGGCTCATAAGCCAACCACCCTTCCGGGTGTCTCACCCATTTGAAATGCCTGTCCCCTGCTTGAAGCCAATGTCAACATGCAGACGGTCAATGCCAGATCTCAAACCATCCCTGACTGCTTAGCCTTTCAGAATGATTCAAAATAAAAAGAAAACCAGGCTGGTTTTGTGTTCCGATAATCCCGAGCATTTCTGGACGCCTCATCGCCGTAGCAACATTTTCTGACTTGTTTATAGGATAAACATTATTTCTATATGGCTAGATCTGGTATCTAGCTGCCTGTATTTATTTAGAGGAATCGAGCTACATAAACACTACTGTGCGGGGCATCAGGGGGGCCAGGCAGATCGACTATGACAAAGCCTGAAGGCAGCATCTGCAACGAGAGAGCGATCTGATGCTATCATTATCCAGCAGGTCTACACAAGCTTGGCACTGTCACACGGGGAATGAGTATAAAGATTCACAGTCACAGGATACTCAACCGGTCAGTTAAAACAAAACCTTGGTCTGGATTTGTACTTTCTGGACATGAATTTTATCCAGAGGTGGAGAGTTCCAACTTGTAAAATGAAGAAAAATTGGTTTAAGTGGCACAGCTGGAAATCTATACAGGCAGATGCACACCCCTCTCTTCCAGCCATGTCCCATGTCGGGCTGAGTGGAAATCCTGAGCTTCATTACCCTACACCTGGGACATGCGATTTCCAATCTGAAATGGGGTTGTTCTAAGCAAGCCCCGACTAATACTTTCAGACAAACATTAGCAATGTAATTATGACGTCTGTTAAACTCCAGTGAGCCTCATGACCGCGTGCAGATGGACCAAAGCAGCAGCACAGGTTTGACCAGATGGAGCAGCACAGGCATCACATGACAGAATCACTAACCCTGAAAATCAGGAAAAGGGATTTCCTGTGACAGCACTGGGTCAGGTTTACAACACTCGGCTCTCTTTAGCCGCCAGCTCTTAGAGCCCACTTTGCTCTGCTACACTTGCCCAAAGTTCCTTTTCGTACACAACGCATAGCTCTTAGTAAACAGATCGGCAACTTGCAACGCGACGGCAAAAAAAAATTAAAAATCCAGGCTGCTGCAAATCCCACTCCCCAGTAGAAAGCCCTATTTAATATTTAACCCAGTGTAGCCCCTGGAAACATTCTCAGGACCTGCACATTAAGACGACTGTTTAAAAGATACTAAGGACATCCCCAAATTCTGAGCAAAGATTAGGAAGTCTTAATTGTTTTTCTTAATTCTACACGTCCAGATTCCCTCCGACACAGCACTGAGAGCCCTATGAATAAATGAGCAGCTGGAACCTGTCGCCATCCGGTTTGTTTTTAAACAGATCGGAGCACATCACACAGGCCTAATGCATTAGCTGAGCTGCACTCGGACCGATATGCACGATCGCTGCGCTTCGGGGTCTAAAAACAGCCCCATTGTGCAACAGCCGGTCCACTGTAACAGAAGATTACACTTTGATCTGCAGATAAATCATAGCAGCCGCCTAAACTTCGGTCAGATGTACAGTCCCCAAAAGTGGCCAGCAAAGGTCCCCAATATAGTACAGCCAGCAATCCTAGTTATTTACAGCACCAGGGAAAAATAAAATGGGCATCCATAGCCTTTTACAGAGCAGAACTTCATAAACACCCCGGGAGAGACTGCTTTTATTCACTGTTTTTAACACTAGTAGCACAGTAGCCCTACAACCCTACTCCCATCAGCGACGAAAGATACAAACAGGCTAATAGGTTATAGCATTTTTCATTACTAATTGATCTGATGGCTTAAAATTCAGTAAACAGTTTAGCACACTTGCAATGCGACACTACAGCTGGCTAAATAAACAGTAGCTGTGACAAAAAAGCCAGCGCATTTGTGTGTCACCCACTCGGGAAGAGAGATTTTGCAGCGCGTTGGGAAAACAGAGGGCCAGTGTTTCGGCACAAAGCGCTCGGCCAGTCACGTGAGGCGCGGCGCGCGGAGACAATGGAGCGGCTCGCGCTGACAGCGACGCGCACGATCGCCGCTAAAATTATAACAAACTCGCCATTTGTTCATCTTTCTCCAAGTTACGAAATATAACATTAAAACGCAATCCCTTCTGTCGTTTTGCGAAGCGCTGCGTCATGTATTGTGCATGTATTATACACAGTAGAGTAAGAGATCAATTTATTTTAAATACACTGATTTCTAACTCATAAAAGCTTGAGGCAAGATGAAGGCGATGTCTTAAAATAGGAAATCACATTATAGAATAAACCGCTTTCTACGGAGTATATTTTGTAGCAATTATTAAGTTAAGACCAATACAGCATAAAAAAAACGACTGTTATGCACCGAGTACATAACAGCTTTGCAAAGAGTCTATGCTTCCCACACACAAAAAAATAATAATTGTAACGAGTTTAACACAACAACAAAAAAGAAAACATCTCAGTTAATATGATTTTGAAGGATTATGAAGCTCACGCTTAGCTCAGAGCTTGACCTCGGTACTATGCATGACGCTGCGACTTCATTAGAGTAGTGACAGGTGGTGTTCCTGCTAAAAGCACTCACCTAGGGTGCAAAAAAATATGATCGCGATGGACAACAGCTGCTTGCTGGCGTACGATGCCATGCCTTCAGTCCAGCGGTGCCACAATAAATCACTTTTTTTTTAAAAAAAGACAACACCGCAAGAGACGAGGTCCGTACGACAGCCGACACAACACCAGCACAAAAGCAAAACTGTACGGTTTGCTCAGAAGCCTCGACAAACAAACGCCGGGTATCTTGAAATATTCTTTATGAGTGTCTTTTTCTCAGAACGCCCCAGTCGCTGGAAAGGACCACTACACCAGTGTCAAACGCGTATCCCTGTAGTGCCGAAGCAAGAAATTTCTCGGTCATGTGAGTCGGGGTGTTACCACCCCCAACATCACGTGATGAGTACCAAATCTCAGATCTCACGAGAGTCTGTGTACTCGAGACTTCACAAGCGCTGCACTTTAAAAATGTTAATTACTGACAGCCGCGCGCGAAGTCGTGCAATATATCTTTCATTTGAGAGATGCAAAAGATTCATTTTACGGCTAACAAAAACTTGCAGTGATGTAGTGTTCTTAAATTATGGGCTTGTCGAGCATTTTAAATGAAAGAATGTGCAACTACATGATCGCAGTGTAACCAAACACACACTATAATTAATATGCATACATTTCATGTTGTCTGTTAGTGAATTCTGACGTACAGCACGATCAGAATGATTATGTCACGCTGCGGTATACATGTGAAGACAAGAATGGAGGTCAGGCGGACAGGATAGAGTCAGCTGACATTTAGTAATTCACAGGGGTGTGTTGAAACCCGGACGGGGGGGGTTGCTCTAAAGGCTTTGGCTTTATTGTGCAACCTCACTTACCACTTAAGTGTCATTTACTACTCCGGTTCTGCAGGACGCAGTACTAGAATGCCTCATTGACATACAAAAGTGATGTGGCATAATGAACCGAAATACGGGAAAGACATGTGAAGAGTTTAGATGGCAAAAAGGAAAGGGTGCAAGCCGTCCGTGAAGTCCTCAGCACGATTTTCATTTGTGGTAGTGGTACCGTATTGTAAGAAGTTATAAAACGAAAGAAACCTCATATAATGTTTTACATGTCGGTGTTGGTAAGTTCATAAGTACCAAAATTCATATAAGCTTTTCACTTTGATTTGTACCACAGAAAAAACTACAAACTCAAAAAGCATTTTGACTTCTGTTTTGGTAGCTTGAATCCAATTGTTGCAACTCTTAGCACTAGAAAGGCTAGTATTAAATCAATTACAATTAAACAGTTAAAGCCTATCCATGTAGGGACAGCACTTGACAAAGTCATCCATTGTGGTTTGTGAGTGCTTGTTTGTCTCCTCTTTAATAAAGCTCAATTACTCAATAAAACTCGTAATATGCATAAAGTGTTCAAGATCAGTATTGAGAAACTGTCGAATTAAGGCTTAAAAATCACAGTGCAGGAGGAGGGGACACTGGGTCTCTGGGTTTGCATCACATGCCAGCATTCAATGAATTCTTTATAGTAATAATTTGCAAATGAATTCAAGATGCTCTTCTTCTTAAGCCTTGGATGATTTAAGTCTTTAGCCAACTGCAGAACACAGTAGCAGATATTTACCTGCTAGCATCAGGTAATATTACTTTGACTCATTTTAGTGCTGGCATACAAAAAACAGCACCACAGCCTTCTTGAGGTACTGTTCTTAGTCAAGCTATGGATTGATATATCCGGTACATTCATGTAGCAAGAACAAGCTGGGGAACTACACCCATTCGCAAATGTAAAGGGCAGAGAACGATCAGTACAAAAGGAGACAGGCTTTAAACAACAGACCGTTACAATGAAATGAAATATCCAAATTCAGACAAAAGAAAGGCAATTTTTCCAGACACATAGTTGGAGCTTACAGCATTCTGTAGTATATGTAATCTTACTGACCCAAGTCTAACATCAGTTAAACTACTTAAAATCTAAGAATCTTAGTTTAAGGGGTTTATGTTATTCAACGTTGTTCAATCACTGAAATGCTAACATGGAAAATATTGTCTAAAGGAAACATGTGCCCAAATCAACTCATTAGACTCCTCCAACTTTTACATCAGCATGTTTTTTTCTTTAAAGATTTTTATTTATTTTTAACATTTTTTTTTTTTCAACTCCTTACAGAGCTAGAAGCTTGTCTACAAAAAAAAACAAAAAACAAAAACGTATAGAATGCAAACGGTTCGATCATTGCGATCGTAAGGAAAACCTAACAAAAAGGCAGGGCGACCCCTCAGCGTTACGCCATGGGTGTAGTGTCCTCACCCTCACCTCGTCCCACGCGACCTCCGCGCAAATGTGGGAATGCAGGTCGTCGTGGGTTTCAGTGTGCTCGCGACTGAATAAGTGCCTAAGTAAAAATAACATGCTCCAGGTTTACGGTGCCATCACAGAAATGACGAGCAGCCCCGCTGTATATTAATCATTGGTTCTCACAGTTTGAGCTGCTCGTCAAACTGAAAACATGGCCGAGACAAAATAAAGCGCTACAGCAGAACAGACCATCGGGGAGGAGGGTGGCGGGGACAAAATCAACAATCGGTAAAATGATCATGTAAGAAAGTGCTTCAGAGTGAATCCAGCAGACTCGCGTTCTACCCTGCCTGCCTGGTGCCCATGTTCAGTATTTACATGCATGGCCTTTACATGAAGAGTGCGATACAGAAAACGGGCGCATCAAACGGTGCCGGGGGGCCCCGACAACCAAAGGAACAACCGGGGGGACGAGCCGACGTCACAAGCCCGGTCAGGCCACGTAGTGATACTGATTGGGGCTCTCTTTGTCACGCTCCATGTAATCTCGATCGATGAGGGACTCAATCCTCTTCTTTAGGTCCCCAGGCTTGAGGTAAAGAGAAATCAGTGACGGGGGTTAGTGTCTATTCGCAGACACATAAATTTACATGAAGGAAGGAAATGGTGTGAAGGAGGGGTGAGGATGGAAATAAGGAAACAGATTTGAGACCTTAACAGGGAACTTTAACTGGTTGTAGAGCTCGGAGACCAGCAGGGTGTGACTCAGAGTCTTCCTCATCTTCATCACACGCACGATAGCGGCGTCGATCTGGTACTGGCGGTCCTGGAACACCCTCTCAGTGGTGCTCACCTGCTCCTCCACCTGTATGAGGTAACATAGTGAAACCCCTGTTCAGTGGGTTGCCTGATTCTCACCATCCACTGGTGTTCCACAGATAAAGGCTGTGTCCAAATTCAGGGGCTGCATCCTTTGAAGGACGCTGTCTACTTAGCCAGGGTAGGCTGGGATGCGTTAGGCGGTGAAGGATCCAATATGCAGATCCTTTGCAAGTGGGCAAAAGAAGCATGCGTTTCTAGACCAAATTTGAAAGAGAATTTGAAATGGGACATTTCCTTGTTGCAACACTGAGACTTACTCGGTCTTCCGAGTGTCGTATTAGAACCCCCTGAATTTGAACACATCCTAAGAATCATACTTCATCTGACACACAAAACGGCCAAAAACAAAAGTGCAACCACACCGTCTCCTTCATCTGGATCTGGTTGATTTTGATACGGAAGAGCTTGTGTCTGAAGTCCGCGTTGAACTCGAAGCGGTCCCCGTCCTCGACGTCCCTCCCGCGGGGGGTCTTGTTCAGGACGCGTGCCTTGCCGCATGCCAGCGACTGCAGCGTGCGGCGCAGCTCGCCATCCTCTGCGAGAAGAGCGGCAGGCGCAGGCGTCACCGGCTGGGTGGCCAGAAACAGCCAGGGCTGCCTGTTCCACCATCCACACCTTTGTTGGGTCAAGAACCTCCTACTACAATGTCAGGTGAACAGAGTAGGGAGGCACTCAGAGTTACCTATCCCAGTTGCAGAGCGGATCTCCTGCACAGTGAACTCATCTCCCTCGTTGAACATCAGCAGTACCAACGTCTGGAAGAGTGAGACCTGCAGCTCCTTCTTACCCTACGGGGGCCCCGGAAATCAAAACTGTATTCATCCATAACCTATAACTAGGAGGCAGCTAATTATGGAAATTGGTTCTCGTAACCAATTCAGCATAACCGCCGGGGTTAAAAGTATTACTGCTGACAAACGGTAGCCCTGGTGATCCATCAGCTCTGCTAACTTAAAATATGCCGTTAACCATATCAGACCGCTGCTTCCCCACCCGAGCACCTGGCCAGTGTCCGACCAATCAGGACTTGCCTCCTTGAACTCGGACTTGAGCACCGCATGGCCAAGAGTGGGCTGCCACTGAAGCTTCCGGCCGCTGTGTTTCCCCAGGTAAAACGTCTTGAACACCTCCTGCAGCTTCACCATCTACGGGGAGAGAGGGAACAGATGCCGCACGACGAGTCTCCTGACAGTGAAGCGCACACGCCCTCATCTCCTCACCCAGCTCCCCACTCCTAAAACACGAACCTCAGAGGGGAGATGGACCTCCATGGGTGTATACGACGGCCAGTAGCCCATGGTCAGGATGTTCACAGTTAGCTCGATGTTTCCTGGGTCACTTTGGTTCTGCATGTACTGATCGGTGGACGGGAAGAGCAGCAAGAACATTAATGGATTTCACAATAAAGTAGATCAACTTAATTCTAGGGGGAAATTCTTGACTATTATACAGTTACATTGTATAAAATAACATAAATCTTCACATTCAACCAAAGCCAGATGTAAAAACCTCAGTTCATTACAGCCCTTTCCCACTGAATAGCACCTCCTAGGAGGGTACCTGCTTGAACTGGATCATCACGTCCTTGGACAGCTCCATGTCTTTGAACATTCCCTCCAGCTTGCTGGTGAATGCCGCCCCACACTCTGCAGGGGCAGAACACCAGCGGTCTGGAATCACTTTCCCCCACAAACAGGAGGACGAGAGCCCAGCCCGTGTCACTCCGAAAGGCCCTGTCCGCGGCCGGCCTCTCACCGTGTTTCAGCTTGGAGAGCATGGACTTCTCCGCATCCACGGAAGCGCTCTTTCCCACCAGCAGACGCTTGGCCAGGTCCTTTTTGTAAAACGCCTCGAACACATCCTTTCCTGAGAACACACGGGTTTATCGCCAACACGGGTGAAGGACAGACCGCAAACCCCTTTCATGCATATGAGCGTTGTGCAAACTGCTATAGCCGACAACCTCAGCAAACAGATTTTGCCCAAATGTAATTAAGGCAGCACACAAAAGGCATTTGTAATAAAGGCAATTGTTATACAAGAACCCTTAAACTACTTATCCACATTACAGTTTTAAACTGTAATATTTTATGGGGCAATACTGTCCATTCATTCAATTTATTGTGCAAAGGGAGGGGGCAGTTTTGTCCAAATCGTGTTGAAATTCAGTAATTTAATTACATGGTATAAACACCAAAGTTCTAGTTTACACATGGAAAACAAAACAGACTTTCATAGCTGCGAATGTCAGAGGGATGCTGGATTTCCGAATCAGCAGTTAGACAACCAGGTCATGAGATCCGAAGGGTCCATAGACGGTAAATACTTAGGTCTCTGCACATCCCAAAAACGATAATTCACAAGGCCCGTTAATGAATAAAAAGAGAACAGGTCATGGCACGATGCCAAAGTTCTGCTTCACACCACACAGGCTACACTAACCGTGAATGAAGCGGAAGATGATCATGATCTTGTCCAGGATTCGCTCCAGCTCCTCGTCAGTGGCCTCCTTGTTGCCTGCACGCAGCTTGGAGTCCACATACTTTGCTGTGGAGGAGCGGAGATGGAAGAGACCACGCTTGATCATTTCCAAACAAGAGCATTGAAATCACTTTCCACATGACTGGGTTTTCATTCCCTCATAGGTGTGATGCGATATGGGCAATATCTGGTTTAAGATGTCATAATGTAGATGTTTTTTTTTTAAGTTCACACTCAAAGAGCATGTTAAAATACACAAAGACACAAAACCAAAGCAAAAGCTAGAGGGTACTAGATGGACAGGGTGATGGGACTGATGTAGTTCCAGAGTAACAACAAAGTCCAATAACCTATGAGCTCCGCCGGCTTGTTGGGCCTCTTGTTGATGAAAGTTTCGAAGGACTCTTTCATGGCGTTAAGGAAGCTCTCGTTCTTCTGGAAGCAGGTCTGGATGATGTGGTCAGTCTTGTCCTTGAAGTCCAGAAGCTCCTGGACCATTTCCTTGTCCTTCTCTGGGGTCCCAACAATTGTACCTCCAAAATTCTACAAAAGGACACCAACGCATGCATGTGTCTGCTTCGACAGAGTACAGCGGGTGCTCCCTGTGTGTGTGGGCTTTTTTAGCTCATGAAGCCACTTTAATTGCAACACGCGTTACCTTGATATAGTCCCTCCAGTGCTGCAACAGGGCAGCCAGGCCTCCCTTGACTCTGCTGAAGAGCTGGAAGAGCAGGGCTAGCTCCGTCACACGGTTCTCATTCAATAGATTGTCCAGGCCTGGAGCGTTACACACAGGTGCAGACTGAGCATCACCTTTCACAGGCATGCAAGCAAAGAGGCCTTTAATGCACGCAGAAACACACTCTCTGAAAGCTTGCACATCAACCGAAAGTGTTGGCTCAACACCTCTGATTCTGCTTGCCTTGGCGATTCCCCGGCATGAAAAGCTCTCTCATGCCAATACAGCTCATTTGCAGTTTTAATACCAATCCTGTACCTTTCTGCAAGATGGCAGTCAAATGTTCACCCAGCAACTGCTTCTCCACAGTGAATATCAGTGGCTTCCTGTGCACATGGAAGCGGGGATTCAGTTAGTCGTATGCTAGTCTACAAACTAGTCTACAACTGCCACAGTCGGCCAAGCTACATAAGGACCCACGTACAGTCGGGTCCTACGATACAACCCAAGAACTATCCGAAAGCGTTCGCCCTCAGTCCACAGGCCCCAAGGGTAGAGAACAAGCAGGACTCACTGCGTGTTCTGGTCCAGGTAAGTGATGACACGGTCGTTCTCCTCCTCCAGCCGGCGGGACACATGGTGCAGGTACTGAGGGACCTGTGCAAATAGACGCAGGGGCTCAGGCGTGCAGGCAGATAGGCCATACCGCCACAGTCAGGTAACGAATGGCGTGTGGCCAACCTCTCTCTCCTGCATCAGTCGCTGACCTTCGGCTGCATAGAGGCGATTCGTGTCCATCAGGAACTTCTGCTCAAATGAATCCTTATAGACCTGAGAATGGAGAATACGACAGAGTCATGGTGTATCCTCACTGTTATGGCTACCACAAAATAAGCATATTGTAACCAATAAGCCAAATCGTACTGTGTTTTTTTTTTTTTTTTTTTTTTAATTCGGATTAGTGCTAGTCATGGTGGAGATTCGTGGGATCACCTGCAGGTCCGAGAGCATGCTGAGCAGGGTACGCAGCAGGCTGCGGTCAACAGTCTCTCCGTTGCGTTCACGTTCGATCTGCTCCAGGATCCCATCGACTGTACGGCTCTGGACTGCGTGGTCACTCACAATATGGACCCGGAACAGCTCCAGGCCCGTGTCCCTGCCAGCACAACCACAGCACCATAATTGCAAAATGACGCAGCTAAAAGGCACAGCGGCCGGCAAGCACCTTCAGGCAAACTTAATTTTGTTTGTTCGAATAGTAATATTTCTGGGCCTAAAGTACAGTTATAGAAGTGGGAAAAAGAACTCTCTCGAGACCTGGATCGTCAGATTCCTAGAAAGATCTATTATTTGCTAGAGAAAACACATTTACTCATTTGGTTATACAAGCGAAGATAAGGAACCCAATCCTGCTTCTATAGACAGAACATCTTGTGCTTATCACGTAACACCATGTCCAAAAGCTGCAAATAAAGTCATGTGACTGGAGCTCTTACCAAATAGAAGGCAGCAGTGAGTTCTGCAGGACATAAGTGCGATCCAGAAACAGAAAAATACTCCGGATCATGATCTACAGGTGAGGAGGACAGGGAAAAAAATGATATTTAAAAAAGATTTGAATTTCCCCACCATTAAAATGCTTATGGACTGTCACGTCAAATAATGCATATGTAAACTATTTAAAAAAGTTGAATATACTTACTGTCTGCCTACAGTGATCCTGCCAGCACCTGTCCATTCTCTTCAAGAAGGAGACATTGTCCAGAGATTCCTTAAGCTGCTGTTAAGGATTCTATTATAAGGAGGAGGTGGGGGGGGGGGGGGGTTGGGATACCAAATAAAGGCTGGCTGGGCCCATAATACCAACAGGGCTGGTCCCTAGAAGGGAAAAGCACAGAACTTACAGTGCCACCTGGTGGCATAATCAATGACTCACCCGGCAATGTTGGCTAAATTCTGAAGGACATTCTGCCTAAAGCTGCTCCACGCTTATCACTACAGAATGACAAATATTATCGGGGGACTCTGATGAAGGGCCTTGGAACTTACTAAACCAACTCCAAGGCCTGAAACTCTCTGCAAGCCTCTCACATCAAATATCAAATCCAAGGAAAATACAGGGTAATATGAAAGACTTTTGAAAATAACTCTCAAGACTTCCTAAGGATAGAGATTAAGTTACCATCCAACAAACTGACACTACACCAAGCAGATTAAATTACAGAAACACATCGACACATCGGAATGAGTAACACCAAGGGTTGCAAAGGGGTGGAAAATTTCCGGTAAAGTTCTAGAAACTTTCGGGAGAAGTAGGGAATTTCTGGGAATTTTTGAAATATTGAACTCTATGGATCTCCATGCAAAACGTCAGATATAGCAAAGAAAGAAAACTGAACACACAATACAACACAGAATGAGAATTATAAGGAGTGTGTTTTGATCCAGATGTTTATTTTGAGTTGTTTTTTGCAACTGTAAACCTCAAATGACAAAGAGTTGAATTTCAGGCAAAGGATATTCTCTGAACTGGTGGATCTGGGCTTTCACATGGTCCTCACAGACCTGCCGAAGTTGCTTGTAAAGTTTGGGAGAGACCTTGTAAGTGCACAAGTTCTCCACAGCCTGGAAACAGAGGGTGTATAATAGAAACTAGTTAGGAGTGACAGATTCTACTCATTTGTTTTGCACTGAGGGTACAGCTATATATTGTGTTTTTCATTTTTTGAAAGGTGAGAAGCACAAAAGGTCAGTAAGCTTAGCAAATGCCTTTCAGCTAAATGACTGACAGCTGAACAATCAAGCAGAGGACTAGAATGAAAGCTGGTAAACTTTCACTAATGTGAGTCTCCTATCATCTGTGAATGGGCAGCACACTTTACACTCAGCTGTTAGGCTTCACAGAAGTTTGACTCTTGACCCCAGTGCTGACCTGATAAAGTTCCTCCAGATTGTACTTGATGGCGCTGCTGCTCTGAATGGCTCCCACTGCATCTCTCAATTTCAGCCACGTCTCCTCTGTGTAGTTGTCTGCCAACTTGGGCCTATCTGTAGCACGAGGAGAAAACAGAAGCACACGTAAAACTCAGTGAAGTACAACTTCCAGGCTATTGCGTATAAATGAAGTGTTTGTGGAAACGCTGGAAAGGGTGTGCTTTTAGCAACTTCTCTCCATGTCACTGCAGCTTCTCAAGTGACCTTAAACGTTCATACAGCAGGCACAGTCTGATTTAAATCTAGCACATTAAGAGCGGTTCTGTGGTTATCGTTAAACCAACTTCGTGGCATTACATTTATTTACCTAGTGATGCCCAAAAATAGAGTAAACCAGCACACCAGCAGAGGTATCACTACTTTGACAGTCATGGGATCTGAACCTACAACCTATTGGATATGGAACCCAAACCTGCAGAACTACAGATTGCCCACCCCATGGACAATATAAAAGATGGCTGGAGACATACGAAATATGGCAGCACAGAAAGATGAATATGCCAAATGACACCTACAACTTTGCAATCTAAGAGCAGTATTGGGAAGTTGGTTTAACATTTTTACAGCAGTTAATATACCTTTTGTAAAATTCAAATGAAGGATTTAGTGAAGGCACATACAGTATGTACCAAAATGGTTAAAGATGCCTGACAGCTGAAAAGTGTGCAACAGTCATAACAGGAAGGGTTTCCTGGGAACTTCAAGGTTTTATGTAGATTGTTGCAGCAATAATTTTAAGTACATGCATAAATGCGACATATGTGCAATATCATACTGTCAGCCAAAGGAAACACATACGCACCCATGTAATTCCCCTTGCATTAATTTAGCCAAAGATCGATATACGTTACGCATTTTAAGCATGGACCTATTCCAAAACCAAGTGAATAAGTCCTGGTGGGAGGCTCTGATGTTACAACTCCGGCAGTTAAGGAGTTACAACACGGCTTATTTCTCCAGTTTAACAACGGCAACAAACATGCTGCAACCATCCGTCATTCCCAGCAACCATCCCAGCGGCTCCCGACCCTCGGCCGGCCTCAAGCGGTTGTCAGAGAGGCCCCGTGACACGGTGACAGGCGCAAGGCGGACGCAACCCCGGGGACACTTACCTTTGAAGTTTTTAATGACTAACTTCTTAGATGCGCCGGACTTGGAGGACAGGGCGGAGGATTTGGTGAGGCCGTTGGCATGCTCGCCCAGTGCGGAGAAGTTGGCCTTTCTACTCTGGCCAATGTCCTCCCCCATGGTGATGGGCTCTCAGCGGATCTCAGCGCTCTCTCAGTGTCTCCCCCCTCCCCCGGTCTCTATTCCGGATCCCGGCGCTCCTCTGCTACGTCCTCGTCGCCTTTGGGTGTCTGGAAGTTACTCCCTTCGTCCCACCGGGCGCTGATAAGCGTGCGGCCGCACATTGACAGTCGGCCAGCGCTTCAGAGTGAGCAGGCCGCCCGGCGGCTCTCCGCTAACGACGCGGAGCTATCTACAGGCCGTGGCGAGTACTTCCCCGGTGTCCCGCCTTCCTGGCCATAAAAAGCTTGACATCGTACTCTGATTTATTATTATTATTATTTAATAAATCAAAGTTCAAAGCAGTCACAGAAGCAGGTGAGCTCCTATAAACAATCTCGTTGCTTTCATGGTTATGGAAACATCCAGCAAAATGGCCTCCCCCGGTGCTTCATGGGAAATTCCCGGCGCGCTCAGAGGCGCTTAACCGCTTCACTGCCGGTCGGAAATTCATTAAAATAAGTGTCATTGTGACTCTTGCTATTGATAATAATGATAATTGCTGTTATTTTTCAAATGCAATTACTGCAAATGTGGTAATACATATATACTGTCAGGTGGTTACATGTGTTTGGAGAATTAACAAAAAATTGGATATGTCTCACATTTACTCATATGATCAGAATGTAATGCCGCGATATAGTGCAGCCGGACAACAGCAGCACATTCACACACTATTTATAGTACAAGCAAAACGGGACCAGTTTGAGTACAGAACTGCTTTATTTTTTTCGACTGTTTATCAACTTCATGTAGATATATGTAACACATTTACTTCAATTAAAGCTAAGATAATGTAATGCACTACGAAATATTTTTGTAAGACGTTAAAAGCAGTGTAATTATTTTCTGACGAGGAGAGATCCTCCCCGAACGCATCAGGAAGTACTACCTCCGTGGTGACGTCACTGCGCAGCCGCCGTATCCTCTTCGCAGATTCAATTCACTGTAGCGCTAGTATTTCAGTAAAGGCATCATACGAGGGGCCAGCTGTGCGCTCCGTCCCGGTTTTAAATGCAGTCTGGTGTCTGTGAGTCTGTGAGTCTTTGTCGTTTCTGCCTGTGAAAGATTGCAATTGGATCGGGATCAAAGACCTTCTGTGAGTCTGAGCATCGAAACGTGATCCATTGCTAGCTGATTCTCATAGAAACCACCTAGCTAGCTACATAAATAACAATGAAAATGTTTAATACCGCGATCAAACGAACTGAAACGCTTAGCCCGATTAAAATAACTTATATTTATAGTTTAATAGACATCGTTATTAGTATCTCGTTAATATTAACCAGGAGATTTAAGTGTAAAGTGTACATTACTGCGATTCGTAACGCGTTAACGTTCTATTCCCAGATAACACCACGGCTGTCAAATGGCACACATAACATTGAATCAGTACCTTCAACAGGTAATTTCAGCCTTTTCCCCACATTTTGATCGCTTCCACTGTTGAGGAAAGGGGTGACTGATGTTGCTTTGTTGGTCCAGGCACTGGAAGCGATAGAGAACAGAGACGGATCCTTCTGCGCGGAGCTACTGTCATTCAAGCACCCGCACGTGGCGAATCCCCGCCTGCAGGTATACCCAGACCAAGGTGCTCCCCGGCGGATCTGCAGCACTGACCACGCAACTAGACAGCACATGTGCATTTACTGCCGTTCACGTTATCTGTAATTATTTATTCACTTACTTGTATACTGTAATAAGTAGCCGCTTTTGTCCAAAGCAACGTACAAAAAGTCAAAAAGCTCATTGCAAACATATGACTAAAGGTGTTGTCAAGGAATAAGTGCAATCAGGGGAATTGGTAGTGATTTTGGGACCCATAAAAACAAAAAAAATCCAGTTATGTTCCAATATTTTTAGGGCCCCTGACTCCCCCCTCTTTATGGTGCCCATAAGCAACCCCCTTCCGTGGCTTAATTTGTCTATAGATAAGAATTGACATTACCATATGGTATAGTGTAATGAAGTGAAATATATAATTGTAGTGAGGAGAAATTGCCTGATAAAAACATTATTAAAAAGGAGGAGTGACTGTGCATTTTATGACCTGAAAATTCGTAAGAAATATTTCTTAATGGAAAGGGGCTAGACTGTCAAGTTGGGTCTGTATGTCTGACTTTGTCCATGTGACTGTGTCCCTATAGCTCCCTAGTCCAGAGGAGAAGTGTCAGCAGTTGCTGGAGCCCCCCTATGATGAGATGGTAGCAGCCCATCTGAGGTATGCAAATGAGTTGGGTTGAGAGGGGCAGGGAGCTGGCCAGACACTAACAGCCAATCACAGCAGTTTTAATCAGGCCGTGTGAAACCGTGCTGGCTTAGCGGTCCTGTGAACAGAGAACTGTTGCCTGGCTGACATGGTGGATCACTTTAGTTTTATGAAAAGCAGCCACATTCCCCGCAACTGTGGACACGTGCCTTGGGAACAGGGAACAAAACCTTTAGAAAGTGCAGCTTATTAACTGATTCAGCAGTCAATGAACGCAGGTCGAACCAGTGTGTCGCCTACAGACTAAAAGTGAGAAAATAATCCACATTTGATGGGTTAATTATTGATAATGTACAGTACCTCAAAAATGCATGCAGGCAGTGTGACATCTGAAATAATGCAGACATTGGCTACATCATATTTATCATTTTTACGTCATATCTTGTTTCAAATGATGCTAAATTAACTGGTTAAACTGATTTTAAAGGAGGAAAGCAAATGTGTGTCTGTAGATACAATAATATCTATCTGTACGTAATGTGTTTATGGGAAGCCTGATTTTGGTCTCCTTTGACCCTTGACCTTTGACCTCTCTATGTTTGATCTCCCTCCATGACTAGATGCACATACGCTGTGTCTAACCATGATTTTGTGGAGGCCTACCGATGTCAGACTGTGGTGGTCCAATATCCTTTACTCCTGAAACTGGGCTCTTCTAGGTTGTTGGAAACAAGAACGACCTGTCTGTGCTTCTCAAGTAATGAAATGGATGTATATTACTTCTGTGATGGCTTTTCCTTAAAATACTACGTCATTTTTAAAGGCATTCCAGGCCCATAAGGAAGAGAATTGGTAAGAAACACAGTAAGATGGTTTAGAATTACCGGTTATAACCGTAATTAATAGTGTTAGTTTTTCACTTTAATTTTATGGCAGATAATTTACCATCTACTAACAGAGCTACTCATCTGATTACATTGCGTTGTTTATGTGATAAATAGTGACAAAATTATCATGTGAAAGAAATGTCTGGTACGTTGCTTCCTCTTTCTAGGGCTTTGCCAATGATGTTTGCCGTGGCGTTGGATCTGCGGATATTTGCCAACAATGTGAGTCGCCGTGCAGAATTTGTTTATCTTCTGTCATGATTCGGCACGTGCCGAGATGCCGTATTTGTGCAGCATGACGTGACGTATACATAACAGTACAGCTAATGTCAGGGTTCGGGTCGCTTAGTGTGTGACTCCTCAGTACTCTGTGACCGAGACGGATGGAGTGTTCGGGAAGGAATGTTGAGGAATGACAGGTTTAATTCCCAGGCGGAGCAGCAGCTTCAGAAGAAGGGGAAAGGCAAGGTGGGGGATATGCTGGAGAAGGCGGCAGACCAGCTGATGGCCTGCTTCCGAGTGTGTGCCAGTGACAAGTGAGGCCCAAGCCGTCGCAGACACCCCCCCGCACACACAGGGCTCTGACATACTGTATGGGGCGCCTTCCCCATGGCCCCTAACCTCACCACCCCCAAAGAGCTCAGCCGAAGAACATGGAAAACATGATATGAACCAAAAAGTTTTGGCATTTCAGTTTCTTTTAAAAACAATACGGTTAGTATTTGTTTTTATTAATTTTGATAAAATGATCGGAGTGGTACGGGTGGCTGCCGTCACAGGGAAGCTTGTTCTCATTTACAAGATGGGGGAGGTGAAAAGAGGATGTTCGTATGGGGATCAATAAAATCTATATACAGTGGTATCTCGGCTTTTGAACTTAATCCATTCCGGACTCTGGATCAAATCCTAAAAAGTTCGAGTTCTGATCAAATTTTTCCCATAAGAAATAATGGAAAACCAATTAATTGGTTCCCGGCCCTCCAAAATTACACCTAAATATGTTTTTTTTTGTTTTGTTTAGCATTTAAACACAAAATGAACAAGATAAAGCAAAAAGAGCATTTCTTTCTTAATGGCTTCCAAAACGATAAAGATCTTATCCCAACATTATCCCTGTCTTGCTCCTATCGTCTGCTCCTTCCGTGTGCCACACCCCCTCGTTAACCTCATGTGGAATCCCCATGTGATCAGCCGTTTCTGGTTGTTGTCATTAGTCCTCTGTATTAAGTCCACATTTCCGTTTGTTTTCCCAGTCCGATCATTGGGTGCGTTAAACTTGCTTACAGCGTGCGGGCGTGCATGCGTATGTTGAGCAGTATGGGCAATGTCTCTAGATTCGGGAGATTTTTTTATGATCTTCACAAAGTTTCTTTGAATGAACAGACCTGATCACACACACAATAACCCCTCGCACCCGGGTACTGTCTTACAGCCGGGCTGGCATTGACGACTCTAAGAAATGGGGGATGCTGTTCCTTATCAATCAGCTCTTCAAGATCTATTTCAAGGTGAGTGTTCTCTGCGTCCTAATTGGCCCTGATCGGTAACTGGTTGCCAACCCCTCCCCCCCCCCACCCCATGCACACAGCTCAATGCTTTAGCTTGAGCTCTATTTCGCTTCAGATTAGCAAGCTGCACCTGTGTAAGCCTCTCATCCGAGCCATCGACAGCTCCAACCTCAAGGACGAGTATAGCATGGCTCAACGAGTCACATACAAGTACTACGTCGGCCGCAAGGCCATGTTTGACAGCGACTTCAAACCAGGTGAATGAGATGACCGGCCTATGAGCTCACCCCCCCCCCCCACCAATCTTTAAAACAGCCTCATCTGCCTGTATCCTCATATCGCAGACTATCATTATTAAAAAGTGCTGCCTTTTCCTTCTGTCTCCTGCTTACGGTTATGCCTGGGCGCCCCCCTGTGGTCAGCGGAGGAATACCTATCCTTCGCATTCCAGCACTGTCATCGGTCCTGTCAGAAGAACAAGCGCATGATCCTTATATACCTGCTGCCCGTCAAAATGCTGCTGGTGAGATGCAGCCACTGTTGCTCGTCGTTTTTACTTCTAGTAGCTTGTAAGGGATTTATGAACGTTCTCATTTGTAAAACTTCATGTTTTCCTGGACCAGGACCCACATGGCACATGATAAATTACAACATTGGCACCTTCCCCCATTCATATCGTCATGCTGGTTTGTTTTTAGGGTCACATGCCAACTCTCCTGCTCCTGAAGAAGTATGACCTCATGCAGTTTGCAGATGTCACCCGAGCTGTCAGGTAGAGCCCTGTGTCACCTCCTCCAGCTCCTCCTTCTCTCTCCACTCCAACCCTCCACACCCACCCGCTAACGTTTGTACTTGACAGCGAGGGGAACCTGCTGCTACTGAACGAGGCCTTGGCCAAGCACGAGACATTCTTCATCCGCTGTGGCATCTTCCTCATCCTCGAGAAGCTGAAGGTCATCACCTACCGGAACCTCTTCAAGAAAGTGTGAGTGGTTAGTAGTGTAAGGGGGGGGGGGCGGTTGGACGGGTGTCCTTGTGGGCGGGTAAGTTGATGAGAAACTTCCCCATGTAGGTACCAGCTCCTGAAGACCTATCAGCTGCCACTGGATGCCTTCCTGGTGGCCCTTAAGATGATGCAAGTGGAAGATGTGGACATTGATGAGGTCCAGTGCATCCTGGCCAACCTCATCTACATGGTGAGTCTCTAACCAACTGCTGACCACCTAGTGTCCGGTTGACATTAAAGCCGAGTCCATCGAGCATATAAGCTCTTCTACATACCGTCTCTTGACACAGGACCTTAAATGTACCTGTAGTGTACCTGGGGTACGTAAATGTTAATGTGTGATAGAATTACATGACAGTTCATTTTTCAGGTTGTTTGTTTATTTTTAAGCATTTTTCTCCCATTTCTTTAATTTCCAGGGTCACATAAAAGGCTACATATCTCACCAACACCAGAAACTGGTGGTCAGCAAGCAGAATCCTTTCCCCCCACTATCCACCGTTTCCTGAACTACAGTACCCAGAAACCCCTGTGTTTCCTGTCTGCAACCATCCCACCCCAGAGCGTGAACCAGAGAATATCTGTGAATATTTTTGTGGATTATTCTTTTTGTTTTGTACTTGCATTTTCTACTTTGAGTGTGAAATAAAATTCTGAAATGTTTGTTATTCTTGAGCAAATGCAAAGCTTCTTTAACACACACGTATAACGAAACACTAGGAGCAAATTCATTCGGAATGAACTGAGGGTCTATCAGGTATCTGTGATTAATATCTACAGTTAATACGGTAAGGTCCTCCCCGAAAGGAGACATGGTCACTTTTCAAAGTTATCTAGATGACTTTGTATCCAGGGTTGGTAGCGAGAGAGTTTGGTGAAGGTGTATCCTTTGCTGCAATCATGTGATGGGGGTGAGATGAGCAGCCCCGTGACGAAGGCAGTCCTCTTCTCCATGGTGACGATGGGCAGGCCGGGTAGCAGGCCGCAGCCACCCTTGCCTCTACCTGCCCTGGGTGCATCTTGGGTGTTTGTGCAGAACATCTTGTTGGTGAGAGTGAACGTGAGATTCAGCTCTGCCTGGCAGAGCTGCAGGGGGAGGTACGAGGGCGTCAGGGTCCCCACCAGGCCCTTGCGCCCGGCCCTCATCAGCACGTTCTCACTGAAGTCCCGCTCCGCGATGCACGCCCGGAACACTGCGGGGCCGTACTGAAAATGCTCCCATAGCTGCACCATGGCTAGGTCGCTCCCCGCGCTGTTAGTCTCGTACTTGTCATGCACGATGATCTTGGACACGGACATCCTCAGACTGGGGTCCCTTTCGTCCCCTGGGCCTTTGATAAACCGGTAAGCAGGAAAACGAGATGCTTAACGTGGTCATAACAATCGGCTATGTAAGTTAAGATAAACTCCCTCTAGCTGCTCTTCCACTTTTTACATCTGAATATTATCCCTGGGGAAGTTCATTTAAAGTACATTTATCCTCAGATACGTCAACTTCTCCCTCCCTTCACCTTTACCAAAATAGTTCAGGGTAGACATACATATTGATAAAGGCTCCCATCGCAACTTAATGTTTAACTGTTGGTGTATGCTACAGGTGAGCGGCTCTGGTCCTCCAGCGTGAAGTGTCGTGTCTTTTTTAGAAAAATGGAAGGAAGTGACGACCCACCAGCGATGACAAGGAAATTGGGGTCCTGAGAGACACAGCTGCCGGTGGTCAGCAGTGAGTGCTGGCCCACAATGACACCACTGCAGAATTCCTCCCCGTTGGCGTGAATCAACCGGGCCTGTCGATAGGAAAGAATCTTACTTTCAAATGCTTGGCTAAAAGACAAATGCTGTGGCTGGGTTCTAGTTCACTGGGCTCGTCATTCGACCGTGATCTGCATGTTTCTGCATGTTAAATTCTCATTAAATTCTCAAGAACTTCAATTCCGGGAACTTTCTCCATACTCCAAGACCTGTTGACCACTCTCCATGCAGACCTTCGAACTTCTATTGAAACTGCAGTGGATTCCTACTCATGTGCCACACCCAGCTTTTGTTGTTCCTGATGTGGAAGATGCTCACCTGCCATGGACAGTGACCCTGTGGGCAGGGAGAGTCGCTCAGGTTTGGCTGTGGGGCAGCATGGCTTTGAATGGGAGCCCTCCCACAGGGATATGGACCTGTAGAAGAGACGTGTTCACCCTGACCCTGATACTGGCACCCAGACAAGGAAACCTGAGATTTTATTCTGTAAAGTGACCATCCAGGGACTCACGGGACCCTGACAGTTTTGTCACTGATACTGTGATTGTGTTGTGCTAAGTTTTTGCATGTTGTAAGTCTGGGGCTGGGATTTGTTTTGCGTTGAACCTTCAGGCAGGCAGGACCTCCCGTCGCTGTGGATCTTGTAGCCGTCCGCACAGGAACATTTGTACGAGTGGAAGGAAGGATGACAAAAATGTTCGCAGGACAAGGGGCCGTCAGAGTGACACTGGGATACATCTATTCGCATGAAAACAGAGAGGTGTTATAGTGCAGAATGTAACAATGCTGTCCTCGGTATTATACTATGCCATGTCATGCTAAGCTACACTATACTATACATGTACTATACTTAAATATACTGTATTGTACTATACTATACTATATTATAGGTGTCAAGTTTTAGAGTCTACAGTCATCATCCATTAACCTTATATTGTTTTTACCAAATTTTCCAGGTTTTCACTGTAGTTGTCATGTACTCCATACTATGATCTTGTTTATAAGCAAGCATTCACACATTTCAGAGTTTCTGAAATTCTAGTGTAGAAGTGAATTTCAAAAGGTGTGTCCAGCAGTGACCCCCTGAGGGCCCCCGCCCCCCCCCCCCCCTTACCCCT
>JAABNY020000001.1:47967419-47978809 GCA_015164015.2 Brevimyrus niger
TTGGCTCGAGGGAGGTTGCTGTCCTGTGTCAAGGACAAAGCAAGACGATGAAATGGAAGAGAAAGAAAATCCAATGGCTCCCCTCCCCTCCTGTCAACCCCTCCTTTGTAAGGCTCAGCTTGATGAATGTGCAGAGCTATTCTGTAACAGAGAGTTTTTACGAATGTATATTGATGCGAATGTATATGATATTCATCAAGGTTTTGTAATACAGGTATCAGTTCTGTGGAGCTTCTGCTGACAATGATACTGTCACTAAATGGTGATTAGTGTGACATATTTAGACATGGTCATTAACATTACAAAGCATGACTGAAAATGTCATGTTTAATGTAATGCAATTTTCAGTCATGAACCACCATTTGTGCTCATTTCTTGCAGTCAGAAGGTCTGCTGTTGTGGGAGCTGGACCAGAAGGTCCGTCAGAACCCGCTGTTCTAATAGTGAAACAGGCCTGATGGCGGACTTCAGTCAGGTAAACATGCTTTTCTTATAGGTGGACTCTAGCCGTGCAAACACAGCAAAACAAACTCGAAAACTGAATTCACTGAGCCTGTGGGGGTTTATATTTCACCAAGTGATCAGATTTCAGCTCAGCTGAAACTGTAAATATGTCTGCTCCAGGAAAACAGAAAAAGTGACACCCTCAAAACGAAAACAAGCTCCGTACAGCTGGTCCCAGGACGCAATGTGAGGATGAAACAATAACCATAGCAATGACGTAATCATGTCTCAAAACCATATTCTTTACTGTGCATATGGTACAAAAAGATAGAAATGCTTTTATTCCACTACTCTCAATAAGAAAAAGGAAAATGGAAGGACACAGTATTAGTACTAAATATAAATGAGCTCATAGATTCCTATATTTCTTTCTTTATAGCATAGAGTGATTGGTTAATGGGAGAGCTGGATGCTAAAGTTTTTAGAAACATAACATTAGGGGTAGAAACAAAGTAAGCTTGTTTATGGGGGTGGAACCTCATGAGGTTCAGTAGGTTAAGAGACCGTGCTGGTGAGCAAAAGGTTGCAAATGTTACCATGTTACCATTGGGCCCTTGAGCAAGGCCCTTAACCCCCAGTTACTTTAAGGACTGTATGACCTTGCTTACTCAAAAACTGCTTAGGAAAACAGTGTCTGCTAAAGAAATGAAAGGTCTCATCTGAAACCCAACCCTTTCCTGTAGTTTTATGATGAGAATGCCTACCCAGGCATGTGACCACTGTTTTCTAATGGAACAAACTCAAATAGATCCCTGCCTATTATGCTGTGATTCTGTAAATTAGCTCTGGGATGGAATTCAACCAGTGCTCTGCTCGAATGAATTTATTCTGGCCCCAAAGCGACAGTATTTGAAACAAACAAAAAAGCAGGCCATTCACAAATCTGTTTTATTTATTGCTGCATGCATAGTTTACCCCACAACAATTCGTTTTCGCAGTACCCTCCTTCTCAGCGTATCTCTCAGGGCTGAATATACTTCCTCTGGACTCCTCGGATCCACTTGATGTACTTGGACACTTGTGTGTAGATGCCATACTTCCCCCGTCGTGCACAACCTTCTCCCCAGCTGACCACACCTGTCAGAAACCACGTGTTTTTGTAGCGGGTGACGTGGGGGCCACCACTGTCACCCTGGCACGCGTCCTTGGCCTCGTCGCTGTAGCCGGCGCAGAACATGGTGTTGGAGATCTTCAGGCTGCTGGAGTCGATGCAGGTCTTGCGGTCCACGTAGGGCACGCTGAGCTTGAGCAGCTTGGATGACTGGAGGCCGCCCTCGCGGATGCGGCCGAACCCGCTCACCATGCCTTCCTGCTGCCGCATCAGCACTCGCTCGGCGAAGTCGCTTTCGGGCAGGCAGGCCGGCAGGATGTACGGCGAGAACTGGATGGGCTCCTTCACCTTGACGAGTGCGATGTCATTGTGGTACGTGTCAGGCATGTACTGGCTGTGCACCAGCACCAGGTCTACCTCGTGGCGGGCCTCGCGGTGTTCGTCCACGTCTCGGTTAGTCTCACCTGCGACGAGGGGCAAGTTGGCGGCGGGGCAGAGAGACAAAGAAGGGCGATTTTCGTTAATGGCAACGTTGTATTACGCTCATGGGAGTTTTACTTGCGCAAAGATGTTCTGAGTGCAGGAGGAAGAATGATTGATTTAGAGAGATAGCCAATCACATTGTAGAGGAGGTGGGTCCGAGCGACTAGAGAAGGTGGGACCAACCAATGGTTCTTCCTTCTGCTCTCAGAACATCTTAGTGTAAAGAATACTCCCACAAGCTTGCATTAAGCCCCTAAAGCCATGGTTGAGTTGCCTTCCCAAGAGGCGTCTGGCTACTTAAAAAATGATGCACCATCAATAATCTGCTAATCAGGTGCTGTCGAATCAGTAGGCCAGATTTAAGTATAATTAACCGTTCAATTTTTCCCAATGCGGGGCCCCTGATTTTGCCTGTGGGGCCCCTAATTTTGCCTAGCCTAGGATACCCTATGTATTAATTGCCCCCTGACGCTAGCTCAACAGCTGTAGTGGAGGACCGTTGAACTGTAAAAATGGAGATCCTTAGCTTGATGGAGTGTTTTTTGACAGCTGTATATTTGTATTGTGCTATAATTTTTGCCTTATTTCACTTTATTTAGTAGACAAAATCCCCTACTAAATAAATACATGTAATAACCTTAAGAGACACATTTGAAAAATGCAAAGTGAAACATTCATCTTTAATGTGACCTGAAGGCTATACCAGGTAGAATAAGGAACAAAGGTGGGGTGACCAGAGTATGAGCTGGAGACACATAATTAAAGGTGAAAATTACAAATCCTGACCAAGGTTTTGTTTCAACCAAGTTGAGTATTCTGTGACTGTGACTCTTTAAGCTCAACTGGTCAGTTGCAACAAAACCTTGGTCAGGACTTGTATTTTCTGGACCTGAACTTTCCACTTTTGCACATAAACACACACTATGGAGGACTCAGGGAAACCTGCCAGCCTAACTGTATGACTTGGGAGGAAACAGTAGTACCCAGAGATATCCTGTAGAACAACCAGAAGGACATATAAACACAAGACCGGAGGCCTGTATTCAGATTCCTGGAGGTGAGGCGACATCATATTTACTTTCCTTTTCATTATTACATTATTAACCAAATATCTCTCAGTTGGTAGAAAGATAAGCAACTCTGCAGGGAGCAAAAAAGCTAATGCAGAGAAACCCTGACAATTAATTAGCATCATTCCAACTCCAGAAGACGGATTCTGGTTTCCATGGTGAAATTACTTTTTTTGTTTCGAGAGAGAGAGAGAGAGCGTACCCAGAACAAGAAAGAATGACTGTACGTCCTTCATGCAGTGAGCTGCCGTCAGGATGAATTTCTGATTGAGGATAGTTCCACCACAGAAGCCCAGGTCATCCTCGGTTACCAGGAGGGCCTGAGGAAGAGAAAGAGGAAAAACAAAAGGCACAGGAAGAGGAGAAACTCTCAACTTTATTTGTTACCCATGATAACTGAAACTGACCACAGTGCATTGGCAGGAGAAGATACAAGTCTGTCACATGACCACAGGACAGGTTTTCAGGCGGCTTAATGTAGGACAGAGGTAGATTGTGCAGGTCCAGAAAGTAAAAATCCAGACCAAGATTTTGTTTCATCCAGCCAGTTGAGGTGAGTACCCTGTGACTGTGACACTTTATGCTCAATTTGTTGGTTGAAACAAAATCTTGGTCTGGATTTTCACTTTCTGGACCTGCACTATCCACCTCTGCTGAATATCTACCTGCCAGGGGCACTCTCCAGCGTGACACTCCTCGCCACCGACGATGCGAGTGCCGCTGTGAGTTTCCTCAACTTCAGCAGAGATGTTTTGGTCTGTGACATTGGAAACTTCAATGCTGCGGATTTTGTCCTTGCTGAATAAGAAGCCGCATTTGAAGGGCTCTGTGTCAGGAACAGAGTGTCCGAGCATTTGTATCTGTTACATACAGCAAGAACCACATCAAGTTTATCTGTCCTAAACATGTGGGGCCTGGACTCGTACGACCCACTGAATTAAGGACACGAGAACAACAAACACTTGAACTATTATGAGGGCTGCATGAGATAGAGGTTGGCTTTTTCAGACAAAGGTAAGCAACCCCCATTATCAGCAATTTGTTTAGGAGTCACACCTTCTCCTGGCTGCAAGTTAATTTTATGTGCAGCCATATCAGATTCTTTATTTAGCACTTGGTAGCAGTTTCAACACCATGAGGGGGGGAGACTGGGGGCTGTAGTCCCCATCAAATTACTGCCAATGCCGAAAACGATCACCTAGTTTGCCACTAGCCCCGCCCATCCTGGTTGAAATGCTATGTAAAAAAAAATTCTGAATCAAATACACACAGATAAATGCAAAAGACTAAGCAGGCACTGACAACTTCTATGCTGCATATAAACTAGACAGATATCTATCTCTATCTATCTGTGTCTAACTATACTGATGCCTGTTTGCCTGGCTCTAGCTTACCATTAGACAGGCAGGATTTCCCATCCTCTCCCAGGGTGTATCCATCGGCACACGAGCAGATAACGTGACTATGAACCACGTTACAGAAATGCTCGCAGTCTCCGTTGCTTGAGTCGCATAGCTTTGGTATCGCTACAGGACACGGCAGAGGTGCGGTCAGGAGACGGTATTGGAGGTTCCAGTGCTACAGTGGCGACTGGCACCAGAACAAAGCTGTCGCTGGCTGATGGTTACATCACCCTACCGATTTCACAGTTGGTGCCCTGGAAGCCGGTGGCGCAGTAACACGTGTAACTCCTGATCCCGTCCTTGCAGGTGCCATTGTTTATACAGGGAACAGACCTGCAGGAATCCCCATCTGTGGAGTTATAGAGAAGGTCCACGGATGCTGGAATGATTTCATTCCAGCATTCTCATGCACAAGCAAACACCCCTCCCCCCAAACTGAGAAAAAATGTTGTGCACACACATGAACAGCATAGTTACACAAAATACTGCTTCATTTCCTGCCCACCCCCCAGTAGCACAGAAAGTTAAATCTTACCTACGTAGACGTTCCAGAACTCATTCTATGAGGAAGAATTAACACATTAAGTTTATTAGAAAGACTGGAGGATGAAAATGATGACAGACAGTTCAGAGATTTAACAGTATTCACATTACACATCCAGAATGCTCTAACATCTTTACTACAGCAGTTGACTTTCTGCTCACTTTGCTTACCAGTTCATGGTACAATCACATGGTTAGAGGTAGAAGGGCACTTCCTGTTTTCTTAAGACTGGATGCTTGTTTGGTGTTTCCTACACATACTGTCACCGTTTAAAGTGGTTTGTGGTTTAAATATTCATTGTGTACTACAGTTGTGGCAAATGCATTGTACAACTATTCTAGGGGTCAACGTGTGAATGGGATATTTATACAATACGTGTACAAAGCATTAGGGATGCTTTCCTAATATTGTGTTGTACCCAATTGACCTCCTAATAACTTCAATTCATTAGGGGATCAAGGCAATAAAAGTACTTCACAAGGATGAGTTCATCACTTTCCACAGTTGGGTTTAATTAGCTGGTTGTCACCCCTGCAGCCCAGCTTTACATAAACCCCCACACTTCTAACAATAACTGTGCCTCTCTGAAGATCTTGCAAAGCATGCCTGCCCCTCACAAAGTCTTTTTGACCAGTTGAGCCCTTCTGAGTGTGATTTGTGTTCCTGACCTTCAGGATGCACGATTCTTGCCTGTTTGTTTCCCTGGTTTTAGTTGCATCGCCAACTGGCTTCTTGTCACTGACCCATTTGAATTACGTCTTTGGATTGTTTTGCTTCTCTGCCTTACCGGTTTTAATCCTGCCTGTCTCCGACTTTGCTTTTAGCTTTCAAACTGAACATTTTCTCTGTCTGATCATTGCTAGTGAATCTGAGGTCTGGTGACTGAGCAGATCACTGCTTTAAGCTGAATTCATTGTGTTCATAGGGTCATTCCTGGACATTTTAGGTATCATCCTGCTGATGGACATGTTGCTGCCACTGAGGAATGCGCTTAAATCTCGATGGTGAGATGTTCTGTGGAATTCAAATGCTTAACTCTTCTCAAGGGTCCCACTGGGATTCAGTCAGTCAGTTTCAAGGAAAGAGTAGAATCCTTAATGCTTGGTGCACTCAGTGTATATACTCCAAATTGACCAAATAAACCATTTAGAAGCAGCCTAAATATGAGTGTATAAATCTACCAAGCATGTCCATTTATGGACAACAATAATTGAACTGCAGTCCATTTAATACTTAATATTTTTGCTGAAAGGGAGACAGAATAAGTGTAGAAAAGCCCAAAGGAGTACTCGCCGTACGCTCCTCGTTCTCGAATATCTCCCTGGCCTCCTCGCGGCTACAACGTTCCTCAATACACTCCCGCTCCATGTCCCCTTTCTTAAACTCCTCAAACAGGCTGTTTGCCCGCCTCCTCCGGCTCAGCACCTGGTTGGCATCCTGATTCTGAAGGAATACTGAGGAACATAGGAACCAACTGTCAGCTTCTGGATCCGTCTCTGGAAACTCTTTAATTACGCGGCCATGGACAAATCTGTCAAATTCTCAATAACGTTTGGATGAACCACTGATTTATTTAAGAGATACAGAACAGTTGTTAATGGCAGAGTACAACCTCTCCCTCATAAGAACGTAGAAATATAAACATAGATAAGGACATAGATGAGCTCCTTGATATTCTCTCTCAAAAAAACCCAAAAACAGGTTAATGCAATTTTCACATCAATTGGCTGTTGTTCTACACACCAAGTGCTGTAACAAGTTGAATATGGCATGATGATCTCACCAAGGTACCTCTGAAAGCTGGTGTTGACTTCATGGATGAAATAGCTACAACCATCAATGTTTATGATATTTTCCTTTCCCAGGTAGCACGGTGACTTCCTATTTCAAATTCTTCAGAGGTCCAGTTGTCTTATTATGACCAAACTTCAATTGCTCCATAGACATATACATACATGTATAGCAGAAATTTGTGGAACTGTGAACAATGCAGGTATGCATTCCTATGAAGTTTGTATGGTGAAGTCCATGCATGGCATTGGCTCCCCACAGCAGCCTGTAAAATCGTGCCCCGCTTACAGTACGTACCTCCCGTTTCAGCCTCGGGCAGCAGTGACAGGAGAAGAAGACCGGCCTGGATAAAACAGAGCATGGTGCTTTCCAGCTGAATATTGCACTTTCCACGCTGCCACAGCCAGAATGGATCTGACGGGGAATGTCATTGACCCCCCATCGCAAACAAAGGGGGGAGGGGTCAGCAAGGCAAGGAGAAGTGATTGGAGGATGGAGAAATGAAGTGGGAGGAGATGATGGACAAAACCAGCGAGTGAGGACTTTGAAGGGGTGGGGGGCAGAGCTATGACTCAATGCAATCCTCGTCCTTAAAAGGCAACTCAGTAAGTCATTGAAGACCATCAGCAAGTCCACTAATGGCAACTCATGTCCAGGGTCGTTCCAGGAGAGTTGTGTACATATCTGAGCACACCCTATGACCCATGCTCTCCAATTGATTCGGCCTCTGTCTGTGTTGTGCAAGCCTACATACGTGAGTAGGTCTTTCATATGAGCTCCAACTGCTTCAATAGATGTTCTCCAGGGGGTAGAGTGTGGCTCAGCAGGTTGCAATGCTATGTCTGTAATTGGAAAGCTGCTGGTTCAAATTCAAGGGTTAAGAGAACAATTTTACCGATGGGCACTTGTGCAATGTTGCTCCAGGAACTGGCTAACCCTGCTCTGTCAAAGATGCACATCTGCTAAATAAGATGTTAAATTGGATCGATGGCAGATCTCAATGTCATACACATGACAAGTAGTGGGTTCATGTGTTGGAAAACCATTTACGGCAATGTTCATTTCATGAAGTTTTATTTAGTCAAAACAGGGAATCAAAACAAACACCATCAGCTGATGTTAACATTCAGGCCTCACATGACACAACCTGTCAGAAGAATACTCAGGTGAATTGCGGCTCTATGACCACAGGGGGCAGCGTTTGGTTAGTGAAAGAATGAGGATGCCCGTCTGTCGGTGCGATACCCGAACTGATGTGTGTGTGCAGCCAGTCCAAGAAGTTGGAGACCTTGGTGTATATCTTGAAGTATCCCTGGTAGGTGCAGGCCCTGAAACCCACCAGCCCAGTCAGGAAGGCTGTGTCCCCGTAACGTGTCACCAGGGGACTCCCGTTGTCCTCCTTGCAGCTGCTCAGGGTGGTCCCTTCGAGGTAGCCGGCGCAGAACATGTTGCTGGTGAGGTTCAAGCCACTCTTCAGTGCACATTGCTCGAGGGACAGAGGTGGAACGGCCATTCTCCATAAGAGGTGTGAGGTGGGCCGGTAGAGGGACCCTATGTCTCCCCGGCGGTATCCAGCCATGATCCGGCAGCCCCAGCCGCTGACAATGGAGTAGCGCATGGCCGCCAGTTCGTTCTCAGCAAACTCCCTCCGTGGGAGGCACACCGGCACGGCATAGTCGGAGAAGATGATGGGCCGGTGCAGCCTCAACAGGGCAATGTTGCTATCGCTAGTTGTGACATTGTACAGCTCGTGGAGGACAGCTTCGGCCACGCGGATCTTCTGCTCCGTGCCCTCCGCCAGCCTCAGGTCGTGCTCCCCTGCGGGAAGAACGGCGATCAGCTTCGTGAAGTATGGCTGGGGGGAGGGCGGGGGTGTGCGTGGCCGCACAGACACGCGTCACCTACCTGTGACCACCATCAGGTCCTCGACATTCAACTTGATCAGACAGTGGGCAGTGGTGACCACCCAACTGGGATGAACGATGACCCCCCCACAGTAGCTGGAGCCTTTGTGCTGCAACAAAACCTGTAAACCGGCCCACCCCAAAGATACAGATCAAAACGTCAAAATGAACCAACTAGTAGTCTTCCCCTTTCTCCCCTGGCAGCCACAGATGTACGTGACTTTCTGACCACATTGAGACTTCCCAGCTTTTCATCTGTGGGACTCTGAGCAAAGGTCACTCATGGTTGCGGTTAAGGGTTCATACCTGCCAGGGGCAGTGGCCTTTGGGGCAGTACTGGCCATACTCTGATTCTCTTGTTGTCTTGTTGGCTTCCAGTTTTGAGGCCTCCAAGAGTGGTATCTTACCACAGGGATACTGCACTGTGAGACAAACACACAGCTTGGTATAAAAAATCTGTGTCACATAGATTCAGATGGGGAGGCGGTAATTAAATACATTCAGTTCCTAACTTTAAACTTTACATTTTTTTTCAACCAATTTATACAGCTGGAGTATTTTTTTTCAAGGATGCCTCAGGTTACCAATTCACATCCTTAACCGCTACATCACCTGCTGCCTATTGCAGGTATTACAGTTACTCCCACTACCTCCCAATCTCCTCACCTTTAGCAACGCAGCTCCACCTGTCCTCCGCCACGGCGTAGCCATCGGCACACTCGCACGTTACCTGCCCCCCTGTATCGTTGCAGAAGTGCTCACAGCCCCCGTTTAGATAGCGACACTTGAGTATTTCAGCTACTCCGGCTGTGGGAAATGGGGGAATAGTTGGCTTGGGGTGGGGCACTGACACAGTGTGGGCTCACCAGAGAAATGATGCTTCATTTATCTGGGACGCCTCAAGCATCTCAGGGCAGTTGCTGAAGGGTCCAATGGACATGTGACTATTCTGCCAAGGATGGGCTTCAGCTCAGTGACCTTCCTGTCACAGGTGCAATATCCTAAACATGTTTTTGCTCCTTCCCAGCTGGGAGCAGAAATATGGTCTGCCTTGAAGGGAGCATGAATAAAGTGAACACCTAATTCATGTCATGAGGGATACATTGAGCTACGAAAGGCTTTGTGAAGTATCATTTCAACCATTTCAATTAAAATGACCCATATTTCACTAAAGCACTGAGTTCTTGTTGTGTGCTGATTGGTCAGTCTCCTATTATCATGTATGTGTCATTAATGTTAATGTGAAACACCTGGATAAGTCTTTCAATCAAGGAAACAAACCAGTAAAGGTATAAGACAAACCAAACTATTGGACAGAACATGGGAGACTTTAAGTTTTAAAGTAGTCTGTAAAACCTGAAATAGTTCAGAGTGTCCCTCCTGACATGGATCGGGTGGTCACTCGAAAATATAGAGGGAGTGAAACCATGGACCAGCTATAGGCTCCCAAGGACTGGATTGGCAAACAGTCTCCAAACCCACTGAGCCACACACTGGCCCTTTATCATGCATCAGGCATCACCATTTGACACGGTTATAGACTCAACAAAGGCAATAACCTACAAGTCTACAGCACTATAAAAGCACATTTTGTGGCTGGGGACCTGCTAGGTGCAGTCGTTTTTTGTGCCTTACCAACCTTCTTGACAGTGTCTCCCTTGGAACCCTTCGGGACACTGGCACTGATAGATCGATAGAAAATGGACACACTTTCCATTGTTGAGGCACGGATTGGGGTCACATGGGTTACGGTCTGAGGGAGAACAACAATGGTAATAACTAACTCCTGGGACATCCCATGTATTTTCATCAGCTCCTGACGCAATCACTGTGATATGTTCACTTACTGTACATCGCCCAAAACCGATTCTGTGAAGAAAAAAACAGAAAATAATTATTATAGAAATGGGATGAAAATACTGTTCCAAATTCAAGTGTCAGGTTTCCATCCACTTGAGTACATTTGTAAAAGTGCAAAAAGGTAAAAATACACAAGAATGTAGAAGAACCATGCAGATGCAAAAAAGTTGGGAAGTAGCTTTAGCAATGCTGTTGCTCCGCAATCTTTCAGTTTCACGTTAAAAGAAAATTTTTCTAATGGAAATTATGAGCTTTACCGTCAAGGTGTCATCCTCAAAGACCTCCCGTGCCTCCTCGTAGTCGCACACCTCCTCGATGCACTCCCGTTCTAGGTTGCCCTGCTTCAGCTCCTCCAGCAGGCCGGTGTTGGCTCGTCGGGGACGGTGCAGGACAGAATGGGCTACATACGGCCTCAGGAAGACTTCAGGAAGATGGAAAGAGGAGCCGAGTGAAGCGCCAGGTCACAGAGGCCAAGACAAACCCCACAAAGTGCTATAGTGCGTTTTGAAAACCATTGAGGATAACAGATTACCATAAATGAGTAGAACAGTTAATCCAAGAACATGAATAATTCAGGTTAAGGCACATGAATATAGGTAAATAGCATTTGTTACTTACTAAAAATAGTAGTGTTTTCAAACGATACAAAATTTAAATCAGATTAATCACAGGTTTGCTGTGGAATAATTTTGATTAATCATGATTAAATATCCTTCATTTTTAATCTATATTAATCACATTAAATTTTTCATGAGCAAGCAGACTCAAAAAAGGGAATAT
>JAABNY020000001.1:47978909-47989684 GCA_015164015.2 Brevimyrus niger
TGTGTGTGTGCGCTTAACATGTTTTTTGAACATCTTGAACATGAGTCGAATGCATTCCAACTGCCACAGTTGTGGACCCAGGTTTTTTGCTTAGCCGGACGAATTTAAGGTACCTCAGTTTAAATGGTTTTTATCTTTGTTCACTTACAATTAGCCCGAACTACCGTCAATCCGACAAATAATCTGACTAATCATGAACATTGGTTGATAACACATTATGCACGGTACTTTACGTACAAAACTCCGTAACAACACGTCCACAGATAAGTTGGACTGTATACTGTGTGCAACCAATTTACTGAGTCACAAATGAGAAGTAGTGCTTAAACAGTATAAAATTCCAACCTTCCCTTCAGCTAATGAAGGGCGCAGCCATCTTGGATTCTGAACTTCTGATCCTCTGTGCTGCTCCGAGATATTTCTCGGATGTCCGAAAAAAGGATGTCCGCATGTCGTTACTTCCGGCTTCAAAACTCGGAATCCGACTCAGAATACGAGTTCCGAGGTCAAATGGAACGCACCAAAACTGCCCGAAATGGGTTGATGGAGACATTTCAGTAATTTTGAGTCATTCTGCGCTGCAGATGGGTTAATTACGTTAAATTTTTTTGTGAGATTAATCATGATGATGGATTAATCCGCATTAACTTGTTAATTTTGACAGCCCTAAAAAATAGCCAAACACTGTTTTGTTAAAATATAAAGGCCAATAATGACACCAGTATTGTTGCAAATTGTTTCAAAACCCGAACGTACTCCTTCCGGAGGCATCATACAGAACAGGCAAAACCACAGCAAGCCAACGCCCAACACAACCTGAACAGCGTTGACACCCGACCTGAAGGTACCGGGATTCTGAGCCCGGCAGAATCGTAACAGGACTCTGGTACTCACCATCGGCAGCACACAGCGGCAGTAAAAGCAGCGAGAGCATTAAACCTGACATGGCAGCCTGCATTGCAGCGATGTCTCCAGGCAAGAGCAAGAGCAGTCAGGGGACGGGGGACAAAGTCACTGACCTGCCTGGCAGTGGGGGAGAAAATTAAACAGCAGCCTAACATGGTGCAGGGTAAATACTGATCAGGAATATCCTGGCAAACTCACATTAGTTACATATTAATTCATCCTTTTTTTATGGAAATAACTGCATGTGCGCATTCCCACTTTACTTACATGCCTCATCGTTTTTACTCTAGTTTGTCTTTATATTTGTACTATACTTGTACCTCTTATTTTCTATCATATTCTTGTGTTATATTGCATTTATTTGAGGTATTTTTAAGCTTGCACAGTGAAAGCTATATCCTGGCACAATAATGTCCCTACTAATTTTCTGGAATGTTACTTTATAAACCTGATATTTAGGGCTTAATTATTGTGGTCTGTAGGTAGCTTCATTTCTGTGGATAAAAGTATGTTTTTTAGGAGCTTTGAAGCCATATTACGGAGCAGTTCATGGACAAACCTGGGCTATTCAGTCTTGGATGTTCAGTCATGTCACCCCACATAGACACGAATGTTGGCTATGGGTGAGGGCTGTACGGCTCCATACTGTCAGAAAGGACACTTGGGCCCAGGAACACTTTATTGACCCTGAGAGAAAGTGCAAACACCGATGCAGCTGAAATCCGGGAAAACACGTGGGTCACAAAAAAAACAAAACAAATGAGAGAGGTGATTGGTACATCTTTTATTTTTTAGGAGACAGGATAGCTCAGTTGGCTATGACCCAGCAACCTTCTGGGCTTAAGAGAAAATAAAGATGAATATATGAGTATAAATAGCATCATGGGACAACTAAAAGCAGCCAGATGTTTTTATGCTTGTGGTTCCATATAAATTGAGTGGATGAGAATAGGCTTTCAGTTACAATGATTCGGTTCAGTGCTTCTCAAATGGTCTAGCGCCAGGACCAAGCCGGTAGCCAGAAATAAACAGGTCCCCCTCGGTAGATTTTGGCAGTCGGAGGGGGTCCCCCATGTAGAGTTTACTGACCAAGGGGCTAAAGAAAATTTTGCGGGGGTACCTAAATTTTACTACCTGGCTGCCTGCCTGATCGGAAACAACAATTCTGGGGAGGATTGAAACCCATCATTTTACTACATGCCTGCAGAGGGTGACAACTCGTGACCCGTCAGTTGAGAAACACTGATTTAGATGACAGTGTGGTTTGGTGCATGCCTGGATGCCAGGGTGGGACTGGCAGTCCTGTTGGCTGGTGTTGCACGCAGGTGGATCCAGTCCAGGTAGTTGGACACCCGAGTATATATCCCATAATTCCCTGGCTCGGCGCAGCCTTTCCCCCAGCTGACGATTCCCAGCAGGAACCAAGTGTTCAGGTAGCGGGTCACCAGGGGGCCGCCGCTGTCACCCTTGCAGGAGTCCTGCATACCTTCGATGTACCCGGCACAGAACATGTTGATGGTGAGCTTGACCCCGCTCTTCTCCACGCACTCGGCGGTGCGGATGCGGGGCACCCGCAGCTGCCGCAGGACCTGCGACGTAGGCCCATGTTCGCTGCGGCGGCCCCAGCCGCTGACTGTGTGCAGCGTGACAGCCCACAGCTCACGCTCGGCCATCTCACGCCGCGGCAGGCACACGGGCACGGCGTAGGGCGAGAACATGATGGGCGCGCGCAGCCGGAGCAGGGCTATGTCGTTGTCTGACGTCTTCGCATTGTAGTGCTCGTGGTTCACGATCTCTGCCACCTGAATGATCTGCTCTGAGCCCTCCATCTTCTCCAGGTCGTGCTCCCCTGTGTGACATGCAGATTGCAGGCTCAGTGAGTAGTATTGCGGCCTCACATCTCCAGGGTCATGGGTTCAAATCCCAACCACCATTAGCTCTGTATGTTAAGCTGACAAGAGTTTTCTCTGGTTTCCACCCACATACTAAAGACATTCAGTCAAAATGACCCTTAGTATGTGACTGTTTGTCCTGCAGTGCACTGGCATCCTGCGATGGCAGGATTCGTGTTTGTGTTCGTTATGGTTGCTTATAAAGCTATTGTGGAACCTTAAATTGCTCAGGCACACACTGCTCAGTTCAAATAGTATATGTCTCGTATATGTAGCAATATGTCTTCCTGCACAATCACAGACATCTGCAGCATACCTACAACCACCTTAAGGTGCTTGGCCACTTTGTTCTCCAGGCAGTGGGTGGCTGTGAGGACCCAGTCAGGCTTGTAGATTATCCCACCACAGAAGCCCTTGTCAGCATACGTCAGCAGAACCTGTAGAAAACAGAAAGAAGACAATACAATACAATAGCTTTTGTAAAGGGGAAAAGCAGCTAGTCACTGGAGGAGTGTCAGAATGAACTAAGTTTCTTTTGGTGCTTCACTCTCAGGATTGGCCCAGCTATACTCCCAAGCATACTACTAGAAATACTCCCAGCCGTACTCTCTCCCTTTCCCAGGAAATATCTGGGATCAGAAATACAAAAACCTAACTTTGTGTATAGCAGTGCTTCCTCAGAATAATTTTTAAATGTTCTCCCACTATTATTTACACTAATATTAAAATAGTCATTTGGCTTTTATCATTTTATATACCTGGATCATGTCCCCCCTTAGTCTCCTGTGCTTGAGGCTGTACAGATTCAGCTCAGCTAACCTCTCTTCATTAGACATTCCTCTAAGACCAGGAATCATTCATAGAACCCTAAGTTGCACCCTTTCCAAGGCAGCAATGTCCTTCTAAAGGTACGGTGACCAAACCTGCACACAATATTCTGGGTGGGGTCTTACCAAGGAATTATACAATCGTAGTATCTTCCTTGACTTAAACTCCACACACCTAGAGATGTAACCCAACATCCTACTTTACTTTATTATTGCTTCCCCGCACTGGCGAGAGTGGGACATGGAAGCATCAACACACACACCAAGGTCTTTCTCATAATCAACTACCTTTATTTCAGTGGAACCCATAAAATATACATGGATTACCTTATACTTATCTATGTTCAATTTCATCTACCAGGTATCAGCCTAGTAACTCATTAAATCAAAATCCTGTTGTAGCCTTTGTGCTGCTAGGTCAATATCTGCTACACCATCCACCTTGGTGTCATCTGAAAATTTAACCAGTTTACTGTACAGTATGTATTGGTGTCAATATCATTAATGTAAATTAGGAATAATTAAATTGAACCCTGTGGTACCCCACTATGAACACTGGCCCACTGTGACATTATACCTCTAATAACTACCCGCTGCTTCCTGTCTGTTAAGTTTTCGATCCAAGCTGCTACAGTTCCTAAAATCCCTGCGGCTTTGAACTTAAGCAAGAGCCGTTTTTGGGGGACAACATCAAACGCCTTCTGGAAATCTAAGTAGATCACATCATAGGCCTTTTTGTGATCAATTTCTTTTGTAGCTTCCTCAAAGAACTCAAGTAAGTTAAACAGGATCTACCTCTCCTTAATCTATGTTGGCTATCCCTCAGAATGTTATTTGAATCCAGATAATCTACCATTTTACTTGGATTATGGCTTCCATTAAAGTTAGCCTTCCTAACATTGTATACTTTAATTTTTAATTTTGGACTATTCGAACACTAAATTTAACTTCAAATCTAAACATGTTTTGACCACTACTGTCCAGTGGTTCTAAAACCTCTAATTTTCCAATCCAAATACTGGAAAACAAGATCAAGAAGGGCTTCTCCCCTGGTAGGGGTATTAACAAACTGAGTAAAAAAACAATCCTGTACTATTTCCACCATCTCAAGTTCATTTACAGAAGAGCCAGAGACTGTGTCCCACTGTATCCCAGGTAAATTAAAATCACCCATCATTTTTATTACTCATAATCCTGATATCGTAATATAACATTCCGCTTTCCTCTGCAGCTACATTAGCTGCTCTATAACAGACACTGACAGTTAGGCAACTTGAGTTTTTAAGCATCCAGTTTTACCCAAACAGCTTCTGTACCTTTATTTGTACCATTGAGCTCCCTTGCCGGCAAGTTTTCTTTTACATATACTCAACACCACCTCCCTCCTTGCCTATCCGCTCTCCACAGAACAACGTATAACCATCCATATTATATTCTTCTCCATCATTGTCACTCATCCATGTTTCTGTCTTTCCTATATTGCTGTAAGAGTCTGAAATTAAAGCCTCTAAATCATGAATTGTGTTTCTAATACTCCTAGCGGTTAAATACAGACCACAAAGGGTCTGATTCAAAGGAAGTGCCAAATCAGACGGCAAAGTACGGTGACTCCTCCACCTGCCAGGGACAGTGACCCCTGGGGCACACGGTGCCTCCAACGATCCTGCCGAGGGAATTTCCGTGGTGGTCCCCGTTCGCTTCATCATTCTGCAGGACCGGGACCTTCCCACAGGGAAACTTCTCTGCAGAAGAAAGCATGAGAGGCTGACAGGGTTGGCACAACCCACGCCAACACATCCGCCCCCCCGGCCATCTCCGAGTCCCAGCGGAAGCTGTCCGGGAGCCCGTTACCCTGCGAGAGGCAGTGCTGTCCGTCCACGTCCAGGGCGTAACCATCGGCACAGGAGCAGCGACGCGCACCGTCAGCCTCTTGGCAGAAATGCTCACACCCGCCATTGCGGTGCAGGCAGTTATCCGGTGTTTCTTTGAACACTAGAGGAAGAGCAGGAGGGAGAGGCTCAAGGTAAATCCTTGTTATCCAGTTTGAGGGATGAGGCATGATCTGGAATCCATGACGATGACGGCGTAGCCAATCAAGACAGAACTAAGCCTACAGAAAATGGGTGGACAAACCTACGCAATACAGAGGTGGGGCCACAGGACACTGGCTCCAGCTGAAAGCTGATTGGCTCCCCAAGTGCTCCCTCCCTTGTCACTCACTGATTCAAAACTTATCATTGACTAATGATATGGTTGGCCTCTCTGTATAACCCCCCCCCCCAGGCCCCCTAGAATCACTCCAGAGAAATTTTTATTCACCAAATTCTATCAGCAGTAATGAGACTGATGTGCATAACATTACCCAATTCACAGTTTCGCCCACTGAATGGTGGAATGCAGAAGCACGTGTAGGATGATCCTGATTGGCTGGTGCAGGTTCCGTTGTTTTGACATGGATTGGAATGGCAGTGATCTTGAACTATGCACAGAGAACATGGTCCCAAGATATCAGTGACAGAGCACCGAGGTCATCTGTACTGAATAGGCAGTTCAGATTTGAGGCTAGGAGAGAGTTCTGCTGCTCACCATTGTAAGTCCTCCAAAACTCTTCCTGTAGGAAGAAAAAAGGAAATTAAAATGACAATTTCCATGTACTCTCCTGCTTCTAGATGTTTTCCTAACCCTAGCAGCCACAAGGAAGCTCTCTTGAGGTCAGAATGTAGTTTTATTTCAAAACATGCATTTGTTAAACAACAAAAACAGAATATCTTGTCTAATTGATGGATACTGTTGTCCAGTCAGTAATGGACCACACAGAGGTTCTGAGCTCACCGTAGCCTGCTCGTGTTCGAACGTCTCCCTCGCCTCCTCGTACGAACATTTCTCCTCCAGGCACTCCCGCTCCAGGTTCCCCATCTTCAACTCCTCAAACCAGCCGGAGTTGGCCCTCTTAAATCGCTGCAGGAGATGGTGGGCCTCATTCCGGCCAAGGAACACTACCCGGAGATCAAGGTGAGCTCAGCAAGGAGCTAGAGAAAAACACTCCGCACCGGCAGTTCATACAAACGTGTAACCAGCTGCAGGAGCATCAGATGGTGGTCTATTAATTGTAGTCTATTATAACAGTGGAGCGATGGAACCATGGAAAAATTCAATCTTACTAGGAATTTTGAAAAGCAACTCATCTTCCAACATGCTGTCATACTGCTGTCACACAAATGCACGATCAACCAGCCAAGCATGGAGATAAGGTCAAAATGTGACTACGAATCAAAAACGTGAGTAAAAATTTGCTGGCATCCTACTTGCATCAGAATCAAGCCGCCACCCACACAGACCACAATCCCCCCATTCTGGGGTCTCCCAGGCAGCCATGGGGGGATTTATTACCTGCAGCAGGACGGGAGACGCAGACAGCGAGTGAGAGACAGAGGAGCTGCAGCCACATGTTGAATACTGCTGGATCTCTCACAGTACCCTGGGTCTCCGTTCTGGGGTCCAAAGTCCAGGGACCCCCTCCCCCATTCCCTTGGTCACATGACCCTAAAGGCCCACGGTCACTCTGAGCAGCTCACCTCTCTAACACAGAGGATTTATTTTGTAAAAGACACTACATGTCACATCCAGGATTTAACCCAGAGATTCAGAAGTTCCTTTTGGGATCAACAAAGTCGATCTTAACCTTGATCATTTTTGTTTATGCACAAAATATGAAACCTTCCAACAAGCAAAACACCCAGTACCGCTAGATATTTACAGTACCATGTCAACATAAATAAAAATTGAACTATAGAAAAGTTGAAAATAAAATTCCTTTATTTAGTGGCGATATCAGTTATGGCAAATTAGTATTTCTACAGTTGAGACTTATTACTTCTGTGATACAAAGCAGTAGCTCAAAAAAAGACAATGTACCCTTGAATGACATGAATCTATATTGCTGTGTATGTATGTGTGTGTGTGTGTGTATGGTTACAGAAGTACAGCTTACACACATCTGAGGTACACCACAGAAATTCATGATGACACCAGGGGTCCTTCAGGGATCGGCGCCCCCCCACAGCTGAGCCTGGAAGAGACCCACCCCCCTCCCCTCACAAGCCACTACACCCCACCCACACCGGAAGACTAGCAGAGCCCCTTAATCAACGGTTATGCCACAACTTGAATAGATTAACTGAAACTACCCACTAACATCTGTCTGGAATCTTATAGAGAAGGTAAATAGAAGGCAGATAAACCGGGGCCAATCTATGAGCTGGTGTGGTGACCCTGAGCCCGCGAAGAGCTCACGATGCCATCGATCCAGTCTAGGTAGTTGGCGACTCGCGTGTAGATGCCGTAGAAGCCGGACTGGGCGCAGCCCTTGCCCCAGCTGACAATGCCGCTCAGGAACCAGGTGTTCTTGTAGCGGGTGACCAGGGGCCCGCCACTGTCGCCCTGGCAGGAGTCCTGCTCGCCCTCCAGGAAGCCGGCGCACAGCATGTTGGGAGTGAGCGTGAGGCTGGTCTGCTGCTGACACTCCTGCAGGGTGACCCGCGGCACCTCCAGACGCTGCAGCAGCTGCGCCTCGGGGCCGGACTGGGACAGCTTCCCCCAGCCGCTCACGACGGACGTGCGCACGGACGCCAGCGTCACGCTGACGAAACTGCCCCCCCGCGCTGGGAGACACACAGGCAGGACGAACTGGCCGATCTCCACAGCCACGGAGAGCTGCAGGAGGGCGATGTCGTTGTCCGACGACCCGTAGTCGTACTTCGGGTGGATGGTGGCCCTTGCCACCCCCCTCGTCTGTTCCGTGCCCTCATTCACAAAGCGGATGTGCTCACCTGATCAGACAGACGTGTGACTCGACACATGAACGCCCGACTCGGCTCTCATTGGCGGCGCCAAGTCGGGGTAGGACTTACCCAGCATCACCCGCAACCTTGACGGGTTGGCGTTCCACACGCAGTGGGCAGCCGTCAGGACCCACGTGGCGTCCAGGAGGATGCCTCCACACACGTACACGCCGTCATACTCCAGCAAGGCCTGGCGTGTCGGCGGCACATGTTAAACCCACATCTTTACAACGATCCCCATTAAAAACGACAGCAGACTTTAAAAACACGATACAGGTCTATGTATGATGTCTAGCTTTGAGGGCTTGATTTGTTTTGAATGAGAGCCAGTGGAAAGGATCGGTATTATCAATACAGGACCGACTGGATCTTTAGAGAAGACATTCAAAGCAAAGTGGGTAATATTTCAAAATAAGGATTGCTGGAATGATGTTTTTGCTGATCATGTTATATATGTTAGCCTGTGGTTTAGGCACCAGATCAGTCAATATCTGGGGAAAAAAAAGCTGGATGTTTTTTGAAAAAAGAAAAGAAAAATAAAACCCACAACAACAACACGCCTGAAACGACAGTCAGGTCTTCATGATCAAAACTTAAACCCACCTGCCAAGGACACTCCCCCTTGGGGCAAACTTGGCCTCTCACAATTCTTGGCTTAAAAGCCTCAGTCACCCTGCCACAGGGAAAGGCAACTGGGGAGGATAAAGAGAGAGAAAATTAAAGAGCCAAAACAAAAAAAAAAACAAAACAAACAAAACCAAACAGATGCACTAAGACAAGATGAAGGGGGTGGGAAAGAGCCAGACCACCAGCCTGATTACAGAGGGGTCCATGCATGTGCGAAGCATCTGGAGCCGGACATCGATGGGACACCTTGCTGCAGGCAGCTGGTGCTGTCGTTGGCCAGGGCGTAACCCGGGGCACAGCGGCACTGCGGCGGCGAGCCGGGGACGTCGGCACAGAAGTGCTCGCAGCCGCCGTTCCTGTACAGGCAGCCGAACGACGTCCTCTCAGCTGCAACAACCGGGAGCCTCCACAGTCATCACGTTTAAAAGTGCACCCCACCAGAGAAGGTGAACTATAATTCTATTACATTAAATGCGGCTAGTTCGATTATTGAGTCACTTCACAGATCACAGAAGTGTATCCATCCATCCATCCATTTTCCAACCCGCTTATCCTTCTGGGTGACAGGGGGCCCGGAGTCTATCTGGGAACCTACAGGCACGAGGCGAGGAACAACCCAGGTCACAGAAATGTATGTGTATTGCTAGTCAGACTGCTGGAATGCCCTGTGAGGGCCCAGTCATCCAGGGGGTTGCCTGACTTTAGCCTCGGGCTTCCAGAGTACAGTCAGTCACGTGGTCTAAATGTCATCTGGCAATTGGAAGCTCTCAGGATGAAAGGAAATGTCTGCCATTGAACTGGAGAAAGCTCCGCCCCACCCACACCTATGTGCAGATGTATGTCCTTGCAACACCCTGAAAAGCATCCTTACCCCCCCCCCCCCCTCATTGTCCTTACCCAGCTGGCAATCTTTCCCCTCAAAGCCGTGGGGGCAAATACAGCTGTAGGATTTGGTCTGGTCCACACAGGTCCCCCCATTATGACAGGGAGCAGATTCACACTCATCCTCCTCTGAAGAAGGAAGGTAGAAAAAGCCAGAACCACATGACACTGATCACAGAGGCCATAAATGCCAGTCTGTGGCACTCACATTGAACTCACTCACTGTGTAATATGGGAAACAAAGTGTTGGATACATTTACTACTGTATTTATTATATCTATTAAAATACATAAATCAGCCACAAAATTAAAACCCCATGCCTAACATTGTGTTGGCCCCCCTCGTCCCATCTGACCAGCTGCGGCCTGTCGATGCATGGACTCCACGAGACCTCTGAAGGTGTCCTGTGGTATCTGACACCAAGACGTTAGCAGCAGATTCTTTATGAATGAGTATGAATGAGCACCTTGTGTTGGCTTAGAGGTTTCTGTATCTGTTATCTATTTTGTTAGCCTTAATTGATGGGTGAATATGTACTTTATTAGTGCTGCAGCTTATCACTATGTTAAAGGGAAAATATATTACAACCTTCCGAGGCAACTGTGAAGAAGGCATAGCAGGGGCTGAATTTCATCAGGCTGCTGAAGACGACCGGAGTCAGACGTCAGCCCCTCACACAGGCCTACAGAGGACCCAGACGTCAGCCCCTCACACAGGCCTATGGAGGACCCAGACGTCAGCCCCTCACACAGGCCTATAGAGGACCCAGACGTCAGCCCCTCACACAGGCCTATAGAGGA
>JAABNY020000001.1:47989784-48010549 GCA_015164015.2 Brevimyrus niger
AGGACCCAGACGTCAGCCCCTCACACAGGCCTATAGAGGACCCAGACGTCAGCCCCTCACACAGGCCTATAGAGGACTCAGACGTCAGCCCCTCACACAGGCCTATAGAGGATTCATTGAAAGCATCCTTACCAGCGGCATCACTGTGCAATTTGGAAGTACCACACAGACTGAGAGGCAATCTCTGCAACGAGCTGTAAAAACTGCGCAGCGGATCATAGGCTCCGACCTCCCCTCTTTGGACACATTATATACACAGCGCTGTAGAAGGAATCTCAGGTCAAACTCAGTGATCAACACCCCACCCAGCATTCCGCCAGTTTAAGAGGAAGAACGTAGGATACAGTCTAAGGCACCACAGGCCAGAGAGCATCACCACCTACAGCATGATTCTACAACAGCTCTTTCCCAGGCACAGTTAGACTGATGGCTAAGGACATTAAGGTCCCCCACTTCCCCCATGGACATTACCAATCAAATAATTCTTTCAGTGCAATAGCCTACCAAACTTGTGCAATATTCCACTTATGTGTACAAAATACCATCTTAATATATTTCTGCGAAATAATTCACTCATACACCCAGGCCATGCAATCTGTACTCGGTATTTGCATCTGTACACACTGTGCATCAATTTACTCCATCCTGCAATTAGTGTGTTTCCTGCTTTTATTATTTATATTTTTTATACTATGTTATTATATTTTAGTCTCTCTTCTCCTCCGTCTCTCTATTTTATAAAAATGACTCTGGGAGATACGAACGAGAATTCCACTGTGCTTGTACTGACTTGTACCTGTGCAAATGGCAATAAAGATCGATCGATCTATCTATCTAGTGTTACAGTAGCCTCTCCTGTGGGATCAAATCAGAAAGGCTCCCTACATGCCTCAATGAGCCTTGGGTGCCCATGATCCTGTTGTGGTTCACCAGTTGGCCTTCCTTGGACGGCTTTTAGTAGGTACTGACCACTGCATATTGGGGAAAACCCCACAAGACCTGTTGTTTCGGAGAGGCTCTGACTCAGACGTCTAGCCATCACAATTAGCCCATGTCAAAGTCACACAGATCCTTACACTTGCCCATTTTCCCTGCTTCCAACACATCAACCTCAAGAACTGCCTGTGACCTTGTCTCATATATAATGGAACCCTTGACAGGTGCCATTGTAACAAAATAATCAATGTTATTCACTTCACCAGTCAGTGGTTTTAATATTATGGCTGATCAGTCTATATTATATGTAAATGATTGTACATTATACATTAACTTTCCAGCTACCTGTTGGTACACCAATTTAAAAAGCTGATTTGTGGTAAGCACTTAAAGAAAATGGAATTAAGTCACTTTTTAATGGGTACCTGAATAATTCCTCCAGAACTCTTCCTGTAAAACAAACACATGATGTGAAACAAATATATGACCACATAGATATTAAAATTCTAATTATCTTTTACTATAGCGTATTAATCATCACTTGCTAACAAGTCAGTTCTAAATTTCTAAATTATGATTATATAAACGTATCCCCAGGGCATCCTAGGGATCCGTGTTGTTTTTAGTTTTTGTAACCAGAAAGGCGATTTCACGAAACTTTTTCATCTATAAAACCAATAGTTGTGAAACAGGCTGTTCTCCTCGTACAACTCCTCGTAATGGTTTTATTTTCTTCTCACCAGATTCTCGGGGACAATTAAGATTTCCCGTGCCTCCTCGTAGCTGCATTTCTCCTCCAGACACTCCCTCTCCAGATCGCCCTGCTTCAGTTCCTCCATGAAATAATTTGCCCGTTTGCCTCTTTGAAGGAGCAGCCGATTGGCCTCCGGCGCATTCAGGAACACTGCACTCGTCCAAAATAAAAATGTTAGAAAGTCTCCGTCAGCTATAATGTGAGAGATGTGACACTATGCGAGATCCAGACCTGATCCCATGAATATCACTCTGGAATAACCGCGTCGGACTCACCCCCCGGAATCCCACTGCTGGCCTGGATATAGATTAAAAACAGGAGCAGGTGGCCGATTTTGACTTTAGGAGGCTCCATTATTACGGGTAATGCAGAGGCTCCGAGGATCCCTGTGAACAAAGTTCAGTTTGCTTGTGACGGGCTAACACCCCCACCTTCCCCCATTCAAACATACGGACTTCATTACTGACAGGGACGCAGACTTTTTGTGTAATTTGGGCCGGGCATCACTGACCTCCTTTTCTATCATAACTCTACCAAAGGGGGGCACTGTTTGCGTATGTTGTTGTGTCAGGAGAATACAACGCACTGTATCTTCATTAATTACATGCCTGAGCATTATAAGTATTTTAATTGACATAAATACAGAAAACATAAAACAGACAAATGAATGAAACATACTTCAGTTACAAAATGAGTCGAAAAATTATCTTAGGGTATGTTATAAATATATTTCAATATTGTAATATACTGTTAACACAGATAATTCCAAAAATTTAAATAAATTGAAAACAGACGAAAACAAAACATGCCAAAAGTGAGAACGGGGAATTCCAGCAAAGAATTATTTTTAGTGGACAGAAGGTGGCGCTATCCAAATTCCAGCTGGGTGTCGGTGTTACACACAAAGAAGAAGAAGAAGGCGACGCTGCCGACGCACGCAGGGGATGTTGATTCATTTGTTTTCCTGTTGGGTAGTGTAATGGATTTTCAGATGTTTTAATGAAATTACAAAAGGCAGTGGGTTTTGTTTAAATCTGGACATTGACCAGTATTTCTTAGTAAGGAAATGTTACTTCATAGCGTTGCACTTCTATTTAATACATTAGCTTTGTCACACTGAAAGTGTGATTCGAGACTTAACTCATTTTTAAAACCACTTAAGGTTAAATAAAACCGAGATATAACTGTTTGCGAACTAAAAATGAATTTACCTTTGCATTATTTAATGACTCGAGAGGAATGCCTTAACGCATGTAGTTGTTAAAACGGTGACTAAAGCTTGAGTCGGCAGAGTTTCATTCTTAAATTCGCGTTTCTGGCATCGTATGTGTTTTTAAAGTCATATTTCTGTGTCCGAAGAATATTGCAAGTGATGAAAATGGAATTTGAGTCGTCTGAAGTCGGTGAGAAACCATTTAATTCTTGCTTGTGTTTTGTGCTTGCAGCCTTTGCAGAAGTGGCAATTCTCCATACATTGTGGAAGTGCGTGCCTTTATTTACAGTGTGATACACGTGGGTGATGCTGCCTTTGCTTTGATTTCAGCGAAGGCGAAAGAATTCTGGAGACGCGTGAATGTAGATCACGTGTTCAGTGAGTTGACTGGATATTTAAACAAAATGAGGGACATAATTAAAAGCGACGCCGCCACGGACAGAGGTACGGGACTGCGTCGTGCCGTCCCTTCACCACAGCGCTCATTCTTACTGCACTCGTAAATATGCTGCGTTATTCCTGATCTTTCAGAGTACGTCTGGAGCATGACTATGGTGGTAGAATCACAAATTGTACCATTGGACAATGAAATTGAAGAAGTAATTATAAACTCAGGTGAGTCAATCATGCCAGCTGTTCTGCTTGAAATCTCCACTATTACGATTGTAATATACAGACATCCCATCTTAGGCATAATGATTTCAGGGTGACAGAAAATGGGCATCTGGGAAGGAGGGATACTTGGCTGGTATTATGATACTATACAACTTATTGAATAGCGGAACTACAAGTTTCTGGGACATTGCACATCATTTGCGGGTGTGGTAATGCTGGTTGATCATGTTTGTATGACCAGCACTGCACTGCATGCTTTAACTCAGATATGCTGCCTGCGTCTCCCACCCAAATTGACTGCAGTCTGCCGACTGTGAAGGAGGGAGTGGAGAGCGAGTGTGAGGCTGGCAACCTGAAGCTGGAGTGGAGCTCAAGGTTTGCATCCTGTTAGGAACTAAAGGCCAGATTCTATGGACTGTCTGCTTATGTGTGAGTGGCTTGTTGTTAAACATGCATCTTTAATCACTGCTTTCCCTTTTTATTCTTCCTCGCTGTGATTGGACAGGATGAAGGGGGAGGAGTTTGGTTCAGACACTCATCTTGTGCCGGCCTTCCCTCCATTTGGCGAGGACCCAACTGGCTTTCTCATCGCACCCCTGGCTGTCCAATCCCCCTTCCACCCCCATGACTGTACCCGGGCCTGCCTACCCAACCTCCCCCCCAACATTGACCTTTTCCTGGGGGAGAACCCCCTCAAGGTGCCCATCTTGTGCCAGTTCCAGCGGCTGAACGCCATGCCGGATGAGTCGGAGGCTGCCGAGGCAGATGTGGTGTACAAGGCCCCGTGTGGGAGAGCCATGCGGGGCCCCGACGACGTCCTGCACTTCCTGCGCGAGACGCGCAGCGACGGCATCCTGCGTTTGGATAACTTCAGCTTCAGTAGCTCCGTCCTGCTGGCGAGGAGCTGCGATCTGGAGGTGGGCGGGCTTCTGGAGGCGGACCTGAGCAAGGGGGCGGAGCTGACGCCGGTCCAGCTGTACAATGAGGTGGACGGCGAGCGTCCAGCAGACTTCCGTTACAGGAAGGACCGGTGGCCGCATGGCTGTTTCGTGGGCCCCAGCCCGACCTACTCCGCCTGCTGCGACTGCCAGGACGGCTGTGTGGACGTGGCCCGCTGCGGCTGCCTGCAACTCACCCTCCAATCAGGCGAGGCAGCGGCTCTGGGGCACGCGGTGGACATGCCGGTCCCCTACACTCACAGACGGCTGCTGAACCCGGTGCCCTCTGGGTAAGAGCTACCGTGTGCCGCAGCATTTCTGATCTTCTGTCTGTGCTCACGCTGCTCTTACTGTTTATACTCGTGATCAGTGTTCCTCAGTCCAGTCGTCAGGGACCAGCAGACTGGCCAACCAATCAGAAATACCGAATGTTGGGAGGGAGCAAAACTGGGTTGGGAAACATTCTGCTAGATAATTCATGTTAAGTTTTATTTTTTTTAATTGGTAAAAGAAATTTTTAAATGCACTGCACTGAATTTGTTTGCTGATGGTTGTGAGCATTTTTGCATTTCGGCTCTTAATTTCAGGATTCCTATTTATATGTAATGATGTGTATTTGTAATAATTTGTGTTGAAGTTGAATGAGGATTATACTGATATTAGAGCCAGTGCGCGTGTCCATTAGCCTGCGTGAATGCATGCTCTTTTAGGGTGACGCCATCTGCACTGTGTGTGGGCAGGATCTACGAGTGTGGTCCGTGGTGTGGCTGCGATTGGGACCGCTGCCAGAACCACCTGGTCCAGGACGGCTTGCGTGTCCGCCTGCAGGTGTTCCGCACCCAAGACCGCGGCTGGGGCGTACGTTGCCGTGACGACCTGGACTCGGGCACCTTCGTCTGTACATACGCCGGTGCGTGCGCATGCATGTGGCTCCCTAGCTTTTAGCTGCATGTAGCTCAGTGGCTCTCAAACTACAGTTCCCATAGCACTGGTGGCTCGTGAGCTCCCTCTAGTGCTACATAGAGGTATCTCCTTTTATCATGTCATAATGGTGGTTTGTGTATCATTTTCTGAGGCAGTGCCCTGTGTGAAAAGTATGCAGACCACTGATGTAGGTAACTGGGGGGATCCTCCTCCTTCAGGGATACTCTGGGCCGGGCCCACGGCCAGCTCCTTTCCCTCTAAGCGGAAAAGGGAGGAGCTGCCCTCAGACGACGAGGTGGAGGTGATAGAGGAATGGAAGGTGCCTCCTGAAGAATTCGGGACACAGCTGGACGCCTCCTGCCCGGCCTCCCCCACCTCACACGCGCCCATCATCCAGAGGCCCGTGAGCCTGTCACCTCTAATTCTGGGCAAGGAGTCACGAAAGGTCAGATTTTAGTTTCTCACACTCTGAAATCTCTAACCAAGCTTCCTTAGGAAAAACCCCACTTCTTCAATAGAGAAGGTCGACGGAAGCCAAACTCATGACTAATGAATATTCCTACTAAGTCTGGACTGTGCGTGAAACTGTCCAGAAGCACGGAGTAGCAGTGAGCATCTCTGGCTGAAATCTGCCAGATCAGCCCAATACGGCACTCAAACCTTGGTTCTGTCTTTCCATTCCCAACCCCATTTGCCCGTGACCAATATCAACTTATAAATGGCATTTGACCATGCTAGTATCCTTGAAACACAAGACATACCTCAAAAATAGATTTCTGACATCATAAAAGTTAACATGCCTTTAGGGATGCAATCTGTAAAAATGATTGAGTTCCCAATATATCACCCTATCCCAGTCCATGTGGCACATTGTGCTTGCATATGGCTGTACGCTGGATATAAAGACGCAGAGCCCTCTCTACGTTTCAGGTGATGGATAAAGGTACGAGATCCAGCCCCGGGATGGGGGAGCTAAAGGCCTCTAGGGTTTCCCCCACACCCTGTGCTGTGCACAGAGACGAAGATGCAGGCCGATGCAAAGGTTTGTGGGAGGAGTCTGAGGAGCACCTGTTCTATATGGATGCGACAGAGGAGGGGAACGTCGCCAGGTTCCTAAATGTAGGTGAATATCGCGAGAACACTCCAGGATTGTCCTCACTGTGTCATGACCGTCACTTGTGCTGCTCTCAAACCTGCCTCATCAGCTCGAGGGTTGGGGATCTGACTCTGCATTGCGGAAATCAGTCCCGTGATTGTCAGCGTGATCCTTTGACTGTTGAGTCAAAGGCACTTATCCCTTCCAGGGCTACCAGGGATGCTAAATAAACATCTGACTGGCCCTCTCTCTTATATTCCCTCCCTTCGGTTTTCCAGCACAGCTGCCGGCCCAATCTCTTTGTCCAGAACGTCTTCGTTGAGTCTCACAACCGCACCTACCCCACCGTGGCCTTCTTCACTTGCAGGTCTGACTTCTCCTTACTCTAGCTACCGCTGTTATTAGGGTGCTGGGGAGCATTCAGGCCGCTCGGCCGCGTCCTTAAACCACCAGGTTGACAGCTTCTCGACTCGCTCTTTCCCTCCATCTTTCGCAGGGAGGTGACGGCAGGGACGGAGCTGACCTGGAAGTATTCCTATAAGCCGGGGAGCCTACCGGAGCAGGAAGTGCCCTGCCAGTGCGGGAGCAAGAGCTGTCAAGGTGCCATCATCTGACCAGCCGCAGCTGTGACGGAAATGGATACGCTGGAGGTGCAGAAGAGATGACAGCGGTGGAATGGGCATGCCCACAAGCCAAAGGGAGAGGAGCGCAACGTTCTGATTGGCCCCGCCCATCCCTGGACTCCCGAGGTTACGCACGGTGGACATGGGACTCCCTGCAGACGCAGAGAAACGGGGGATCGGCCTACTTTCGGATTTGAAGTTGTAGCCTGCATCTTGTTACTTTGTGGCGTTAATAAAAGTAATTTTATTAAGTTAGCCGCAGTTGCAGTAATGATTATAAAATTAGTGCAATAATTGTTAACTTAATGGTGCGTTTAATTTCTCCCTATGACTTCATAAAGAGGAAACTTTTGTGAATTTGTGAACTTTGTGAATAAACTCGTAATATCCATTAACTTCTTTTTAGTCGCTATAGATATTTAGAGATATAAGTAATTATTACCCATCCATTAGATGAGGTTAAATATCTTATACTTTGCATATAAATTTGAGTACGTTAATAATTCCATTTAATATCCACACCTGGACTCTATACTGGTATGCAACAGTATTATAAACTGCAATTGAGGAATAAAAATACAATGACCTGTTCGTGTTACATTATTGGGAAAATTAATATATCCAGATTAATGTTAAAAAACTATTTGCTATATATACTGAAAAAAAGAAAGATGTGCTTGTAACAGTGATATTTGTCGGTAAATTGTTTCTCCGTTATTCCCGGAGGTTAGACCAACGGAACTATTAGAGGGAGGGACGTGCCTTTGAGCCCCGCCCATAAACGTCACATGGCCGACGGCCCGCCTACATAAAGGCGCTGCGTAAACAGACCCCGCAAATTTGTCCAAAGGGGGAGCTCCAAAATGACAGCTTGGGCCGTATTCCTCTTGGTTTTCTGGGTTTATCCGTGCTCCCCGCAGGACATCCCTCCGCGGGACGACGTCGCAAGGGTGGCCCGGTTCGTCGCCAATCAGTGCGGCTGGGCGTCTATGGCGACTATCTCCTCGCGCGACCCGGTGAAGGGGCAACCTTTCTCCAACACCTTCTCCGTGAGCGACGGTCCCCTCGGCTCCGGTACCGGCGTGCCGTACATGTACCTGACCCGCTTGGAGATCTCGGTGCAGGACCTGCAGGTACCGCTGCAGACATAACTTGCTGCTCTGCCCTTGCTCTGATCACCTTTTAATTTGAAATATCAGGATGTCGTTCCAGTCATAATCGCCAGAAGGGGGCGTTGCTGGCCTTTGCTAAAGTCTTTATTTCGGTCTGTGGAAATACTTATCTTAATAAAGAGTATTATGAAATATTATTTCATATTATAATACATCTTCCATTTTGTGGGTATGGTTAAACGTGCACGGTTAAACGTGCCTTTTATCAGCTCTTAACACATCGTGTGCTGTACAGCCAGATAAGAGTATAGCTATGCAACCAGTCCTGTCATGTGAGTTTTTGCTTGGTGCTGAGTTGCATAACCAGTAAAGTCTTATGGAAGTTACATTATGGTTCAAAAACCAAAGAAGCTCCCTCTTTCACTTCTCCAGTAGGCAGAGAGCAAGTTGGTGTGTGTGTGTGAGAGAGAGAAAGAGAGAGACTGTGTGGGTGAGTTTAAGGTCACTGTATTTGTATCTCTCTCTATCAGGTTAACTCCCAGGCTTCTCTGTCCATGTCTTTGGCTCAAACGGACTTCTGCAGAAAGTTTGCCTATGACCCGCAGAGCCCATTATGTGCCCACATCATCTTCTCTGGATCGGTGGTGGAGGTCTGAATTCTCTATCTCTTATAGGAACCCTCTCACACCTTCACACAGCCTGCTTGCACAGTGATGAAGGTCACATGCCTCTGATCCAGTTTGGTCAGTGTGGTCATGGTTAAGGCAGTGTTTACCAATCCAGTCCTCAGGGAACCCTTTGACAATCCATGTTTTTGCTCCCTCCCAGCTCTCAGCCAATCAGGAACACCAAATACCTGGTACAGGTGCACTGTGTGCTGAGAGGAAGCAAAAACGTGGACTGTCCAGGGTTCCCTGAGGACTGGGTTGGGAAACACTGGATTAAGGCATCAATAGATGTATGAAATCCTGCTCTTGGGAAGAAATCAGCAGTAGCCAGTGGTGGATTAACATGAATGTGAAAGTGATGAATTGTCATTATTGACACACCACAGTACACAACAATGAAATGTGTCCTCTGCATTTAACCCATATGACATTGTGACATAGCAGGAGGCAACTGATTCAGCACTCAGGAGGCAATGCTTTGGGGTGGTACCTTGCTGGTCAGGGATTCGAACCAGCAACAGAAGCACATTTCCCTAACCATTAGGCCACCAAGCCTCATGTTCAGAGTCCCCTCCTCTGTGATACAACAATTAACTATAAAATTATACAATAATAATATAATATAATAATAATAACAATAATAGCACAGACCATAGATAACTTTACAGAGAGGGGCAAATTCCAAAAGAATATAAAACAAGTTTTTAGTATTGGAATGTTTTCCTCCTTACATTTTTGATAAAGACTGACTCTGTATAACAGACTATGCGTAGCAGAAAATAAACAATTACTTCTTAAAAATAATAAAACTAAATGGCCAATAGGGCACCCCTGAATACTCTGGGCCCCTAGGCTGTGGTATAGGCAAGCCATTAATAAATCTGCCCCTGCTGGTGTAATGTGTTGATCTTTTCCTACCAAACAGGAAAAATGTGTACTTAATGACTTTTTGTGTGTGCATAATTAGATTGATGTAATTTCTCTTTACCACATATATAATTCAGTAGAAACGAGAGACAAGATGAGTTAAAATCTGCTCTGTAATGTGTGTGTAGGTCGCCGCATGGTTGCTATTTTGATGGTAATTCTTGAATTCCTGGATGTCGGTTCTGAATTGCTAAGGTCTTGTCTGTGTGGCTGCGTTCAGGTAAATGACACAGAGGCAGTGGTGGCGAAAAATTCCCTGTTTCTTCGACACCCGGAGATGGCAGACTGGCCTTCTGACCATGACTGGTTCTTCGCGAAGATGAACATCACTCAGGTGTGGGTTCTGGACTACTTTGGAGGAGTGAAGACCGTCACCCCAGAGGATTACTATAATGCGAAGCCCTACAAGCTCCACCTGGGTAAGTCTGCTATGAAATGTCCATTAGGTTTTTGTGACAATATTCAGTTGTGGTCAGAAGTTCACATTCACTCATCAGAGACATGAATGTCATATTTATTTTGAGCTTTTTAAATATTTATTTGAACCATTCTTTTTCCAGGGTGAATAATTATACAACACTAATTTTCAATGATTTGTAAGAACAACAATTGTGTTTGAACTTATCTACAATCCACACAGGGTCAAAATTATATATACAGGTTCAAATATATACATGTATTCACCTAAATCTTTTAATAAGTGGTGCTGAAGGTTCTAGAATGGCCAAGGCCTATTGACTTCTCATTGGAGAGTATGATTGACTGCAGCTGGTAGTTTCTCTTTGCCAGCATAAAAAGGATTTGCTTGACAGCACTCATCGGATTGACTAATACTCAGAACAATAGGAAAGTCCAAGGAACTCGGTGAAGGTCTGAGAAGGAGAGCTTACACAAGTTGGGAAAGTCTTTTGGAGCCATTTCTAAACAACTGCAGATTCCAGGATCATCAGTTCAAACGATTATGTAAGTACAAGTTATTTGGATGTGTCACCACTTTGCCGAAGTCAAAGAAAACCCAAACTGCCACCCTCGGATGAAAGGAAATTCGTTAGGATGTTCGTTTGGAACATTTCAGGAATCACCACTTAAGTTTGCCATGACCTGGAAACTGATGGAACATGAGTGTCACTGTCCACAGTGAAACAAGTTTCACATCGCCATGGATAAGAAGCTGCCGACCTTCTCCAAAATCGACATCTTCAAGCTCAACTGAAATTTGCAGCTGCCCACATGGACAAACCAAACGTCTTCTGGATAAGAGATGTATGGTCAGATTGAGCTATTAGTCCACAATGACAAGAGGTATGTTTGGAGGAGTGAAGGTGAGGCTTTCAAACCCAAGAACACTGTACCAACTCAACCATAGTAGTGGAAGCATCATGCTTTGGGGCTGTTTCACTGCCAGTGGTACTGATGCATTGCACAAAGTGGATGGAATAATGAAGGAGGACTACTTCCAAGTTCTTTAACTTCTCCTCAAATCAACAGCTAGACAGTTGAAACTTTGCCACAACTGCGTGTTCCAACAGGACAATGATCCCAATCACACATCAAAACTGGTTTTGGAATGGATAAAGCAGGCTAACATTAAGCTTCTGGAATGGCCTTCCCAAAGCCCCAACCTCAACCCTATTAAAAAATTTGCAGACAATGCATAAAAGCCGGGTCTCTGCCAGGAAACCAACCAATTTAAATTCTGCCAAGAAAAGTGGTCAAACATCCAGGCAGAATTATGCCACAAGCTTCTTGATAGCTACAATAAAGATGGTCGAGGTGCAACTTGATAAGTATCATTTAACCAAATATTAGAGGGGGTGTATGTATATATTTGAGCCTGTATGTATAATTTTGACCCTGTGTGGATTGCAGAAAATTCAAAATATATTCAAACCTGTGCACTCAATTCTTACAAATCATTGGAAAAAGCACAGTTCAAATAGATAATTAAAAGCCCAAAATTAATGTCAAAATTTATACCCCTTATGAGTGCATGTAAACTTCTGACCAGAACTGTAAATCATAATGCTTTATAGCAAAGTGAAGTCTTGGTTGTTTGAATCTCTGAATCCTCCCCAATTAAAATTATATATGTATTTTTGCAGGGTTTCATGACTGAAAGGTGTGGCAGAGGAGATTCTTTGAGCTTCAGCCTTTCGGGACTGAAAGTGGCATGATGCCATAAAATGATACTCTGCTGCATTTCTTACATGTTTTTAAAACGTTAAGTTCCAGAAGCTTATTGGTTGAATCAGTATTTCATTTAAACATTGCTTTGATAGGGGAAGAGGCCTTTTGGAGAAACTAAATGATTTATCTGGAGTCAAAACCACTGGACTGGCTTTGGTTCTGTTTCCATGGTAACTGATCCATAACTGTGCCTACACACCATTCAGTTATGGGAATCCTTCTTTCACTCCTTTGCTTGGAGTAATTTGATGTCATCGTGTCACTGTTCCATTCGCTCCATTTCCTTTAAAGATTTACTTTTAGCGAAGGGGCCTCTTCCCGATGTTGTGCCTTAACTTTTGCTTAATAAAGTAATTTTTGGATACTCTAGTGTAATTTGTTTTTGCATTAAATGGAAATGCTCAGCAGTACAGGAAAACAGCAGTAGATGCAGGTAATGAAATGTTTCCCTGAGATTCCCCTATATAAAATGCTGGACAATATTTAGAACAGTAAAAATATTTTTGCAATAACTGAAATGTGTAAGTGGTCTGTAATAATAGTCCGATCTGCTATTAAGTAGCTTCACTGCCTGAGGGTAGAATCTGCTGTGGGGCTTATTGTCTGTGCTCTCAAGCCATTTCCCTGGCTGCATTCCTGCAAATGGAGGTGGGATTTGGGCAGAATTTATGGTCTCCTCAATAGTAAGAAGTACAAGCAGATATGTAATTATCCATCATGCAGGACCAATTGGGCCCTAATTCATGCTACAGCATGATAATGACCCCAAACATAAAGCCAATGTCATAAAACCTTCATGGTAGAGAAGGTTTAAAAATAGATGTTATAACCCCCACAGAGCCCCGATCTCAACATCAGTCGGGCAGTCTGGGATTACATTAAGTGACTGAAGCAATTGAGAATGTCCAAATCCACACAACTGTGGTTCATTCTCCTAGATGATTGGAACTATCTACCTATCAAATTTCTTCAAAAACCAAGCAAGTGTAACAAGAAGTGATGTTTTAAAGACAAAAGGTGGCCGCACCAAATGTTAATTGAAATGAGGTGTGTTTTCTTCACTTTGTATGTAATTGACTGATAAATAAAAACTGTTCATGATACTTTTTTAAAGCGTCCTCACTTTACATCATTTCTACTCGGTCCTTAAACTTTTGCATGTAATATTTTCACTAGTATCTTTCAGATTCTCTGAGATATTTTCTAAAGTTCCGCTATATGTAACTGACCTCAACTGCTTATCCCGTTTAACCGCTAGAGGGCGTATTATGCAATATTAGGTGCTGTTTATTAGAATTCCGCAATAGAATAGTACTAACTGCTTGATTACTGATTTTTATTTAATGAAAAATATTTTACTTGAATTCTCTATGTATTTAAAATTAGGTTGTTAACGGCATATCCCATTGTTAAATCTTATCAAGTATCTTCTAAATGAGATGCATTAAATTTCTCACGCGTACAAGATTAAATTCATTCAGATCTGTTAAACGATTAGGGCACTTCTTTAGATAAATGAAGAACAGTTGTTTTTTTTAATTACGAGAAATAGATAGTTCTTTCTTTTCTATTGTGCTGACCCGATCGAGTGCCATCCACCCCCACACATTAGCCCGGGGCATGCGCCTAGTTAATCAGGACGCTGTTCATTTGTCATTTACCAGACCACATCAGAGGGTTTGACCTGTTTATGTCGCATCTCAGATGGCGCACAGGTGGTCCCCATCCGCTCTTTAAATTTTGGTACGTGCTGACATGATTTGCTTGCATCGTCTCATGTAGACACAGTCTCTCTGTGCCCCCCGATACACAGACTCTCAATAGAGGCCTATTGTTTTGTGGTTTAAAATGTGCTTCATCACACGAAGGCCGCTGATGTTCTTATTAATGGACATTTAAATCTATATTTTTTTTCCGACGACTTTAAACTTGTCATTCTGACCTTAGGTATTTTGCATTATCTTTGTATTATTTATGTGTTCTGGGAAATACAAGAGACATTAATTTATTACGCCTTTTAAATCTTGTTATACTGCGCTTTATAGTGCTCGATGAATGGCAGCAGTATTTTCGTACGTGATTCTTGGTATAGGAAAACACGAATGAGCTTTATTTTCTGGAAAAAAAGATTATTAGCATTTATTTAATTTAATGCGATATTTCACCATTGCCTGTCCGTCGCCTTGATAGAAGTTAGACATTCTGTATAAGCCTACATTTCTAAGATGGAACCTGCGTCTATGTCTGTCACTGAAAATGTGTATCGAAGACATTTTGTATTCTGTAATATATTCCTACACCCCTTTCCCCTCTGCATAATATATAAACTGTATATTATTGTATTAAAAATCTGTATGAGAAATGGTATTTACAAACAAGTGACAACATTAATACTGCGATTTTACGTATTAGAGAGTGAGGACGGGAAGACACTTTGCTTGAGGTTAACGGCGCAACGCTGCTGTCTGCAGTCTAGCTCTGGGCCGCTTTAACTAAATACGCAGTTATGAAATATGGCTGTGAAAAAGGAAGATATTATTTTGTATTTTTCTCAAAATTCTTGCACGTCTTTTTGCACAGTCACAAACGAGCACTGAATTTATGAAATCTAGATTAAAAGAAAAAGTTAGAGACTTTTGTATGCAAATTGTCCGCACGTATAATTAATTAACTTGTATATAGGGCTGAAAATTAAGCTCGCTTAAACACACTGGCGACTTGAAAAATGCTTGTCGGACTATTTTATTGATTTGTTTGTAATTAATGTATTTATTTGGAGTTAGGCCAGTTGGCTTGCAGCAAAAATTCTTAAGCTTAAATTCCCTTCTTCCAGTATAGTCAATATTCTGTCCGTCCGAGAAATGATTTCATGTTGTTTATAACATAAGACAAGGTGAGGTAACTTTTTTAATCCGAGGGGAAATTTCTTCACTTAATACTCATCTCATATCAAACATAATACTCATATCAAAACCATCGTCTCTGGTGTGTGTTTGTGTTGTGTATGTGTGTGTCATATATATATATAACACACACACACACATATATATATATATATATAAAACAGTTTTTCACCTGTTGATTCCCAATGTCAGGTAAGATTTGACTGTATTTTGTAATTGACAAAGTGTCCTTTATTTTTGCTATACCCTATAACCAGACTTTTTTTTTCCAACGTTGGTCGAGTTTAATAGGTGTGATGGGGCTTCTGTGTTACAAAGCTAACACCTGTGTACAAATCCTGTGTTCTTTACCCATTACCTCTGGTCAGCGATGTTTATGATTATAAATCTTCTATTTTTGGGTGAGCTGTCCATTCTGCAGGGTCTATTACTGACACAAAATGCAGAAATGGTTAAAATGAATATGAGTCGTGATGTATTCACTATAAAAAGGTGTCCAAGTTTTCATTGCTGACATTCGATAGATGGACCTTCCTTATCTCAGTGGTATCTATAATGCTCCCAGACCAAGAAAGACCACATTGGGGGAACGAGGGAAGCTGCACCTACGGCCACATTGAGCAGAGGCAGCTCCAACAGGTGGGGCTCCACAGAGGAGGTACTTCCTGTTTCACAGATTTTTTTTTTCTTCTTCAGCGTGAGCACCAGCTAACTGTCACTCGTCACGCTTCCCTGCTACTAGCACCTTGCCGCCTTCATCGTCTGGCAGCGGCTGAGGAGGAGAGTCGTGGGAACCTGAGAGTGAGATGAACCTGCACAGGACAGGGGTCCTGACGGCCCTCGTTCTTTTCGTCCATTCTGCCGGTAAGATCACTCGCGATGCATGTGGGACGGAGATGTTTAAAGCCACAAGATTTAGCCTGACATACCTTCATCTTGCGTTCTCCCCTTTCCGCGCTTCGATGCTTCAAGGTATCCATCTCTTCAGCTGTGGATTTATAATCGGAGCTCAAGTGACGAAGAGGAAACAATTTTACGACTTTCAGCCATTTCAGGCTTAGTTTTGAACCCGCTTGCGATCCCATTGTGGCGCCTTGTTCTCTGAGATTGCTTTTATAACCCTGTGTTGAAAAGTGGGGGTTATAAAGATACAAAGAGTTTAGTAACAATCACTGGATAACCTTCAGGGTTGATCGAGGTCTCTGTTCATTTCTGAGAAAAAGAGCACTAAGTTGTATCCAAAGTCCCCTGTAGTTAATTCTGTAGGTGCCTGGGCAGATCAGTAGAAAAGCCAAGGGAGATTTGTCAGCTCTAGATCAGATCTAGATCTCTAGATTTCAGCTGAAGCTTGGTGCTCTAGAGCTCATGTGTTTGCTATGCTTGCCATACAGAAAGCTGGTTGCTGTTCTCAGGCTCTCGCCATCTCTCTTCTACTCTGTATGGTCTCTGTGTTGTCGGACACTCTGGTTAGTTTTTTTTTTTGGGGGGGGGGGGGGTACTCCTCTCGGTGGCTGATGTTTCTGCCCTGTGCTATTCCTGTGCTTGCAGCGCTCTCATTGTGGGGGTACCAGAAGTCAGCGCTGAGGTTTCAGATGTAGGGAAGGTGGCGTCTTTCTCTTCTTTTGATCTCCACCGTGCCTGGCTAGTCTTTCTGAACTGAACTCCCTACCTGGCTTCCGTTCCCACTGCAGACAAAAAACAGAAGTTCCCGCTGTGCAAGGCAACCCCTGTGTCTCATTTATCCATCTAGGCTACGTTTAAAAGTAATTAATCGGCTTGCGATCAGAAATGCAAGAGACTTTTCCATAAGCTACGCAAGGACATATGAATTAACCAAACTTGAGTAAATTCAAGTACTAAACCTAAATATAGTTTTTGGTATTGCTAGTGATCATGGCGTCCCCATCGTCTCGTGGGCCCAAACATACTTAGCATGAGTAACGATCATCAGCCATACAAGGACTTAGCTATTGATTCTGAATCAATGTGTGTCTCATCCTTGAAACACACTTAACTTTGCCGAGTTGATGTCGGATTTGTTTTCTCTTTAGCTGTTTGGAAATGTTTTCTTCTGTTAAAGTTTGAGAACACAGCCAACGGCAAAGAGTGACACGAATTCAGGAAACCGAGATCAAGGAACCTCAGTGTCTTTTTTCCTGATTGGGTTTTATTGTGATCTGTAAATACACGAAGCCAATTCTACGGCAGCTACCTAGCTAAATAAAGAGGTCTGAAGAGCCGATGCCTTGAGTCCATCAGTGGGAGATGAAACTTATGCCAGTTTGCAAAAAGGGCATTTTGTTTTGGGCAAGGATCTGTCACCCGCTAGGCCACATCCAGCGTCCGAGATGCTTATTACTGTTGTGACGCCGCTTTTTATTCCCTCAAATCCTTTTTCTTCTTAAAAAGTAGCTCAAGATCTCTCAACTAGTGCCCCCCCCCCCCGCCATAAGTTATTTTTGTTCCAGACCCCTGCTATAAGCAATTCTCAGTCTTTCTTGTAAATTGTAAAAGTATATGTTGGCTTTATTATAAATAGACATTTTAACTCAGATTTAAAAAGAGCTTGAGAAACAGTGGAATACATTGTGAATTTTGTATATTTCTACAAGAGGTTTCCGTGTTTCTTGTTGCGTTTGACGGCTGGTATTTAAAGTTGACGTGTAAGTCCTCGGGTTCCTAGCAAAATTTTTTACTCAAATCTGACTTTAAGTCCAATTTTTAAGTAAGTTGGAACAATAATAATGTAGAAAACAATACTAATAATTAAAATACATTAGTAATTAAGGTGACTACAAATGATACTGTGGTGTAACCAGAGCTAACGAACGGCTGAAGCTATGCAATGTTTATATGAATGTCACAAAGTAGTACATTCATTTATTACGAACTATTGTATTTGTCCGACATTTTTAAAATAATAGGCTTTATGGCAATTCGCCCGTAAATACAAGTTGTCCGTAAGTCAGACAGTCTTAACCTGGGGACAGCCTGAATAGTGTGTTTAATACAGGATATTCAGTTATCCAGTGGCTTTCTTACTAAGGGGCAGACTGACTACAAAAATCAGTTAAGATTTCAAAGTACTAATTTGACCGTGACTTTGAGAATTTGCTGTCAAAACTATTTTTAATTTAAAAATGAATAGAATTGCCTTTAGGATCATTTATTGTCTTAATGCAGCAATGATTTAACTACATTTAAACATTCACAGAGAAATCATTCCTAAAATAATCTGTCTCGTCACTCAGATAAAGCATTTAACTGGGGGTGATTTTAATCTTGCATTGATATATTCAACATATTATTGACCTTAAATTATTTTTATTAACAGTGTAAAGTATGAATTGGACACATTAATACTTGAAAGCGATTTTTAAACATTTCCATAACCGTATCAAACTGGAATGATTAGCTTCTTTCCTGTTTGCATATACACATTTAATTGGCTTTGCCCTAATTTGATTAAATAGGTCACTGTAAAGCACTTGTGTATCACCATGGTTTTTGAAAATCATAATTTGCAATTAAGTGATTTATCATAACTTATGGGGAGTGTTCGAATGATTTGGCGCTACAGTACATGTCTAAAGTCCATCAGATATTTTATGTGATGCTGGCCAAAAAGGTTTTTTTTGGTCAAAATGCTATTGAGTCATAAAGATAAGTATTAAATATTATCATAGGTTATGTTGGGTTTTTTTTTTTTTTTTTTGCCTAAAGAAGGGAGGAGCCGTGTTCTGCTATTTGTTCTTGACCAGACCCCAACCACTCGTCCTGCTCATGTATCTGCACTGGATTTCCCAGTGTGCTTGGCTGTAGTGATAGAATGACGACATTTAGCTACAAGGGTCAACTGGACCGCTAGGGCCTATAATAACTTTATAAGGTGTTAGCCAAGTGTTTGTTTTGATATTTTTTTATTTTCACTTAAGGTAGGGTCATTCACAGTAACATTTAAAATCATTACCCATTTTAAATTGATTATAAATTATCAGTTAAATGACCATACTCAATAACACTGCAGTTAGACAGCGTGAGCGGCTGTTGTTAAACCTTGTCCGCTGTTTGTTTATAATATTTATCCGTATTAACGGATGGTTTTTTCTCTCTCCAAAAATGTATGACCCAGCCCCTCCAATATTCCAAGTTCTAATACAACAAAAATAAGATATTTTGTGTATGATATTTATTTTAGTAGCAAGACAAGAAAATAATTTATCTTAAATTTATTGTTTTAAGAAATACTCAGATCAGAAATTAACATCAACGGTAGTAAAAGAATGCACTTATGAAGGGTGCTGAAAATAAGTGAAATCAGTGGACTGAATTCTCTCAAGAACAGCTCTCAAAGTCTGAATTAAATTTCAGTAAGCAGAAGTTTTCCATAAAGCTTAATTTACAGCCTTAACAGCTGAAAGTCTTTGTCATTAAGGCTCCATTACATTTCTTAATATGGCTGGCCGTCTAGCTAGTCAGAATTGCAGCACCATTTTATTTATTTAAAAAAAAATTGATTCAGTTCAGTATACTGGATCTGTTGTGACTTTCCATCGGCTCTATGAGCGTCAGGCACACCAGAATCCTTTTGGATTGCGGAGCAGGTCTCTAGCCGTATCGTAAAACCGACCTTTGACATGACCTGCGCTGATTCAACTAATATTTGGTGATTTAAAAAAAAAATGCGTATTAATTAATTTTAAGGATACCAAGATAATAGTGTAAATGACTCAACATTACTATAAAGAAAATATAAATGCAGTTAATATAAAACAGTCGTACAGCATCTACAGTAACGATGAGCGTGTTTTTAGCGTGTTAGCGATTTAATTTCATGGAGGGCTAATTTTTTCTCGCTTGACAGATGTGGACGATTTAGGTAACACATGCATTTTTTAAAATCTAGCAAAACAGTAATTGCTTAATTATTGAATGCGGCTTAACATCCTGTCCCAATGAATTTCAGAGAGGATGTGGGATGATTAGGTTGGAAACATTATTTTATTTATATGGGGCTGCCCAATGTGGGGGAGGTCTAAGCTGATGACAAAAACATATCTGGGCATCACCATTATTCTCCGATAACTTTGCCCTTTCATTTTCATATCTTGATTTATAGCCAAAAATTATCGGCTGGTGACGTGTTTTGAACCATATGTTTTTACATACATTTGTGTGTTGATGAAGCTAACAGTGAAATTAGCATGGATACTAGACTTAGAAGATATGAAAACATGCAGATGTTTCACCAAGAAGTGTTGTTTTTCTATTTCCTAAAAATCCACTTTCTACGTTTCCATGCAAATCAATAAAACTCTGTTTATAAGCCAGGTATTGCTTCTGTTTTCTGCAGTTAGGCAGTGATTGCTTGGTTTCTGTAACTCCATATTGCTTTGGGGAGTTGAAGCCAGTTTGTTATGAACACTCAGTAAACACCCATATCAACCGACAGCTAAACTAATAGGTATTTTATAGTTTTGACACTAAATACATAACACATCAATGCCTATTTCTCTGGATGATTTATGAGCTTTTTCATGTGCAGGAACATCAAAATGAATATTCAAATTTTACTTAGCATTGAAGCTAGCTATGGGATATAGACTGCAGAAACATGCATTCTGGCTGTGTTTGTTGTTTCGAAGACTTACGGAACAACAGTCACTGTGGTGCTTATGTTACTCACTAAAGAAAAAGAAACGCTTGCAGCTTTTTGAAGATAAGTGGTTTATTTTGGGTAGAACAGGTGGGACCTTACCCTGTGAGAACAACTCTGCGGTCTCATTAGCAGGGGCGGGACTGGAAAACTCACGCCCGTGCGAAAAGGCAGGACAGGAAACACCATTTATACCCCCTCGTGTACCTTGAG
>JAABNY020000001.1:48032741-48043158 GCA_015164015.2 Brevimyrus niger
AGTGCTGTCAACAACACATGAACGCTTGTAATTAATCTGGAAACCTTAACGCGCTATTCTGTTGAAGACAAATTAATTCTCTGGAGTCTGTGACCTAAAATCTCGCGAAAGCAGAGAGAGAGAGAAAGAGAGAGAGAGAGAGAGAGAGAGAGAGAGAGACTAAATATTTATAGAGTCACTGACTTGTGTGTCAAGAGTCATGAAGCAGTGCCGATCACCCACCCATTTGCAAATAGCACTATTCATATGCAATAAGATAATCTAAACAGTAGCTATTGGATCTAAACACACATGTGAAAACAAGAGCAAATGCCTGGGACCTGTTTACACTGACTGAGGAGCGACAACCTTTTATTTTGTGCTGTGAAAGAGTTTTCACTGAGGAAATACCATAAAAATACATCTCTTCAATTCATGGATAACTAAATTCAAACAACCGTTTTCTAATTTTGGTGGCTCGTGCTACTTGTCTTTAAAAAAAAAAAAGGAAAAAATTGCTGGTAACTAGGTTGTTTTTTTTAAGCATTTTTCACTACCTTTATGGTATACTTTTTGGAAGTATAAAGGCTACGAAGCAATTATTTAATTTAACTATATTTATCAAAATTAATTTTGTAAAATGGCTTAAAATAGTAGGGATTGTATTTGCTGAAAATAACATTTTACGTTAAGCATTAACTTTTGCACTAAAAATACTTGTATAATTCACAAAAAAACATGCAACTTAAGTGTTCTGTTTGCCCAAAAAATGCTTTCAAAAATAGAATTTAAAAAAGCAGAACGGGAATACCTTTTCCAAAAGCATAATTGCTAATTACGTTAGCGGCTTTGCACATTCGAAACCATTCAACTGAACAGGTTTCAACCATCAAAACCAAGATGCTACATTTAAAAATAAAACAAAAAACCTGATTCCTCTGACCAGTTTGTCCTGCATTTCTTTGTTCCAAGACCACACATGCATTTGTTTCATCTTCCAAAAAATACTAGCAAAATACTATTTTAAACAGCCTATTAGCGTGATTTTTTTAGGCGAATGACACCACTAATTAGAACATGCAAGTTAACAGTAGCACAATAAAAACTCATCCGAATCTCCAAAAAGTTACTGATAACTTGTTGCCTGCTTTTATCCCCAAACTCCTCCGCGGCGCCCCACCCAATCCATGCCTTTATTCAATTTCACCACCAGCTCTCTAATTATTTTAATTAGTTAAAAACGTCAGTGACACATTAATTAGCTATAGGAGGTGCACTTTTGGTCAAGTCAAAAAGACGTCCTTTGCCGTATATGTAAACCGTATAGTTGCTGCACATACAGGAGTGACTTTAGCAGAAGTCTTTTTACACTTTGACGGGTGTAAAAGCGGTTTTATACCAACGTGAAGATGCATGTTTTTTTTTGCTGCCTAAGACTTTCGCACAGTACTGTTACTCGACAACCGCAACGTTACCTGTAATAATCACCAAGCCTGCTCTTGCGTTTCTGAACCGGATCTGATCATCTCGAATTAGGTTCTTGTCATCTTTGAGATGCATCGTTTAGTACTCGCTCTGTGGTAACTTGCACGTGTTACTACTCCTTCACTGGAAGCTCAGCCCAACTATAACTATGCCTAGTTGACAGCTTTATTCACCTGTACTCTGCAAATTCCTTCACCTGGACACCTCTGTGTGACCGGAAATATCACTCACCTCCAGAAAGCTCTTTTCTAAGGCCACTCTGATGTTGGTCTCGATGCTGGTCCTCTTCTTGCGGCGCCGGTTCAGGCCCTCCACGCCCAGGCCCGGGGAGCCCAAGGCACTGGGGCTGGACAGGGCCTGGTCCGAGGTCAGGTTCTCTGCACACACAGTGGGGACACAGACACAGGGAGGCAGGTAAAAACCTGAATGTGGGGGCGCCGTGAGTAAACACCGCGTTACCAAGGCTTCAGGCTGCCCGGCTCCTCACATCCTCTCCCAAGATGCTCGTCATACTTTATTAAAACAGCCACTGGCACCATTCACAGTGAACAGAGCAAACACACACAGAAACAAAACCAAACCAACTGACTTGCAATGATTCTGTATTTTAATTTGTTTTAAATGCAAATACCTGAACCCAAAGGCTTTAGCCATCCTAATTCCTTAGGAAGGTTATCAGTTCTGAAACAGCAGCCCAATTTCCTTTTCAAGTGTTAAACCAAAGTGTGATTGGCAGGATACGGTAACCCCACCCACCTCATTTCTCCAGTCACTCTTAACCAGTGTGACCAGCTGACATCACAGGCCAAAAGCGGACGAAACCAAAGCATAGGAGCGGCCAAAGGCTCAGACTGCTGCTGGGGAACCGTCTGACCGCAGCAAACGGAGAAGGGACAAACCTGCATCGTTCAGCCACTTCTCAAGCAGCGGCTTCAGCTTGCACATGTTCTTGAAGCTCAGGTTCAGGGCTTCGAAGCGCGAGATGGTGGTCTGGCTGAAATCGTTTCCGTACAGTTTTCCCATGGCCAGTCCCACATCCCCCTGCGCGTGATGCAGAGTGAAGGCATGAAAAATGAGCGCATCACATCCCAAGGAGTACAATACCTGCCCCTCTCATATTAACCTGCAAGTCCTTCTGATCAGTAAAGCCTGGCGACCTCCACCAACAACCTAACAAACCCAAACTGAACCCCCCTGAACCCAGGTTGACCCTCAGGGCCCCACCTGAGTGAAGCCCAGTTTGATCCTCCTCTGCTTAAAGGTCTTAGCAAACTGTTCCAGCTCCTCTAGGTCACTGGGCTCCTCCAGACTGGGCGTGTCCATTCGCTTTGGTGTCGTCTGGCTGTGTGGGAGGGGTTGGATGGGGGTGGCGGCTATCGTGCGCGTCGGTGTCGCCGGCTGAAGGGGCGGGACATTATTAGCGCCCTCATTTTTAATTGCGAATTCAAGTAGTACATGTCGTCTGCGTAATTTTAACGAGCACTTCAAAGGGTACTAAAATACTTGCAGAATTATAGTATCACATCCACCTGGGTGTCACAGATGCCTTTCGACACTGGATGCCACAATACAAAATATTTAACCCACGAATTTGCATTATTTAAAATTACATTTAGCTTCAAGTCTATGGAGTGTGTTCAGAAGGAGTGTTTGAGGAGGGGGGATTCTGGGATTTGTAGTCCCTGACCTGTGTGGTAAGGGCAATGCTTGGCTGAGTCTGCAGGAGGTTGGATTGGCTTTGAGGTAGTTGAGTTAGGAGATTCTGAGCTTGCAGAAGACCTGTGTCATAAAAAGAGTGAGTTCACAGGGAGGAATAAAAAAAAAAAAAAAAAAGAGATAAGAGCATCCAAATAAAAACAAGGCATGGAGGCGGGAACACATACTCTGCTGCCCCTGTGGCGTCTGCGAGATAATGAACTGCGCCGGCTGCAGCTGCGCGGCGATGGGGTGACCCGGCTGCACCAACACAAACTGCTGCAGGTTCAAGTTCTGCTGCTGTAGCTGCTGGAACTGCTGCAGGTCCTCCATATCACAAGGAGGCCGGAAACATTACCACACGGACACAAGCTACTAGAATGAGGCCACAAACGACACAATAGGATGCTTACAGGTGTGATCTGAATGGGCTGGATCTGTGTGATGGGCGTGGCTGCGGAGGCAGAGATGGTGGCCCCGGTGGTGGTGCTCTGCTGGCTAGCCGAGTGCTGCACGGCTGCTGCCAGAAGCTGGGCCTGGGCCTGCTGGATCAGCAACTGCTGCGCGGGAGTCAGCGTCAACTGGAAGGGGAGTCACATGCGAGTCAGAGTCAATTGGGAGGGGGGGGGGCAATAATACAGCCAGAAATAGTGCAAAGATGAAGAAAATAAAAATTAAATGAAAAGTAACAGAATGAGACAAGAGGCAAACAGCTATTCGGAAGCTTTCCCCCCCCCCCCAAACGCTGCTTTAATTCAAATTATGCATTGTATTCATGAAAAGGTTGTGGGTTCAAATCCCAGGGAGCACATGTAAATTGTACTTCTTCCCTCTACTGTAAGTAGCTTTGGATAAATGTGTCAGATAAAATTAATAGATAAAAAAGTGTGACATTATTATGATCAGATGCATGGCTGTGAAACGAGCCAGTCTGACAGACACCCAGGACACGGAGGACATGGCTTGCCGAGCTCAGACACAGGACAAGTATGACCAGCGATTCTCCACAGCAGGCAGAGCGCCCACTAGAGAGGCCCTAACATCCCACTGTGCTCTCGCCCCCAGCCTGGGTCACATGGTCCACCTGCCTTCTGTTACCGCCCCACCCCCCCCGTCCCCTGCCGCGTGGGTTATAGGAAATCGGCAGGGCAGTGCGGCTACCCCATACTCGTTACAGTAATGAAAGCAAACGAGCATGCTGGGAGATAATGAATCACGATTCCAGGAAATCATTACCAGGCGACCGCATGGCCTTGGAAAATGGGGGCAGCTCCACGGGTGCCGTGAGGGCAGCTCCACGGGTGCCGTGAGGGCGGCGGGACGTGTCGAGGGCGAGCGAGCACCGTCCACTGGCCATAAACCTCATGCCCCCCCCTGGACTTGGAGTCATTGATGTGTGGGTGCGATGCCCAGAGCTCAGGCGTGCACAGTCTGTGCCTCATATTAACGCAGAGCCCCCCCCCCCCTTCATTTCCCTCTAGCTATAATTCAGACTGGCCACCACACATCAGGCCTCTTTTTCAGGGCTAACCTCCCGTCTTTCTGGCTGCATCGCCATTCCAAAATGACCAAAATACAAGTCCAATCTGGCAATCTTTGTACAAATATAGGGCTTCCCCTAAAAAAAACAATTTTGGCAGGGAATACAGCAAACACCCGAGACTTTCCCTCAAAAGGTCGATTTATTGGAAGCAAAATTTTACCTTCAGCAAACATCACACATTCACATCTGCGTCCAGCACTGTTAACCCTCGGGGGACAAACACACAGACGGCGATGCAGGGGATTTTTCACGTCTATTTCAGTCAATATCTCACTTAAATCTTAATGTAGAATCGGGAGGAAAAAAATGCTGACTAAATCCGTAATCCGTCTTCTTTTCAAAACGCCCAGTTTCGGAAGTTTTTAAAATTAGATTAAATTGCAAAAAAAAAACCATGTCATGTTACTTTGTTTTACCTGTGTCGGGGGCGTGTACAGTAGTACCGCTCTCACCTTGAAGATCGCTATTCACATTCTAAATAGCCGCATTGGCGCGTATTCAAATCACATTCACATGGTAATTTGATGAACAACGCAGCGGTGAAACGTGATCCAGATACATCCCCATCAGCTCCATAAAAGGGGGTTGGGGACATGGCCAGGTGACAATGGCTTATGCTTACCCAGGAGAGCCTCTACATATTCGATGGAAGGAGCCAGAAATAGTGACATGAGTTCGGTTTTTCTTATTTATTTATCCAGCTGACTACACCATTTAGTCATCTTCATGTAGCCAAGACTTTGCTGATCAGATATCTGGGATCTAAACAAACTGCCAGCATTGTTTACTATGTACTTTTATGATATTTCTGCAAGTGTTCCAAACTTCATTTTGCAATGTCTATACTTTGACGTCAGATTACGAACTTAACATGAATCTGTCATATTTACAATATTCATTAAAATTAAGATGAGTGTAATGCCAAAACAAACAAACGATTTATTTGCCATGAATTAGGTTTATGATACTGAATGAATTGTGTGACCATGCCTTGGTCAAAATGACCAAAAGTCACTTGAGGAAAACATGGCCAGCCGAATAAGGCGGAATCGCTGGCCCGTTCCTGTATCACACTGCAGCTGTGAAACTCATCCTGCCATTGGGGCAGATCAATGGCAGTTTGACATGCACAACAAACTCCATGCGCAGCAGGTGAGATTCGCTCCGGTGAGCTTGGTGGCAGGTGGAGAACGAATGAGAAGTTAAAAATGGGGCACACCAGTGCACATGCTCTCAGACACAGCGGCCAGCCATGGGCCTGGGCTCATGGGTGAGCAGCATGCCACTTACTCCAGTGATCTGTCCCCCGGCCAACATCAGCTGCGTTTGGGGCAAAGCCCCCTGCTGGCTGGAGGCTGGAGGTTCCACTGCTTCCCCTGACTTAGACTAGAACCAAAACACAGGGTCAAGGTCAGTGACCTTGGGGAGGCAAAGGCTAGACAGGATCTAGTATCTGGCTCAGGTCACGCCTGACAGAGCAAAACAGCAGTTTGCTATCATGAGGAATTACTACCTTTTACCAACAGACTTTAGAAAGCTGTAGTTTAATATTTAAAAACATTAGTAATACTGCAGCTGATCTACATTCTGGTCACGTGTCATTAAATAATATAAACTATACTGGCTCCAGTTTTGCAAACTGAAAAATAAACTTTAAAATAAAGGACGTGCATAATGGGCAAGTTACCAGCAAGGTAAAATGGTGGGGTTTTCTGCTCCTGTAGGGTAGTTACCATCCCATTAATCACTGTAAAACCCTTCAGCATTCACTGTGAATGATCTGCCAGTTAACCCTGAGCAGTGTGGGGAGCTAAAGCACCACATTATAGGTGGGAAGAAAAAAACACAAAGGGACTGCAGTTAACTATTTTTGGGAGACCAGTATTTGTAGCCTTGTTTCAACAGCTGAACAAGACAACTAGTCAAGGAAAGCTGAAGTCAGAGAGACAACTGTTAAAAGGTGACAGTGGATAGATGATGTTCTCTTCCTGAGAGACACAGACACACGTTTTCCACATTTTTGTGGGGACCATCCATTCATTTCCATGGAAAAACCTTAATCACAACAATGACAACCTTAAAAGGTGCCATAGAATGAAAATCTGACTTTACCTCGTCATAGATGAAAAAGGAGAGCTCAGTACATGGAACCGATACTGAGAATTTAAAAAAAAAATGACGTTCCCTCTTTCAAATTTAATTTATGAATATGTAAAAAGAGGAAGTGAAAAGGGATGTTTTGAAATTCCTAGACTGTTATGCAACAGTCTTAACCGCGCCTCCAAGCTTTAATTATGCCATTCCACTTTCAGGCTGAATGGACATGCACGTTTGAATGTCAACAGTTCCACAGATAGTGAGGAATGAAGCAGATTATAACAGCAAAAATGGCAGGCTGTATGTGCCATTCGAGGCCATGACGGGGATGTCAGAACTTTCCATACCATCCCCACGGAACCAATGTATCAGCAGGCATGACTGATGTCCACCTTTAACAGGCAAGTCAGGTACATTTCCCGTTAGCAACTTACATAGAACCATACAACTGAAAGGTTTGAACTAACTATGCAAGTTGCTAACGCTGCTAGCAGCTAAACAACATTACGAAGTCAGTGATACTGACAATAAGCTTCTGTACTTCCCATACCCTACTTTTGGTTAGCTAAATAATCGACACTGGGGAAAAAAACAAATATACAGCAAAACTGCTTGCTGTTTGAAGTTCTTGAACAATTCACACGACATAGTTACCATCATAAAATGCTGCGTGACATGAAAAATTATTTCAATGTTCTTTTTACAACGCTAAAAACTTGCTGATGATGATGCTAATGTTGTGCTTAGGCTGAAGTGGGACTATTACAGTAGTATTCATTTGTAATTTCCAGCCAACTGGTTGCTCCTCAACATCCAATTCCTCCGCTGATACAGACTCAAACATATATGATTGCATGCCTAAATGCTCCATGTTTTACCTCACCTGTAGTGATCTATGTTGGTTCTGTTTGAGCAACACTTGGTGCCTCACTGTAAACCAGCCAATCAGAGCGGAGCTCATGAACATATTAATGAGCCCACCAGTTAAGTGAAAACAGCCCATTTAATTCTAGGACCAAATTACAGGATCATAAATGGGCCTAAAAAACCACTACGGACAATTTTTTGACCAAACCAAGTTCACACACCTATGTAGACACCAGAGAATTCGGAAAATAAATAAAAATAAAAATGCATTATGTGGCACCTTCAACCCCTACCCAGCCCAATCCGCAACCAAAGAAAATATGATTGTATTGACAGAAATTTCTAAAATTGAGTTTGCCTTGTGGGGACTGGAAAAAAAAAAAAGGTTTTTATCCCATTTGTCCCCACAATGCAATATACACATCTCACTCACACACACACAGACACACACAGCCCCCGGGTGTATCAAACAAAGGCATACAAAACATGAATTCTAAACAGCTTTAAACGCCTTGTTTTTAAAAAGCAATTTCGTGACTTTATTTGGCTTCAAACAGTGAAATTAAAAGCTTTTTAAGCCACGGCCCACAGGAATTTTAAGGGGGGGGGGGTATATTAATTAAAAGCTGGTTATGCAGAGCATGTAAATTCTGTGCAGATTTGCATGCCCTCCGCCACCTGTTTCCAAGCGACTGCAGAAGAGCCGATTAGCATATCGCTCTGATTGCTCCCATTCGTCCCCGAGATAATAGGCACCCGGCACAAAAAATGTGCCACTCTGTTGCCAACCACAGCACCAAGGCGACAAAGTGTTTGCCATGGAAACTGTGGGAGCTTCTCTTGGCTAGTCAGTTTACACCCTTCTGTGGCTGCATTCCACACCCCCCCCCCCACACACACACACACAACACAGTAAACCGAAAAGGGCGGCAGGGGGGGAGGGCGAAGGGGGTTGACCAGTATTCTTCCCGCTAACGGTTCCACAGTAAGAGCCGTTTCTCAACGCCGCCCTCGTCGACAGGCTGTGGCACGTCAGCAGGGAAGAGCGGCCATGCAGAGGTCTTACCTGCTGCAGCAGAGCCTGCGTGTGAGCGTTGGTAATGGTGCTCGTAGTTTGCGAGCTCTGCCTCTGAAAGTCCAGTCCGTTCGTTTGGGCACCTGGAGGGGAGGTGGGGGGGAGTAAATGATCAAAAAAAATAATGCCATAGCGTAAGGCCTGCCAAAGCCAATACAGCCATCTCCCACGCATTGGCCAAATTCAATCATCATCCCTCCCAACGAAGTGTTCGTCCAGAAGTGCTTCCGTTTTAAATATGAACACAAGCGTCAAGTGAACCAACGGATCCTCAACGGTCAGCCTCAAGACGGGGGCGGGGGGGAAATGAAATAAATAAATAAATACATCGGGGAGTTCCTTTGCTGGTAACTCACCTGCACTTCCGTCCCTGCTCTCCATGGCCTCCTTAGTCCGCTCGGACGGATCGCTCATTCTCGAATCTGGAAGAGGCAGAAGACAATAGTTCACGGGGGACGAGGGGGGGACGAGGGGGGGACGGGGCGTTTAGCTCACCCTGACCCAAGCGTTCGGCGACAGAGCGGTACAGTCTGCATTAAACCAACACGTCAGCTGAGGGAGGCACCAGAACCATCACCGCCCCAACCCAGCGGACGGTTACGGCGATCGCGAGTTCCCAGAATCAGAGAAACCACCTTCAAAAAACATGACTACTCGGCAATCCGTGACGGATTTAAAAATATTGTCATCAGGTATGGAAGCAAGTAGATAAAAAAAAAAAAACTTTCAATACTCAATCACAGGTCAGTGCAAAGCAGCTTAAACAAAGCTAACTTCCGCCGCAGTCATTCTGAACTTTGACCCCGACAAAACCTGAATGGAATTCCCTATAATACAATTCAAACGCGACTCTGCGCCTGAAGCTTGCAGGTGGAAAAGAACAGCTCGGGTTCGGCCAGCTGTCGGATCCCTGGCTCCACCCACACGGATCCTTTATTGCTGACCTTCTGGCACCCAAGAAGTGCCTTCGGAGACGAGAAGCCCACTTTACTTCTGAAGGAAGGCCGAAGAGGATGACTCAGAGGCGTCCAGATGGCAATACGATGGTACCGAGTCACGCAAGCGGGGGCTCCGCGGGGACCTGAGCGACGTCAGCGCATGGGACACCCAGCGCACGGGACACCCAGCGCACGGGACACCCAGCAGATGGCAAGGTGGTGATGAGAGGCAGGGAGATCTCTATGGGCTGAACCACGCACGGGTGCACAGCCAGGTCCCACACTGGCACATGGGATCACATGGGGACGCCAGGGTATGAGACTGCAGCACAAATAACCAACAAAAAAAGGACGGTGGCCCACACTCAGGAAACTCAGACACACACAGACCCAGGAAACAGAGGAATCTCTCACCCACAGTGACAGCCTGCCTCCAGACAGTCTGCTCCTGACCTCGTCCCGCCAACTCCAAGGAGGACCAAGGAGGGGGGTGGGGGGGGGGTAAAAAAAATAAATAATCCCTCAAAGAGCACCTGCTAGGCCAGCAAGATCAGTGAAGAACACGGCGGTGTTGCTGGGGTGAGGAGTGGGCAGGGAGGAGACGTGGAATTCCTGCCTCGGTCCGCATGCAGGTGCAGGCAGTACTCCTCTAGCGCTGCCTCTCACGAAAAAGCAGGATCGTCACGACTACCAGAGCGGGAAAAGTTCTCTTCTGATGGGTTGGGGGGGGGGGGGGGG
>JAABNY020000001.1:48043168-48064653 GCA_015164015.2 Brevimyrus niger
CCCCCACCACACACACCAGCGCACGCACGCACGAGAGAAACGGAAGGCCCGCGCAAAAACATCGGGAGTGAGTTTGTTGCGTGGGGGGGGGGGGGGGGGGGGGGGGCGGGGAGTTTGAAGAGAAGAGAAAAAAAAAAAAAAAAAACAGAAACAAAGATTGCAGCTGGCAGCTCCCATAATGAGCCTTAATCAGTATGCAGCTGATTAAAGCTCTATGCAAATCGGCCCTTTCCTCGTTAGCGTGGCAAAGGGCGCTTTGAAGTCCGGGAGCGCCTCTGCACCGAAAGCTTTCTGCATAATTTAAATGCCCCATAAATATTTATCAGAACATTACCATATTAATTGGATCGTTCTGTAGGAGGGCACAAAAAAATAAAACGAACTGCTGAGGGAAAGAAAAAAAATAAATGAAATAAAAAATGTGAAACTGCAAGTCAGAGTGGTGGTGACGGATGGGGGGCCAGAGGTAATTAGCAGCGGCGACGGAGCGGTGTAATTAGGGGGGGGAAGCGTAATGAAGTTCCCGGGACGGGCTGGCAATCACGATCGTGGCAGAAGCACGTGAAGGGGGGGGGGGGGTCTGCTGAAGCACGCAAATCACCACAGGGGCCTGGGGGATGCACGCCGGCCCAGAATCCTCCACTGCTACAAACCTCCATGGTCGCAAAATAAAAATTGCAAAGCTCTACGTGCAAGATGGTAAGGCACTCAAGTCAATAAATGTTTGTGAGGCGTCACGGTCGTGGTGACGCAGATGCATCACCACTCATTATGCACTTTGGGCACTGATGATAAACATCACGTCAGAGCATCAGTGGCTCATCAAGAGCTTGTTTACGTTTCTCTTTAAACATGCGGACAGGCAACCCAACCGTTACCACGCCAACCACAGGAGAGTCCAGGCCCAGTAGCAAATGACCCTCGTTATCCTGAAGGCCAGGCATGGGGATCTGCCATTCAGTACAGAGCTTAGCTGAGCTCCCCCAACTCCACCAGCTCCTAATAGAACTTCCAAGCCCAGTCTGTGAGGGGCGGGGGGCACGAAGCACGAAGACACCTCCCTTAGAAAGGTTACGAATCCATCTCATTACCGCTACACCTGCTCTGCTTTCATCTTCTCACCTTCGTCCTCCGCTCCTTCATTCGTCCATTTTAACTTCTGCTTGGGGTGGACGCGAGGTCGGCTAGACGCAGGAGCTACCCGGAATCAGGAGGCCATTAACGCCAGGGAACGGGCGGGAGGGGGACTTCCACAGCAAGACCCACATTCCTGAAGTCTGAGTGAAGGGAATGAGGCGGGGCTGCAGCCCAGGAATCATGACGGACATCACGCTCTGCTGGTTCTGCTCAGGGGTGTGGTGAAACGCGGCGGGGGGAGGCTGAGCTTCTCGTGTGCTGAATTATAACCTGGAATCCTGTATACAGAGCATTAATATGGAACCCATTCCCCCACACCCACCCAACCCCCGTACCCCCAAATCTCAAGAACTGTAGTGAACTCTGACCGCAGATCTCCGCTCATCTCTCACACATACAGGGACCCCCCCATTATGTATTATTTCACAGCGGCCGGTCTTCCAGCTCCCAGCACGGCGCGAGCAGGGGTGCCCGACCCAGAAGAAACAAAAAGGTCACATTTGTAATGCAAAGTGACCTCTGGAGAAACACCACAACAAAAGCAAGGGCTGACAGTGAAAGGCATCGCAGAGATAAGAATCGGGGGGTGGGGGGCGAGGAGCAGGTGAAGGGCTCACATGTAGAAGATATCCACCTGCAGGCCTCAAAACCGCGAGCTGATCAATGTACTCAAGACCAAAAATGGCGCGTCGCAAGGGGAGGGGACACAAACTTACAATTCACTCACAATGAAGCTCCAAATCAAACACCAAGATCAATTAAAATCGAATTTAAGGAAATTAACACCAGATCTGCCAGTCAAACCAAGTGACCAAAACAAAAATGATGCCTTTTGGGACTAAAACGCATCAAGTACAAGAAAGCTGTGCATTTACTAAATTTGACAGAAATGTAGACATTCAAATTGATCTGTCACAGTACGCATCAGTCCTGTCCTCGACCGCATGACAACCAATCAGCACTGCACACGCAGTGGGAAGGCACTGCACAGCAATGTGATCAGTTGGCTGATAAGTTTAAAGGCAGCGCTTGCTGTACGGCGACAGAAAAAGAGAACGTAAGGCTCCACGAGTCCATCAAACGCTTAGATGTTTTTCACTTTACAGAGCTAGTTCTCCTGGTCCCTGTTGCTCCAAAAAATTGCAATAAATTTAAACATGAGGGGACTAATCAGGTAAGTCAGAGAGAAAGAAAAACACATTTACATTTTGTGGCTGCTAGTAGAGTGTAAAAAAACCAGACTCCATAATGCATTATGCAAATGATTTAATTAATAGAATTTTAAATTAGCAATTAATTAGACCACCTTTACCGTGGCCCTTTTGGAATAATGTGATGTAGGGAAGAGAGCCTTTTATAATAACAATAATAATAATAATAAAAACTGTACCAAGAAAAGATGCTCAAAAAAATTAATCATATTCAAATACAAAAAAAAATGCAAATTTAAACATGCAAAACACCCTTAATATGGCAGAGGAGAGAGAAGCCGAGGGTGTTCATTTCCATCCTCGTTCCTGCAGCCATGTTTTTCCCCATAAAGTGTTAATTAGGGTTAGCGAAGACGAAAGCCAATGAATAATTAACAGGCTCAGATTCTGCTCCTCTGATCAAAACACGTAGGTACAGCACAGGCATAATCGGGAGTCCAGAGGAACCGAACCGCTCCTCAACCACAAGATCACGTGAGCAGCAAGCAGGACTGCACTTACTTGGGACGGTAATTACACAGATAAAACAGCACAGTGATTAAATACGCACTGACCAGCCTCCACCGGCCACTGAGAGTCACACTCTACCCATTTCTTCATCAAGAAGATGAAGGAATATAAATAAATGCCAAACTATCATATCATTTGCAGGAAGGATTTTTCTCCTTAATTTAAAATTGCTTAAGGTACATTTTGTCGAGTGGAAGATAACATGTGTCGTGTAAGGCAGAAAAAACTAAATCAATTTAATTACCAAATAACACTGATGCACTTTAAATGTTACAATCATGTAGGCTATGCTACGCACAACTGCTCAGATTAGATCTAGAGAACTATTATAACACACAGCGCTTGCAAGCGAAGCCTGAACATTGTGCAAGTCTGCACGAGTCATTCATTACGTTACAAAGCGAAGGAAATCGTATAAAAATTGCTAGCTGTTGCTGCTATGAAACTGAACAAAGGGCTGGAGAAAATGGGCTGGGGAAAATGGGTGGGGTGGGGAGGGGGGGTCAAAATAAAAATGCGAAAGATGTTATCCGCTTCCCCGTGAACAGGTGGCTTGATGTCTCGGATGTGCAAATCACTGTCATGCATGCAGATTGACAAACATATAACAAGTGTACCTGCATGGGTCAAGCAATTCTGATATACATCTTCGCATACAGTGTTCTAGTTGTAGACCTACATATAAACGTCCTCCATGAACAGCTGAAAAGTACAAAATGTAAATTCTCACCAAGTCTGATTCAAGTTTAAATGCAGATTTTTACATTATATTGTTTCAGTGGTGCCGGGAAATTGGTTCGTTTTCTGAGGCGATTTCCGAAGACAATGAAATCTAATTTAAAAAGTAGGCCTAAATGGCTACTAAATATCTTTAGATAAAATACCCCTTCGATGAAAACAGGGCGATTTTAAAGGGAATGACGATTAACCAAAACAAACGAGCCAAATTTTTATTTTATTTTACACCAATTATTAGTTATGACGCATGCTAATTACTTGTAACGTGATTAACAATAGTGTTTGTCATTTCCCTCGTTTTCAGTAGTTTGTAAAAACTACATTATGAACGTACAAGAGAATTTATGACTGATCATCCACCGTGCAATAGGCCTACATTAATTCACAGCCAAGCACTCAATACCATAACTCTCCTCACAGAAATATGCTGGAATTGGAATAAATGCGTTACTTTGACATGTACATCTTGTATAGCCATAATAGGCCTAATCCACCGAAGGCCATGGATTTATTTTTACACATCCTTTAACATAATAAACTGCCTTCATGCGCAGCATAAAGCATTACATGAATTAAAACGCAGAAGTACATAATTTGCTATGTGACCAAGTCCGTTAATAGTGTGAACTAATACATAGGCTACAGGCTACCTGATCAAATCATAGTAATCATCTTATCAGATTATATTAAAATAAATATATTCCAAGTATGACGAATGCGTTTAAACTTATCACTAAATCGCCCACAACGTAAAAAGAGAGGAATTAGATATATACACGTATACCCTGCGGCCTAGTTAAAGAGCCCAGGGCACGGCCGCAGCCACCGGGGTGCAGCACGGACATAGGAGCCGACAGCTGGACCGGTCCGGTCCGTCCGGATCTGTGTGAAATCCGGCTACAAACAAACCGGAGGTCCTCCGCTCCGCATATAATATTATTAAACATGAGAGGCGGAGATACGCCCGTTTTTTTTTAAATAAAATAAACCTCCCCAAATTAGGCATTCTAATGAGACGTTTTAACATATTCAGCAAGCAAACAAACAGCGGCTCGAACCGCGGCCATCGGAACCGTAAGCCGGCATTGAGAAAAAAAAGTAGAAAACAAGCAACATTTTAACTAACTTCTAACTGTTTTTATGCGGATGTTTAGTTCAAATCAACCAAACTGGTGTGTATAAAATGGGTATAGCCATCTTCGTTCTGGGTTATTTGAATGCATAAGTTAAATAGGGCATCACAATTATAATCATGAAAGATTGCCCAAGCAGTCGAAAGCATTCTTATGAACAGTAAATGACTGCTATCGCGTGCATAAATTTGCAGATCGAATTTACTTTGCTACAGTGTTAAAAGCAAATGCAGGGTCTGAATGGGCCGATGGTGTCAGGAAAACTTTACAGGCAGCGAAGGGAGAGCAGCGCCGGGGTCCTGGGGCTCGCAGGCTCCTTATAACGAGCCCGCACCCCGAGAAAAGTCCTATTTTAAGGCATGCGGGCCATTTCTATCTACCGCTGGTCATTTTTCTGTGCAGCCGTGAATTTCACACCGCTACAAACTGAACTGGAGGACGGGGGCTTGGGCGATCGCAGCCTAACAAAAAAGAAACAAAAAAAAAACTACGGTACCGTCAGTGACAGTCGCCTTTTGCAACATAAAAACCCGCTCGGACTGCATGCACGGTAAATAAATCTGGTGGCCCTTCGGTGGGAGGGGGCATATTGCAACTCGGCGTACGGCCATTAACTGTAAAAAAAAAACACACACACACATGATGGCCATACTACGTACCTTCAAAGGATCAGAAACGATTGAAAGCAAATAAAACAAGTACGCCCAAATCCGATTCATATATTACACATACATCTACTAACGTGTAATCATATATAACACTGTACCCTAACACAACATTGTTTTTGGACAAATACTATCCGGCAGCTAAGAATAACACGGGCAAATATAGAGGGCTGCACGCCTGCAGCAAAACGGGGCACAAAGGATGAGGCAAAACGACATAATGAGGAGGAAAAAATACTGCTCTGCCGCAATCACAGTAAAACACAAACACGGGTGTACCTGGGCTGTTTTTTTTTTTGTTATTATCGCCGTCATTATTATTTACAATGTAAATACGATGACAAAATATGCAGGGTGGACGCATGTCGACAGGCGAATGAATATGTAAGCCGTAGTTAAGGATCACAAAGCGGATCGGAGCACAAAGCCGTACGACTGGTCCCTTAACCCAGACTCGGCGACTAAACAAACAATTTAACCACGCTTTTTTCCAGCCCACATATATCTCACAAAATACATAAAGGACACGGCTGTATTGCTAATGCAATATGCTAAGTCGGCAAGAATATGAATATGCAGCGACCAGTGACTCCTAATCACACAAAGAAGTGGATATGGGGTTTTTCCCCCTCTTTAAATGTGCTATTGCACCGCAATCCCAGCTTCCTGTCTGCGACTCGCAGTCAGGTAGGCAGCGGCGAAATTAACCGCAATCCGCCGCACTTTTGCGGCCGAAAATGCACAAAAGAGCCGGGCTTTGATTCCCTCTCCTTCTCGATCGGCGTTGAGAGAAAGAGCGTTTGAATATGAATATGAATATGTAAAATGCAGTAATGATTACCTGGCCCTGGACTCTCATCTTGACTCGTTGCTCCTCCGTCCGCCATTTTGAATATTTAAACAGAAATCCCAACCCAGAGATATAAAACTACACACCCCGCGCCGCCACAACAATTTGCATTATGTCTCGCTGTTGAGATTATCTATATATGCGTATATAATAATTTCTATTATAAGTGAAGCGAAAGCTGGAAATGGGGTGCAGAGGCGTCCGTCGTTGGCGCTGCAAAAATGTACTTTAAATATTAAACGCTGTATCATCTATGCAGAACACTTTCCCAGGACTATCGGAAATGGATGGCAAGATCTGAGGAACTTCAAAAACAAAAAAGAGGTCCAACACGGAATTGCTATTTTGAAAAATATTAAATTAAACAATTTAAATCTTATTCGGAAGCTAAACACTTAGGGTTTGCAATTTTTTTGTATAATTTTGTAATTTATTCCAGATTAATTAAATGTATTTAAATAGTAGTAAACGTCAGATGGCATTGTATCCGGAAACGTCCACTGAATTAAGACGCTGCGCGTTCACGAGGCGCTCGGGCGTGGGATTAGGTTAATTATATGCTGCGGAAATCATTATCTTAACCGACTAATGAAGAACCGATTCCGTCACAGCGTTTTTTTTTCTTTTGTTATGGATGAATTGGATGGTGGGATGTAAATTTGGTTTCTGTTATAATATTCTAGAAGACTTATAGTTTGTCTTCTAATGGTATGGATTTCACAGTTCACTTTACTTTCATACAAAAGATTCAAGTTATTTTAATGTGTCCAATGATATTCTTATTTATATGGTTCTTGAGGACTATTTAGTAAATTAATACACAAAATGAAGCGCAAGTTAAGTGCTGTTGTCCCATGGGACATTGTGTATATTGCCATCTGTCAACCAAAGATTATTTAATATGGTGCATTTCTTCTAAGTTTCCACTAATGACTTTAATTGAAGACAAAATCAGAAAAAAATATTCAGCCTAAGGACAAATGCCAATAATTCCCTGATCCCTACAAACAGGCTCCCGAGAGAATATCACTGAAACTGTAATAGGCCTACATGTGTATTTTGGAACATTTGAAGGTTTATAGTCTCTTAACTACGATTTTCATTCACATTTTCATATGTTTTTGTTAGACATACAGTCTAAATCATACTTTACAGTACATTTAGTATGTACTCAATTTCCAATTTGAGGTCATGGCCACACTGATCTTGGATAATGTGTGTTTAATTTAGTTCTTAAATAATTTTCCCTATATAGGACCTTTACTCCAGATGTTAATCAATAATACATTTAGCAAACCATAGCCATAGAGGACCATAGTTTTCACCAGATACACTGCTTGGAGTTGGGTACGCGCTGCATCATCCCTTGAAGTTTATCAAGCAATCTGTTTTGAACTTCTGCCTTCTTTAAATGTTTGTGAGTAAAGAGCAAATGTTTTGCTAGGTTCCACCCACAGCCACTTCCTGAAATGTAGGCTATTCGAAGTGGGAATTTAATTGCATTGAAATCTGAACAGACTAATATGACTTAAACTAACAGGCTTAATCACAAAAATAATGCAACAGTCAAATATATTTCACACATTTAGGAGGCTCACATCGCACCCCTGCTGTGAGTGTGCAGTTCTTGCCGTGTCACGTGGGTTTCAGCTGCATACTCCGGTTTTCACACCTAGTTCAAAAGCATTCAGGTATGAAAACTGCCCTGTGATGATTGACATAGACTCCAGGAGGGTTCCTGTATTGGATAAGTGGTTGAAAGATGGATGGATGGATAGATGGGGGAAATTTTCATTGCTATTGTTGGATTCCATTCAGTCGTTATCATGGACTTGTCCATCTTCGTACAGTATGACACGTAGGCCTAACAAACTTTCTCAATACAATGGATGCTGTGTATGAAGCTTGGAGTTCTGTGTTTGATGTCCTGCAACCATCCTACATGAAGCAAACTGCTCCACTGATCCAACACGTACGGCTGCCTGTAAAAGGAATAGAACGTACCTGGAGGTTCCAGATTATTAGATTATCATCCACTGCGTATCGTCGGTGACCACAGAGAAACGCTGTTAGCTAGGAGAGATGGAGAACACCACGGTACATATTTGTCATTTCAGTTGTGACCCTGAAATCCTATGGGGTAATGAGAATATAACAAAGTCCGTTTATAACTTTGAAACGCCGAGTGGCATGTGAAATGATTAGGTTAATGTTATCTACAGTTTACAATGACACTATGGCTATTTATAGGCGCGCAATGACGAGCGAACTGAAGCGCACACTCATACCACAAATACACACGCCGAAATGTTATTTTTCACTTACTCATAGCTTGCAAGTTATTTTAAACTATCATTTTAATTAGTTAACAGATGTTGTCCTAATTCTGAAGCAAACCGTTCATAGTCTTGTCTGTGCATATTTCACTGCGAACACGTATTTTTGTTGCGTGTGTCCTACTTTTTTCTTCGTGACTAACCTCTATACGTAACTATTTTCTAGAGCATTCCAAATTTCATTCATGGAGGATTTTCACTGGTCAGCAACTGAATTTAAAGTAGCATACGTCCATCATATGTTCGGAGACGTTAAACAGCTTTATCCTGCCACCTAGTGGCAAAGCTCTGGCAGCGGACCTGAGTCAAACAAACTGGACAAAAATATTGGGATACTTGGCCATTACACCTACAGGAACGTGTATGGCATCCTATTCTAAATCCATAGGCATGAATAGGAATTTCTCCCCTTTTGCAGCTATAACAGCGGCCACTATTCTGAGAAGGCTTTCCACAAGATTTTATAGTGTGTCTGTGGGAATTTTTGCCCATTCATGCAGAAGAGCATGTGCGAGGTCTGGCACTGATGCATGTGAAAGTCTGACTGAGTAATCTTCGTTCTGCCTCATTCCAAAGGTGTTTGATGGGGTTGAGGTCAGGGCTCTGTGTAAGCCAGTGAAGACTTTCATTCTCACCCAACCTTGCCTTTATGGGTCTTACTTTGTGCCCTGGGGCACAGTCATGCTAGAACAGAAAAGGGCCTTCCCCATAATGTTCCCACAAAATTTGAAGAATAAAATAGTCCAAAATGTCTTGGTATATTGAAACATTTAGAATTCCCTTTGCTGGAACTTAGGGACCTAGCCTGACCCCTGAAAATCAACTCCATCCCATTATCCCTCCTCCACCGAACTTTACAGTTGGCACAATGCAGTCAGGCAGGTAATGTTCTCCTGGCATCCGCCACACTCAGACTCATCAATCAGACTGTCAGACAGAGAAACGTGATTTGTCACCCTACAGAACACTTCTCCACTGCTCCCGAGTCTAGTGGCGAGGTACTTTACACCACTCCATCCGACACCTGGCATTCCGTTTGGTGATGTGAGGCTTGTATGGCACTGCTCAGCCATTGAAGCCCATTCCAGGAAGCTCCTATTGCAGTTTTTGCGCTGGGGTTAATCCCAGAGGAAGTTTGGAATCCTGCAGTTAGTGAGTCAACAGAGTATTGGACACTTTCATGCATTATGTGCCTCAGCACTTGGCGACCCTGCTCTGTTATTTTACATGGTCTGCCACTTTGTTATTTGCAATGTTTTTGTTATTTCTAAATGCTTCCATTTTGTAATAATACCACTTGCAGTTGACCATGGAATATCTAATAAGGAAGAAATTTCACAAACTGACTTATTGCAAAGGCGGCATCCTATGGCGGTACCATGCTTGAACTCACTGAGCTCTTCGTTACGACCCAGAGCAACCTGACTGTTTGTTTTGTCCGCTTTTGTTCATGTGTACTCATAAGGCGGGGTTTTCAGTGTGGAGACAAGCTTAGCCTAAGTGGGTTCTCTGTATTATCTGTAAAAAGACACAAACAATTTAAAGGTAGAGCTGTGGGTAGATTTGAGAGGATGTTCTCCATCAAGTGTGTTGTGTCATTACACGACGCTCATTGTGCGGGAAGAAGTGGAAACTGGATCTCTCCAATGAAGTTACATTTCAGTGTAAAACATTTCTTCTTCTACACCTCACATGATGTGTATATGATAACGTCCGTCTCCTGCTCTGTTGTACTTCAGTAACAATGTAGTAAGAATGCAAGAACGTGAAGACATCTCAGTTGAATGCTTGTACTGAATGACTCCAGAACACTGAGCATATTTATATTATTATTATACTTGATTTCTTTACTGTGTACATCCCTCATATACTGCCACATCTCAACAAGATGCTTGGAGAATGATGGTGGTGTGGCCCTGGGGGGGGGGTATTTTCGTGTGTAACCTTACCCACCTATAGTTTCACACAATGGACAGAGTCCTGGGAGTAGGTTGTCTCTGATTCTAAGGACTTGCTTTGTGCTCATAAGCATGTAACAGAAAATTGAAAAGGACATTTGAAGGCCTACATGGCGATTTATTTACCATATGAAAAGCTACTTTGAACTGGCGAAGGACACTAATAAACACTTCAGCGTAACACAAATCTTTGTGTTGGCTGCCTTTTTGTTCTCTCCCCTACCTCGGCAAGTTTCCAAGGGACTTGTGGAGAAGCTTTGAGCATAGTGAGAGAATACCCATTCTGTGGCATAATGATGTGTGTCTGTAATGCGCTTGAGCATAATAATGGTACACACGGGGCCCCTTGCGTGTTCGTGTGGAGACACGCTCGTAGACTCGTTCTCCTTCAGAGCTGTGTGTTTGCATCTGCCTCTATTATCATAACCTCTCTTTAAACTGTCACTCAGAATCATAGTGCCAGCTTCCTCTGAATCATGTTTACATTCAATACAAAATCATAAAGAAGTTTCTCTCTCACATGCACTCGAGTTTCTCTTTTTGATCCATTGTATCATGCCACTCTGCACTCAGAATTCTGAGTATATAAAAACAAAAATTGTGGTAAATTACCTGGTAGATCGGGCAGGACAGTGGGATAGTGACAGATGGGAGTACCTACCACAAGCAGGCCTCAGGCACAGGTGAGACAAAAAAAAGTATAAACACAGTACAATCACAATGGTGATGGAATGCAGTGCTTTGAAACACAGTAAATCAGGAGGGGTGCCCTCAGATACAAAAGCATGTCCAGCATTCAGTTTCAGAGAGGAAATGAACACAAGCTCACAGACATGTACAAATACCCATTTAACTGATTATACTGTCCATCCATCCAATATCTGTGACTGCTTATCCTTTAAGGTCGCTGGGCAGGGAATAGCTGATTAAGTCATTTTAATCTTGCATATACAAATAGTCATAGGATATCTGTGCATGAGCTATTAATTCAGTGGAAACAAAATATGCACCAGTATATTTAAATCCAGAAATTATCCCCGAAAAGGCCTTTTAAAATTCTTAACATAGTCACACTGTGTGTCATGATTGCCGGAGATGGAAGACGCAGGGCTGCGTGACTCTTCAGGTGAACAGGGTTTATTAGAAGAATCCGGGGAGACACAGACGGACATCTTGACAATACAGTGACAGATCTGGGAAACCGCGGGAGACGTGGACTAATATGCACAGGACCAGTCAAACATAACAGGACACAGGTGATCACAATCGGGAATAAACACTAGGTTAAGAGGTGGGCGTGGCACACAGAAGGATCGAACGAAGCCGGGCGTAACATAACAACCCCCCTCCCCCCAAAGGCTCACACACTGGGCGCGCCCGAGGGGAGGTGACAGACAAGATGAGGGAACCAAAACCTGGAAAACAAAAGCAAAACAAACATTAACAGGACACTGGAAACAGGACACAGAACAGAAACCGGAAGGACAGGGCCCGACAAAACAGAGAACACGGACAAGCACACCGGAAAGGGAGACACAGAAGGTACAGAGAATGGAGGAACTACAGGGAAGAGGAGTGAACACAGGAGACACCGAGGGGGGAAGAGCAAAGACAGGAGGGACAAAGAGAAAGGGAGGAGGAACAAGGGGAGCCTGAGGGAACCCAGGCAGGAGAGAGGCCGGAGCCAGAGGGAACCCCACAGGGGCCGAGGGGACAGGACAAGGGAACAACGGAGGGAACATAGAGGGAGGAGGAACAAGGGGAGCCTGAGGGAACCCAGGCAGGAGAGAGGCCGGAACCAGAGGGAACCCCACAGGGGCCGAGGGGACAGGACAAGGGAACAACGGAGGGAACATAGAGGGAGGAGGAACAAGGGGAGCCTGAGGGAACCCAGGCAGGAGAGAGGCCGGAGCCAGAGGAAACCCCACAGGGGCCGAGGGGACAGGACAAGGGAACAACGGAGGGAACATAGAGGGAGGAGGAGGGACCAGAAGCGCACACGGGCAGGAGGGGGAAGCCGCAGCTGACGACGGCACAGCGGAAGCCTGGGAAGGCTCCATCCAATGCCCAGGCGGAGCAGGGGGGCCTGGAGACGGCCGACACGGAGCTGGAGGCGGGCCCGAGTACTGGCACCGAGGTACCAGGAGGGGACCCGGAGGCCGAGCGGGCGCCGCAGGACCCACAGGCAGCTACCGACCCACAGCCAGGGGACGTATGGGCGATCCAGGGGGCGGGGGGGACCCAGAACCCACGTCTGTTTCCCCTCCCTTTACGGGACACGGAAAGGCGGGGACCCCGTCATGCTTCTCCTCTCAGGGGCACCGGTGTAGGAGACTGGTGCCCACCTGGGTCAGGGGGACCCAGTAATTGGAAACCCTGAGGGGTCCCACTCAAGCTCCTCCAAGTCCACCACTGGAGGAGGGGCAAGGATGGCACAGTCCAGGACCTCCTCAGGGATGAGACTCAAGTGCAGTCACTGGTTCAGGCAGGGCAGGCTGACCAGGGACAGGCAGGGCCACGGGCGGAGTCATGTGCGTAGCAGGGACTGTAGCTGCGGTCATGCAGGACTGGACGGGTGCACAGCCAGCAGGGGGCGCCTCAAGCACACAGCCAGCAGGGAGCACCGGCTCAAGCACCTCGGTCATGCGGCCAGCAGGGGGTGCCTCAGCGGGCACCTTGGGAGAACTGGCAGCAGTAGCAGCCACAGCCAGCTCCGGGACAGGCAAGTCTGGCACTGCCCCTTTAAGGGCTTTAGGTACCAGCGGGATTGCGTCCCTGACCGGGCTGATCCACTTACCGGCTAGGCGCGCTGGCCGGTAAGGGTACGCCTCCGGCCGAGGCGGCCTCTCATCGTAGAAGCCGATGGAGCAGGCAGCAGCGGTGCTTTCTCAGGCGGGACTTAGGGACCAGGTTCCCAGGAAGAGCGCGGTCTCTTCCTCGTGTTGCGCTGGGTGCTGCTTTTGCCGTTCTTCCCTGCCACTGGGATTAGAGGGCGGAGCCGGCTCGAATACGTTGCCCAGGCTCCGGGCAACGCGCTTGTCCCATCGCTCCGAAACTCTTAATCTCAGGCACTTTAGGACTTTTCTCGCCCTGGTAAGAGGATAGTCCTGACCTGACGGGCGCTCCTTCTCGAGGAGGTCCGCGCCCCGGTTAGCGAGTCCTCCTTGACCTCCGGCTGGGCGCGCCAGTACACGAATTCCTGAGCCGATGGTGCTCGGACTGCCGCTTCGTGCTTTGTGGGAGATCTGTCATTCTGTCATGATCGGCAGAGAAGGAAGACGCAGGGCTGCGTGACTCTTCAGGTGAACAAGGGTTTATTAGGAGAATCCGGGGAGACACGGACGGACATCTTGACAATACAGTGACAGATCTGGGAAACCGAGGAAGACGCGGACTAATATGCACAGGACCAGTCGAACATAACAGGACACAGGTGATCACAATCGGCAATAAACACTAGGTAATGAGGTGGACGTGGCACACTGAAGGATCGTACGGAGCCGAGCGTGACACTGTGAAAGATCCTGTATGTTTACTAGTCATCCAAAAGAAGCTCTTATTTCACACTCATGCTATTGCCTGCAATACAAAGCAAAATAAAAGCATCGCCCCTGACCCCCCGATGGTACCCAGTCATGTTGATCTGAAGTAACAGGTGGCAGGAATAAATCAGAGAATGCCTCTTATTTAGCTTGAAACAAATTAGAAAGAAGAAATACCAAGATCAATGTTCTGAAAAGGTTGTGGGTAAAAGATACGGAAATTTCAGGATTTTTTTTTTATAAGTAGGCTGATGTCGGGCACCTTGAATATCTTACCTTTGACCAGTATATACTGTACAGCTACATCTCGACTTTCTATGTTCCTCCCTGAAGGCCATCTGCAGCTTCTGGCTCAATCTTCAAACCTCTTAAAATAAGAACACTTTGTACGCCACTGCTTCACCACAGTTACATGTATGTACAATAACATTTTATATTTTTTAAGTGTACCTGACAGCAACATTCAATGGTTACAGGGACACTGCCCAGATTTTTTTGAGTTTCAAAAACAGGTTGCAAGTCTGATGAACATCTGAGTTGATATTTAGTGACGGGATCGAAATCTAACGCAGGGCTGGCCTATGTGATAGTCTTCGTTTTAGTTACTTTGTCATTTTGAGTTTTTACCTGAACAATAAGCCACCTCACCTGTTTCACATGTAACCTGGTCATTCATTGCATCTTTTGTTTGGCAGCCATCCAGCACTCTAAAAGTTAGAATTACACACAATGTAACATGTTCTCCGGCAGAATAAGGTGAGAATTCAGACTTATTTACATACAAAAATCCCTAACTGCTTTGAGGTACTAGCTAGACAACTAAATACCCAAGACAAATTAAAGTTCTTAAAAAGGAATGCAGGAAAAATACAAAAGCTGTTTATAAACACTATATGACCAGCCACAGATACATGGAATGAGACATCAAGCAGGAATTCCCAGCTTTGGTTGGCGTGGGATGGTGTATAGGCATGTGTTTTGTTATTATATCAGGTACCCCGATACAGAAACGTTTGCGTGAATTACATGCTGTGTACTCTCCCTGATGTTCATAGAGGGCACAGCTTAATAAGCAATTTCTTCTGGAATAGAATTTCAGTTAGAATATGTCCTTTAAGCAGGCCGGACTTAAAATGTATCATTTGACCCATACTATAAGCAATCAACCAATGCAGTAATAGTATGTATCAGTTGGGGTGTGCACAGCATTTTTGCCTGTCTGGTGTTTTTCTTTAAAATAAAAACAGGAGACACTGACGTCTGAACCCTCCACAGGTGGGTGTCTTCTGTCTGCCGTCTCTCCCCAAGAGCCAAGCCCCGTGGACACTAACAGAATAACATCTAGCTGTGCCCATTGTTCAGGAAAGATGAAAAAATGTGGATTCTTCTTGAAATCAATCATGGTCCTTACTTTAGTTCCTTACTTTTCTTTATGGTTCATTAGCAAAACACAGCCCGTATTTTTCCAAGTCAGAACAGAATATTAAACTTAATATCCAAGTCACGGCTGATTAAATTGTCCTCTATAAGGCCACGAATGAAAGTCTTCAATTCACAGTGACCTTAGTGCTGCTCAGACACCCTGCATTATTCTGTCTATTGAATGTTCCTGGTGTTGTGGCCAACTGGTAGATCGAGAGAAGTAAGGGTCCCAGCAGGACAAAGGCAACACAGAACCTCCAGGCCAGCTCCTGCTGTCCATGACCTGAGATTATTTTACCTGAACCTGGAGTTATCCTCGAATATAAAGACCCCATCAAAAAAGTAATTGATAAAAAATAAAGACTTTTTGTTCTATCATATGAGTTTCCTTGACCAAATAAGGTGCTTTTAATGTCCCCTTAATGACTACTTACAGGCACATCGAGTTAATCTTGTTCTCGGCATTAAGACACCCTCTGAAGCAGGGTTCACTTGGCCTGGGCTGTACCCACTTGTAGTTACCTCTACTTGTAGGGACAGTAGACCCAGGGTGGCTCTCATTGGCTGGAGGCTGTGCTCACACCGAGCTCTTTACCTATCCTGAGGTCATCCAGGGTTGTGTAAGTGCCTAGCCCCACCCTAGCTGACCCGCCCCCTTGGCTAGCTGCCAGCCTGCCCTGCTCCCCCTGCCCACTGTTTGCAGCCTGCTGACTCCCGCCCTCTGCCGGGCTCTTTGTGACTGTGTCAACTGGGCTCCGGTAGGAGACGTGTTTTGGGTGCTCGGGGAGGCACGGCACCAGGTGGACTGCCCCTCTAGTGCCAATTCCATTCACGCAGGTGTAAAAGTCCTGATTGGCAGGCTGGACTGGTGCCGGGCCCAGCGCTACGCTGTAACCCAGTGCTGGGAAGGTGAGAAACTCTGTGTGTGCAGTGCCAAGGGGGGGCTGAGCCCTGACAGACACCATTACCACAGGGCTGCTGGGAGATTCCACCTGGCTGGGGGCAGAGCCTTGTACGCAAGGACCAGGATTTGGGCTGTATGGAGCAGGCCCTGCTAGCTCCTCAAGAAGCTCCTGCCCCCCTAGAAAGCCATGTCCTTCACTATCAGGTGTGACTTCCCCTTCCATGTTGTTTGACTGGGCTACAGTGCTCCCCATGAAGGTAAGGTCTTCATCCACATTCATCTGAAGCAGAGCTTCCTCGCTGTACTGGCCAGGTGTGTATCCCTGGAATGAGCTGAATAGGCGGTTGATCTCATCTATTTTGCCATTCTTGAGAGACAGAAGAATAGAAAAGCAAAATAACATTCTCTTCACATGCTTTCCATTAGCTTTCAAATAGTCAATACTTTACAGTACTGCTCTATGCTTTTTTTAAAAAATAATTTCACCTGCTACTTGGGATTAAGGCATAAAAGCCTTTCACTCATTCTTACAAAGTTTAAAAATGGGAGACTGAGTATATAATCAATAAAGAGTGGGTTAGATATGGTTGACCGATGTTAGCTATTAAAACAGTTCTCCACGGCTGTCCTCCTAATAAAATAACTTTAAGTTGACTGAAAAAGGACGGTCAGGTTAAAGAAATCCTGTGGTTTCAGAGAGAAGGAACAAGGCAAACAAGATAAATCAACTAAATCAGCATAATGATAATTGAAAAACAGTGAGGGGAAGATGGAGAGCCTTTTCCTCACCTTCAGAAGGGCAGAATCAATGCCCCTGATCCGTGGCTTGGGAATGGGGGGCAGAAGGAAGGCTTTTAACCTGTCGGGGGGTGGGTGGGGGAATCAAAGTGTGGCTTGAAAGGGAAAATCGACCTGCCTTCATCTCATTTTATCCCACATGGGTTGAGTTCATTAGAAGAACAAATCCACACACATACACAGGCAGGAACGAATCATGCTTTGGGTGTGTGTGCGGTGGGTGGGCTGGTTAAGGACAGAGAGCGTCAGCTGACCTGTGAGTGAGATTGACTTATTTCTGCTTTTCCCTTTGACACGGTGTGTTAATACCCGGAAATGTCCCCCCAGGGTTTGCTCACTCCTCACACATGATGGGCTCACCTCTTGCTCTGAGGAATGACTCCGATGCTGATGATGAGCAGGGCCATCATGCCAACCCCCGTCACCAGGACCCCCACCAGCTTCTTATCTGGGACAGCTGAAGGGGACAGCAGACACTGAAGTTTTATATTGGGGGGGGGGGTGTAAGGGGGTTGTACAAATCCCCAATGTGGGGGGGATGTATAAAATGAAGTGGGTCTTTGCTGCCCCCAATGTGGGAGGGATGTACATAAGAGGGGTCGTACCAATGTCAGGTCTGGACAGAATGTACACAGTGGCGGAGGGGGGGTCATACCTATTCCTAATCTGGAAGGGACCGAATACAGTGGGGGGGGGGGGGGGGTGTACCTATTCACAATCTAGGCAGGATGTACAAAGTGGGGGGGGGGATGTCGTACCTATCTCTTATATGGGCAGGATGTACACAGTGAGGGTGGATCGTACCTGTTCCCAGTTTGGGAGGGATGTACACAGTGAGGGTAAATCGTACCTGTTCCCAGTATGGGAGGGATGTACACAGTGAGGGTGGATCTTACCTGTTCCCAGTTTGGGAGGGATATACACAGTGAGGGTGGATCTTACCTGTTCCCAGTTTGGGAGGGATATACACAGTGAGGGTGGGGCTCCACTTGCTCCACAGCCTGGCATTGCGAGATTTGCAGCGCACCCTCATCACATAACTCCCCACTGGCAGGCCCAGCAGTTCCAGATGAGGCTCACGCAGCCCCCCCTTCACCTGTGGGCGGGGAGGGGTGGAGGTGGAGAACACCAGCAAGCCGGTCAAATAGGTACACCCACACAGACATGCATGAACGGACTACGAGATGGCACAGAACCTTCCAGGTGTCCGGTTCCAACTTGTTGCGGTACTGCAGCTCGTAGACGAGTGTGACCCAGCCCATCTGCACGTCCACGGTCATGGGGTACTGCCAGGACACAGCCACGGTGCAGCCCAGCTCCTCCACACAGCTTCCCAGCTGGTAAGTGAGGTTCAGCGGGGGGTCGGTCTCCACTGGGGGTGGGAACCACACCACGGGAGGCGGAGAGAGAGAGAGAGCGAGCGAGGGAGAGAGCGAGCGAGGGAGAGTGCGCAAGAGCAGTAGGGAAAGAGATATGGAGACAATGCCAGAAGAGGAGTGAGAGAAAGCCAGAGGAGGAGGTCGTGAGAGGCAGAGAGAGAGAGAAATAAGGGAGGAGGGAGGAAGAGAAACAGACAGAGGAGTAGGCAGTGAGAGGCAGAGAGAAAGAGAGAGGGAGAGAGTGTTAGATGGTAGGAATGCTGAATGCCTAGGGAACTCTGAGGAACTGCAGCAAATAAGTCCATAAACTGTTGTATTTTTGACTCTAACAGCATTAAAGGGGCTGAACTAACAATAGCAAGACCTAAAGGCATGCAAATCAGCCACCAAAAAAGCTTGATCAAAATAAATCAAAATAGGCCAAGTTCTGCCACAAATACAGAACAATTCCCACTTCAGAATATACCTAGACACTAGTCTCCTCTTATATGGAGATGCGCAAGAAATCTATTCTCAAGGAAGAATCCAAAACATAACTAAACTAACTTTTTTTTAAACATATAAAACTAAGGAATAAACAGAGACTATTGTTGACTTTGTAGTAGATGTGCTGAGAGGTTTTTTCATCAGGCTAAATATTCTTATATTCCCCAAACAGAGCGAGGCTCTCATTTTTGCATCCATCTGAACCAGAGGTAAGGGAGGGATTCTGTTCTGTACTCTAGTCTGATAACTAGAAAGGCCTCAGGTTGGATCATGGTTATTTACCAATGTCTGCAACGTCCAGACAGTGCTCCTCAGAGGTCAGGCTGCCTCCGCCACCCTGGGCTGTAACGGTCATGCAGTAAACCTCCCACACCTGCGTGTGCTGGCTGTTGAAGTAGCAACTGTTGGGGCCGCCTGTCACATAGTCCGGACACTCCTGCTGGGGCCCCTTCCTACGGGACAGGAGAGGAGTGGGGGGGGGGGGGGCTCAGAGGGTCATGAACAGGTTGGAGTCCGGTTACTGGTAGACAAAGAACAGGAAGGTTTATGAAAAGTCCCAAGAAATAAATAAAGAACAACAGGCCCGAAAAACAAATAAAATCATACAAAGTAATAGTAAGTGCACAATCAGTGCTGAGTCTAAGAGTGATAACAAAAGGCTCCTACACTCTAAAAAACGGTTTGAGGGGATTGTAAGTAACACTTAAAATAAAGATTTTTATCAACATAAAACTTTACCTTTGTTATATCTTCCCCGCTTCGTTAGTTTAATCAATTTTGTAAGTTTGTCAAAATTAAAAATAAAGAACATTCTGTGAACTTAGTTATATATGTCTTTTGAACTAATATTTTGCCCTCCCTTAACATCTGAAAAATTTGAAGTCACTTCTGGAAGTGAGTTTCATCTGCTTAGAAGTTTGGGGTGCTTTTCTACTGCATCAAGTACCTTACTTTTGACACGGTACCTTCACTACTTTCCTTTTTTCATTGCCTTATAATTTCCATACAGAATTTAAATGAAGAAAAAGCCTGATCTTAGTCTAACTGACTGGCGATGTTAGAATTGTTTTAGTATCACACATCATACTGCCCAATAGTATTGTAGCGCTGGTGAGATGTGAGCATGCTGGGACATTTTATATAAGCCCCATCTTTGATAATATTAATATTTGTCGTATTTCCCAATTGCCGTGTGTGTGTTTGCCCATGTCTTACATGAACCCTTTGTGATCCTCGCATGTCTGTTGCACTGTATAAATTACCCACCATGTGTGTATTTCACTGTCTAGTGTCAGACCTCCCCATGTTTGTGGGCTGTCGTTGGTTTGGGCTCTATTGAGTATGTGTGTTAGCCCTTTTAAGAACTCAACACAAAGACTTCGGTCTTCTTCAATAGTCTTTCAGCATCCTTGTCTGTGTTTATGAGTGTAGAAAACCAACACTTTTGTGGTACTAAAAGTACATTACTCGATATGGTGGGAATGACCATAAGATGGAAATAAAATAAAGAGGGAAAAACAGAGAAGTTCAAATAATCAAGACATTATATTCATTCAAAAGTTGGAGTGGTAAGTTATTTTACCTTAATTACATTTGTACAAGTAAAGGCAAATCATTTTGGCTGTACTTAAATATTTAATATAGTCTAACTTTAAAATACTCATTTAGTTAACTCAGTAATTGAATCCAGACAAAAACAAAAAACGCATGCAAATTGTTAACATTTTAACAATTGATTTGTTAATTTTTTACGTTGAGCCCAGCCAGAGTAACCTTTGTGAAATCTTAACCCAGCCAGAGTAACCCATGTGAGGTTTTCACCTCTGCCCCCATTTCCCTTAGATGTCTTACCCCACAGTGTAGGTCAATGTGAAATTGACATTGCCATCACTATGTGAAGTGTTGTCAGGGGGCTGCCACCAGCAGGTGAAGGTCTCCATGTTGGGTGAACGGCAGTAATGGATGTGGGGTCTGTTGCGGAGCGAAGTCACACCTGTAGGAATGATCAATAAGTTATTCATTTAACAGGTCAATGTGTCTGTCAGTCAATCAACAGCTACCTATCATAGCATTCACCTGTGACTAAGGCCGTGATTTTATGCAGAGAACAATAAAAGAATCAAAGAAAAGCATGTTAAGCTAGGTAGTTATTCTGAAGCCTTGTTTTTCCCGTTACCAATATAGACTGTTGTCATAATTTAGCTGTGTGATACCATCTCAGATGTTTTACTCTTTATATATTTTACCAAAGGCTTTGGGCAGGGCAGCAAGGGCTGCAATGCAGCCCGATGAGGATTATGCATTCCTGCTAAAAGACAGCCAATCCAGTGCCAGGTTACAGGTGACAAGGAGAAATTAAACATCCATTACAAACATGCACAGAGCTGGGTAATTCAGGTCCAGAGAGTAAAAGTCC
>JAABNY020000001.1:48069313-48089361 GCA_015164015.2 Brevimyrus niger
AGAAAAAAGGTTCCATATGGGAAGCAGATCTGCGAGCCCAACAGTCAACTCAAACGCAGGAAACCCAGAGGGTAGATTAAACCATCACCCATTTCCTCCGAGGGAAGTGTCAAATGACCCAAGATAAGTTACAAAGTTAAACCCATTCAGATTTTTATTTACCAAACAGTTAACGAAAATAATATACAGACCAACACACCACAGTATAAATTATATAACTGTTGGTCTATACAAAATATCCTAGTTAGATGCGACAGCAGAAGGTACTGTGATAACCCAGAATGCACCTCTACTCAAGCTGCCAAATGCCAAATAGTATCTGACAGGTGCTATCGACCAGCTGTGTAGCGGTAGCCGCGGCTGGTTCTGTCGATGGGATAACTGACGCAAATTCGATAACGGGCTTCAGATTGTTCCCTGGCTAATTATACATATGGAAATGAAGGCAGGAGCTTCAATGAGTCTGTTAGATACGAGGAAAGGGCCCGTTTGCCTGTTACAGTAAATGCAATTAGCCATTGTGCATGGCCAGGGCATTCCGACACTCTCTGCTGGTGCCAACTATGTATGTGCATTGCCACGGCTGTTTCTTATAGTTACCATGGTGACAGAGACATAATGGTCAGTGTTAAGTGCCAGTACCAGCACAATAGCTGTACAAGAGAACTGATTCTGATTCTGTGACTGCTGTCCAGCTGAGCTACATTTGTCGAACGAACATCTTAGGCTATGAGAGAAAATAATGTTTAAATGAATTATCTGGCGCCCCATTCTGGGTGGTTCCCTGTCTTGCACCTGTAGCCTCCAGGATAGGCTCTGGACCCCCCACAACCCTGAACAGGATAAGCGGTTTCAGAAATTGGATGGATAGATGGATGGATGGATGGTTCCCAAACCTCTCCTCAATGGTATCCCAGCCATTCCATATATTCTTCGAATTTCACCAACAGCTCGTTTAATTAATTAACTTGATCTTTCGATTAACTTCATGGGGTAGTGATTAGCAAATGTGCTAATGATGAAGCTCAACAAATAGGAGGCTTTGAAAAGGCCACGCTAACATATCTCGATAGGCATTAGGTCAAAAATCATACTCTGGCGGCCTAAAAGTACCATATGCAAAACAAAACAAGCACAATTGTTCCCTAAAACAATATTTTTTCCCCCCAGAAGGAGTCTATATCTATATAATTAATGTGATAGGTGAAGATCGCAGTACACAAAGCAAGCAGTACCATTAAATTGAGATAATTGTTCAATGGTCTTGACAACAATCACCTGGTAAGTTACCCAAGAGCTTTATTGAAGAAATCTCCAATTCCATTTAAATTTTGTGGTATGACTTTATATCCTGGCACAAAATGTTTTTGTTTGGCAAACTTCACATTCTCCCATAATCCTTTATCACAGTAATAATCTATTGTGTGACATTTAAAATGTGAGCCAGAGCATTATAACCTTGGGGTTTTGGTGTCAAGGATGGGAAAGTGACCCACCTGTGCAGGCTCCGTCCAGCACAAAAAAAGGCCAAAGATCATTTGCATTCTTAGGTATTGCGTTTGTACCTGCCTCTATTATAAGAGCATATTTTTCTGGAAGAAATACATTCTTTTTTAAAAATGTCAATTATACGAATGCATGTGTGCACACTGATATCTGACTGAAACTCACAGGAAGCAAGAAAGAACATGCATAATCTATTTGTTTGAATGGAACACCACTGACTCTACGCTCCAAAGCATTTATTTAAAGAATATAGATATACGCAGAAGTAGCCACTTTTAATGCTGAACCCAGCTCCCAAGCATAGGAAATCTGAGTAGGTGCATTGTTCTGTCATCATACACAGATTTGCATGCCAGCACACAAACACATAAGGAACAAAACATCTGTAAAGTCAACAGATGCTTCTCAATTTTATACACCATTGTCTATAAATAGCTACATTTATATGGGTTTACATAACAGGAGCACCTCTCCAAAACAACTTACAGATTAAATTAAAAATACAATCAACAGATGACATGAGCAGAGTGTGTCAGGCGGCCAGGGATGATGTGTTGGTTATTTGCATCTGTCTCCCATTCGCCATGATCAATAGCCTATACATTGGTGCATTCAGTTTTAACTGCACCCTCATGAAATCTCAACCCCCCCTAACCCTGTGAGCAAAGTCCACGTCTCCAGACAATTCTAAGCTTTTCCAATCCTCAGCCTGTCTGGCGTTTTCACTTCAGCTCCTGCCAAAATAGCAGTTTTCTCTTTGAATCTCCTTTGAGCATGTACTGTAGCCAGCCTTGCTCCCCTGAAATCATCCTGCTTTTCTCAATTAAACATCCAATCCCCAATTCAGACCAAACTCACATGATTTCATCCTACATCCCAACCAGAGAAAGTTCAACAGATAACCCGCTTACTGAACAAATCATTGACCAGCATTCCTACCTACTGTATGTGATATTCAAGGATATTAGTTTGGGTTAATATGAGAGTATAAAACACAGCGCAACACAAAGAGCATTTAAAGAACAATCATGGGTGTAAATTATGGCTAATACAACCCCCAAATAATCATGTTACCCCCGTAATGGGTGGATAATTCAACCCCCCAATTTTCCAGCCAAAGTTATGCCCTTGCGAACAATGCAAGTAAATTCCCTCAGAGCTTTTGCTGTCTAAATAACCTTAGAATACAGTAAAATGTAATAAGTTATAGCCAAGCATTCATGCAAACAGGTAAAAACAGCAACAACAAAAAAAATCATTTGCAAGATGATACCAATTTTTTAAATAAAAGACTCACCTTTATGAAGTGTTTGAGGGGAGAAGTATGCCATCAGTAAGAAACAAAAGCCAAACCCACATTGTCAGAAAAAAAGGTACAGTTCTGTTCCCCAGGGTACAAACAACATAAATGTACCCCCAGTGATACAAACATGTCTCTCACAAGTCTTTCTGTACCCAAAACTAAACTAAAACATAAATTTATCTCCAGCTAGGGTACGATTGGCAGACCCTTGAGGACCCTCAAAGTACAAATTGGAACTTTTTTTCTGACGATACAGAGATCAATGGCTGACAAAAGCCCACTCAGTATGTGGCAGCACCATCCCCAGTTAGGTGACATCTCAGGGATGGCCAGTGCAGGGAACACACTGCCGATTTGTGCGCCCTAATTCTCTGGGGCAGTGGTTCTCAATCCTGTTCTTGGCAGCTCTCCCGGCCAGAATGTTTTCATTCCAACCCTACCTTAATCAGGCTTATATGTTCCTTATTAAGCTAATAATGAATGTGGCAGGTTGAAAGCAGTGTGGGTTGAAATGAAAACATTCTGGTGGGGGGGCGAGGGCAACAAGAACCTGGATTGAGAACTACTGGTCTAAGGTCACATGTGACACTTCAGGGTTATGGAACTACTAGACTTCGCCACATTCCTGACACATTCCTTAAAGGGCAACCAAAGTGTCACACCCTGCCTATCACACCGTCCTGTTTCCTCCTTATTGTGGTCCTAACGAGCCATGTCTGTTACTTGTTGTCTTACCGCCTGTTCCTGAACTTGGGAATCACTCCCAACTACCTCTTGTCCACTCCTTCATTAGTCTTGTATTTAAGTGCTTGTCAGTTCTGTGTTCCCCAATCTTGGTGTTAATGTCAGTCCACGTTGTAATCTGTTCCTTCTTTAGTTTTATGTGCTCCTAGTTTGGATCCCTCGTGATCCCGTTTGAGTTAAATAAAACCCCATTGTTTGTTCCCATGTCAGCTCCCAAGTCCTTCGTCCCTCATTGTCAGGAAAGAATGCCAAGACTCCCTAAATGGCCACACAACTACTCCTGGGAGCCTCTGTCACTCTAGATCAGGGATGGCCAATCTTATCCGCAAAGGGCCGGTGTGTTTGCAGGTTTTCACCTCAACTCCCTAATTTGGTCACGAATTAGAGGATTGATTGGTTGAAGGACAGCTGACCTACAGGTTATCCCAAAAACCTGCATACACACCGGCCCTTTGCTCACCTCAGCCTGAGACTCCGGTCTTCAAACCTTGGTGATTTATGAATAACCCACTGATTAACCTGCTAAGTGATAGTGATCAGGTGGAGCTGGAATTGGAGGAAGACCGTTGGGAGTATCCTGGCATGCATATCGCCCCTCCAATATGGACACAACATACTGGGGGCGTTGCTGAAACTCTGATGACCTGCTCCCACTGCTCCCTCTGGAGCCCCTCATCTCCGAGACAAAGCTCATTGATGCTCTGCCCACCATCTCTAGACACCAAACCCAGAAGCAGAAGACGTGGGCTGAACCTAATTTCAAGCCCATCGCATGGGACCCAGTTCAGGCCACTCTGCCTCAACTCCAGGCTCCCAGCCCAGAGAGGGCCGCTTTGCCCTGCTTGCCTCCAAGTGACCTGGCTTTGCCCTGCTCACCTCCAGATGTCCTGTCAGATCCAGCTCTGTCCTCTGATGTCCAACCAGCACCCCCTCACTGCTTCCCGATGTCTGTCTGGCTAGCGACCGCCTCATTGTTTCCTGTCACTATCAGTCCAGATTGGAGTGGTCCAGAGGATGCCTTCCGCATGACTTAGAGTGGGACCCTCTGGGCCTTACCCTGAGCCCCACTTGATGTTGCACACCTGGGCAACCCTTCTGCTCCTGTCCTGCAGTCCCCTTGGTGCCCTCCCGCTCCTGCCCTGCAGTCCCCTTGGTGCCCTCCCGCTCCTGCCCTGCAGTCCCCTCTGTGCCCTCCTGCTCCTGCCCTGCAGTCCCCTTGACGCTCTCCAGCCTCCGGTCCTGCAGTCCATATGGGCTCCACATCCCAGAGTCCCTGTCAAATCCTTGCCTGCCTCCTCCCTGTAATGGCCATAACAAGCTATGTCTGTTACTCATTTGTCCCTCTCGTCTTGCCTCTTGTTCCTAATCCTCATGTGGAAATCACTCCCACTTACCTCTTCTTAGCTCCCTCATTAGTCCCATATATACATGCTTCCCAATCCTGTGTTCCCAAGTCTGTTCATAAATGTCAAACCTTCCTCTTGCCTGTGTCCTTCCTTGTTTCCAGCCCTCCTGTTTTTGGATCCCTTGTGGTCCTGGTTGTTTCCAGACTTTGTACATTTAGTTCAATAAACCCCCTTTGCTTCACATAAAACCATACACCAGATCCAAGGACACAACACACCTACATAAATGCGCTCCAATCAGCCACAACACTCGTGCATATTCCCAACTTGCTATGTCTGAAATGTCAAGGTTGTCTGTTGTTAGGTGCATATATTGTATTCTGTTTGCTATAGTTAACAATAAGACTTTTAATTTTAAACAGGTGCCCCGTTCTTCAATTATAAAAAGACCAGCGGTGGAATTACGTTCAATCAAGCGAGTAATTTATACATTACATGTATAAAGTAAGTAGGTTCTTTAATTCGGTTGCAGAATGCTTTTTTGGGTCAGTGGTCTGCAGCTGCTATTTAATTATCGTTCATTTGTTTGTGTGCATGTACACTTACAAAACTAAACCAGTTTGTCCAACAAAATACTTAAACTTGACATATTTTTAAAATCTGATTTAGGCGTGAGGCGTGAATTTACTCTCTTTTGTATTAAACCTGAAAAGCGGTCCATATTTAATAAATATGGGTCGCAGCCGAATTGACAGCAAGCCGAAGGGTTCCGATAAACCGGGAATTAGGCTACAGTCTGCCTCCTTAACCCATTAACGACAGCAGTGCACGGTGCAAGTTCTTGTGATGTACGTTGGTTTGGTAGTCGTCTACAGTGCAACTAACATTGTCATTGTTATCATAAGTATTATTGCTATTGTTGTTGTTATCAAAAACCTCGATGATGATGATGACTATCTTACAGATGTATAGGCTATTAAAATTAAGTCTCATTTATAAGAAACTCGTGACAGCACTGACAGATCACACTTTCCGATGTTTTTGCAAGGCATATAAGGTACTATTAAAAATGACTTGAGCAGAAAACGTGAACTTTGAAAAACGTTTTATGAGTGTAAATAACGACATGTCCTACCTTAGCGATGTTTCCAAAACGAAGCGTCAGATCAAGCTGCTCTCATGTCGCTCTCTTAAATTCAGCGATATTGCGCTCCACAATCCCTGATCCTAGAAGAAACACTACATGCATGTTAGGCAACACAAGCAGCTGCCGAGATGTATTCAGGTCTGTAGCTCATATGATTCTTCGTGTCACGAATCTGTTTGCAGGCATAGGTGGCCTCGGAGCATCCGCCAGTCGCCTCGAAACTGTGACCAGATTATGAATAGTTTAACTTGTGTTTTGACGTCCTTAAAAGCGATTCGTCTCGATCCACCTGATCGCACGTCATCTTGGTATGGAAATAATTTAAGCGCCGTAGACGGCTGGTCGAGATTTGAACGACCATAACAATTGCATTAGATGTGCCACATTGCACACATAGCCTACAGTAACAATAGTAATAATATAGTACGCACGTATATCGGCTACACTTTTATAGTAGTACTGTACACATACTTAAATATCTAGTAGGCCTAGTCTATATAGAAAACTGCATAAACCTTAGATTGTCTATAATCTTAAATAAATAACTTGTGTTTGGTTAACTCATTGTTTGCTCCGCACGACTGAAAAGTGGTTTCTAAACATTCAGCAATGATTTTGACCAAGTCTATGAGGACACATCCACCTATACATAGCCTATGTTATACATATGCTACAATATATTAGACTGATTAATTAGTAGTTAACATTAACCTGTTAAAAAGATATACGTATTGGTAATTTGTCGTACAGCCATTTGTTTATGAGGGTGGGGGGGTCTCCTACTAGCCAACGAGATCGAATTCAAACGCACAACCCTGACAGCTGACACCACTATTATAAACGTCTGTTTATACCGAAAGTCTCAGCTAAATGGAAATCCAAACCATTGATAACGATCCACTTCCATAGTGCTCCGGCCCCAATTATCGCACAAACCTCCTTACGAGACTGTAGAAGAAACATCGTCCTTAATGCGCTGCAGTCACCCTAGTTAACCTTGAACAGGTGGTAGCGCTAGCAGCATATATATCCACCGAGACTAAGGGGCTTAAGGATGATACAGGTACCGCAGCTGCTTCCTCTCAGTGAAGATTTAAGGTCTGACTGAAACATAACTTAGTAAAGAAATTCAGATTTTACAGAGTATAGTGTATTCAGAGTTTTCTTAGAGTATACATTCCCCAGCTCTAGTTAATTTCTGCTTTATAGTTAATGTCATTTCATTATCATTACTATTCAATACTCCTTTATCTGTATTTAGGAAAATCTGCAACTTTATCTACAACTATCAACTTTATCTGTAACTGTCACCACGCTTGACCCGAGATAGGCCTATACTCAGTAAATTAACTATTAGCATTAAATTAAATTAGTCTTTCAAGTCAGTTGTGGATAGGATGTGAATTGTGCTAAATATGCAAAATAATAGAAAAGGGTCAAGTAAAGCTCTCTTATGTTTTGTAGGCCTACATAAATCTCCAGAAACTTTATATGCAATCTAGATTTTCCTACCTTTCACAGAAAATAAATAACCTCTAAAGATTATGTGGGTTTTAAAACTGTATAAAATAAATCCCGTTAATTTGGCTGCAGACATCGTGAATAACAAACAATTGTAATCATAAGCACATCACGATACTGTGAGTTCCCTGACCCAAATTGCACCTTCATGACAAATTTTCGCTGTTTATCATCTTCTTCCCCGAAGGTGAATTTGACCGAATTCGTTCCATTTCCCTCTCCCACATGTCAAACGTGTTTTATCGTGACGAGTGCAAAGTTTAGCCTATTTTTCTCCCATGCATCTCTAGTAACGGTGCCTGGTGGAAATCCTTTCACGTCGATGAACCTATGAGCAAAGTAAAAACGTTACTTAATTCTGAGTACGTAAGGTATGTAGGAGGACTGATCCGCTTGGTTATATAGGGATTACATTGAAATTAACGCCTGACGTGCCATCCAAATTAAAACTCATGTTTATGTTGCCACGAACACACAGATCTGAGCACAGATACTCCTCATTTAACGACCTACCTGTATACCGACATCCAGGAATTACGAACCGCTCCCCGTGCAGCCGGTATTGTATGCTGTACGAGAGCTTTGGCCGTGGAATCAGCAGCTCCGCGTCTCAGCGTGAAGCAATTATGCAAATTAAAACACAATTATCAAGATGGAGTTCCTTTTAGACTGTTTCATTATTCAGAATAAATAAAAACGATTATCTGTATTTACATTATGCAAACCTAAGTAATGTATATTAGGAGCTGATTACAGCTGCTTTGTTTGTTACACTATACAGTACAGTATTGCATAAACATTTATAAATAAAGATGCACCTAACTGAAACACAAGTACGCAATCACCTTTAAAAGCCATATGCACAGCAATAGCTTGTTGTAAGGCAATTCTGATCCAAGACAAAAGGGGCCCCATCTAATACTAGCATAATGTACTCAATAAAGTGGCCAGTAAATGTATGTATCCAAAGTTACTGTTCCTGTTAAAGGTCTTTATTAGTCGTAGCCCAACTCAGCATAATGAATAGATTAGAAGCACACTTTGTAGAGTCAAATGCAGCAAATAATAGGATAAAGGAGCTTTTAGGAGCCCAGAACGGTGCAGTCTGCGCATCTCCAGGAAACTATCTTCATTGCTTTCCAATATTCACAGCCAATCAGCTCCACCCTTCTCCAACAATTCCAACATTCACGGCCAAAGACCTCCTCCATTGCCCTAAATTGCCCCTTTTTTCACATGCTAATTCAGAATCTCCATCTTTTTGACAAAAAAAAAATCACCAATAAGCTCTGCCGCTCTACAAAATTGCCTATCTCGGATAATCACTGCTGAGAATCTCCATCTTTCTGACAAAACAACTGACAACCAATTATCTTTACCATTGTCCAAAATTACTTATCTTGGCCAGTTGGTACTGAAAATCCCCATCTTAAGATTGCATGATATGCAACTTTTAAGTATTGTCAAGTATGCTGTATAATATCGGTGATTTGTGCTCATATAATGCATTCTTTATAGTAGCCAATAGTTAAGACAGACAGACAGACCAACAGAATGACAGACACTTTATTAATCTTGATGGAATTGAAATTAATTGTTGTGTGAGTGTGCCCAACAATGGGTTGGCACGCCGTCCTTGGTTGTTTCCTGACTGGCCTCCGGGATAAGCTTCAGACCCAGCACAACCCTGAATAGTATATGCAGGTACTGTACACATAATGCATGGATGGATGGATGGAACTGAAGCCATGACTGGGCTAACCAGACTGTGGCCCAATCCCATTTCTCCTCCCTTAGCCCGACCACTAGATTTCGAGGGCCCTCCCTTCCAAAGTTGACTTCACAGATCGTACCCACAAGGGGTAGGGCTTGAAATCTTTACCTAGGAATCAGGACACCACTCGCTTATGAACTGTCTGGTTTACTCAGGAGTCCCTGGATGGTACAACATGCTTATAACACGGACAAGTCACTTTAACATTACAACATGATTGTACCACTGATGTGTCCCTAGAATATTACAAAATTTTTGGATTAGTATTCCTTTTGCAATGGTAAACAGATTTAAAATTAAGCATATTGCATGCAATATTTCTATAAAACATTCACACATTTTGCATAAACAGTGTATTTATGTTGAATAAACAATATGTCAGGAACAATGTATTTTACATATTGCACGATGTAGAATAATGCACTTAGAAGACTTATTGCACGAAACACAGAAAACAACAGGGGTGAGTGTCCCAAAAGTGTCGTAGCCAAAAAAAAAAACTACATAAAAAGGACTTTAAATGCTCTCTCTCTGAATAAATACGTTCTTAATTTTTCGACGGTTTTGTGAAGCTCACCCCCGCTCGGCTCTTTTTATTTAAATATTAGAGATACTGCTCTGTCTCGACGCATGGAATTAGCGATTTTTTTAAAAACTTGTTTTTGAAAAATTCAACCTCATACTCCGTTTTATTTACATTAAACTAGGATATTCCGCTAAAATTAGATTTTTTGCAAGCGTATTTATAAAGATATTGGCATATGTCCCCACACCGCTATAGCCATCTTTTCTTTTCTTGTTGTGCATTGCAATGTATTGTGGGATTTTTTTCTTTCACCCGGTTTTGAGTCAGCATCGAGGGCTATTTGGGGGGTTGAACACCGCTATCCCTCACTGCTAAAAAGAAATGGGACAACACTACCTTACGCGGGTACGCGCAAAACGGAGGGGTAGGGCTAAAGGGTAGGGCTAAGTGGGGGTATTGGGATTGGGCCTGCGATACAACAGCAAAACGGTGGCATTGGTAAAACAAGGAGTGGAAGCGTTAGAAATGCACAGGAGAAAACAAATATCTGAGAGCCAGATATCAATGATGCCATTGTTGCAGTCCTCCACTGCCACTAGTTGAAAGCCTGAAGCTGGTGGTGTGGTACACTGCCCCCTGCTGGCTCCTTCAAGCAGCCCCACTGACATTCCTTTCAGGTCAGGTGGAGGCATGTTCAGCAGCTGGGATGCAGTGCAAGATGCATAATTTTGGAAAAGCGCTGTGAAGATCAAGTCTTCATGATTACACATGACCTGACAAATCCTGTTATCTTCACTGCATTCATAATTTACTTCTAAGTCATCACTTTTTTTTTTTATCTCCAGATCTGTTCTTTTGCATCCCAAAGGAGAAAAAAAGCAAACACTGAAGACAGGGGTCCATCTCTCCCCACCACCCGCAGATAAGATGAAGACGAGACAGGTCATCAAAGACAAACCTCCTGACTTTCTTCCCAGCACGGTCTCATCCTGGTTCTTTTAATCTCTCTCATGCCACACACATTCGGTCACAGAGCTGAGTGACGCCCTAGAGACTGTGATGTCATATGTCAGGAATCTATGCAGATAAAATCAAGGACCAATTACAGGTTATTTTCCTCTACATTCTGTTCTCATTCTTCATTAACACTAAGTACATCTCTGGAAAAAAATAAGAAACCACAGTAAAATTTTCAGTTGCTCTTATTTATGAAAATTTTTTTTTTTGTTTCTTTTTTTTTGAAAACTCCCTGCATCTCATTCCTTGCTTTATGGGACTTCAGTCCTGCTTCTAGGAGCCTGATACAAACTCTCCTAGCAGATCACTTCACACTGGAACCTAATGTTTCCCATTCCTTTTGAAGATCACTTGATGTCACTGTTGGATAAGTTAAGTCATCTCTGGTATTAGAAAGTCACTTCTGCCCTCTACTCTGTTTTCAATACCTCCTGCTTTACGTTGTTCTTCTGTACAATGGGATTAGGCATCTTCAGCCTGTAAGCAACATGCTACGTAGTGGAATGAAACCAGGAATTAAAAATGCAGATTACTAAAAATATAATGTGGTCTCTTAATTTTTTCCAGAGCTGTCTAAACACAAGGCATCATAATTTGTTAGCTTGTTCGAGGAAGGTCTTTGCATCATTTGCCCTAACAAATCGTAGGAGGAATAACTATGGGAGAATTGGAGAAAATGAAATGGGGAAATGTTTAAATAAGTGTAAAAGCAAGAAGAATTAGTACATTTCCAGAAATGGACTTCATGCTTTGTTATTTTGGGAAAGTTTGCATTAGCAAAGCTTTGTAATGTCAAGGACATCTCAGCAAAAAAAGGATTCAAACCTGAAGTAGGATATAAGTGTGTAGAGATCGGCTTGTGGTTTTTCCTGGAAACAAATAATAGTGATTAAAGAGCAACAATAGCAAACTACTGCCCACACAAGGCAACAGCACTGACTTCAGCCATCGGTTTGTATATATCAAGCCTGGGACTGGGTTTAAGTGTAACAGCTTAAGAAGTGACAAGTGGCCCATGTCTCACCCCACTGCCAAGCTCATTCATTTTCCCACGTCCTTCTTCCTCTTTCCATCTAAGTTTTGTGATACTTCAGCATGAAGGCCACATTTAGCAGATTATTTTATCTAAAGCGATGTACAAGTTGAGGAGGTGGGCTCTGACAGACCCTGAAGCAATTGGGGGTTAGGGGCCTTACTTAGGGGCCCAGCAGTGAAATCATTCTGTCAATCCTGGGATTTGCACAAGTGACCTTCTGATCACTGGCACGATGTCCTAGCCCACAGAGACCAATGATGGTGTTTAAACCTGAGCACACTGTTCCGTGGCCTCAAACTCTGTGGGCCTCTTTACATCCAGTGCTTCCATTAGTTGCAGCGCAGTGGCAGGCCGTGAGTAATTAACGCCACACGTCTGAGTGGGGAGCACGCTAACGAGCAGATATATGTTCCACACTCTCCAGAAAAGCGGCTTCATCGTTTAATAGGACTGGCTGCTCATGTAAATCAAACGCCCATTGGTGGTGAATTACCAGCAATGATGGCCAGTCAGGCCCAATCAGAATCAATCAAGACCAGCTTATTCCCAGCTCTTCAGCTCATGCCAGAACTAATGTCTTGCTCATTAACTGGAGATATGGAATAATAAAGGAATGGTGAACATGCACATATTATTACTGAATAATACGTTTTTCTTCCCATTAGAATCCATTTTATAGATTTTTTATATTGGCCTGTCGTTTGAGCTGCTATTTCCTTGTATATCCAGGGTTGACCCGGCACTGAGGGACTGGTCTATGTGCCCCTCTCTCCACACTCCCCACCAGGGCTGTGCCGTTATGGCACTAAATACACCTCTTGTTTTCCTCACCTTATTTCTGTACCAAAGTCTTAGGAGGTGGTGTTTGTGAGTTGGAACTTAGCCTCTTATATCAGATGGTCACCGGTTCAAATCCCAGTCAACAGAGTTATTTCACCATTGAGTCCATTAGCAAAGGCCTCAATCCCAATCGCTCCAGGGACTTACTGGTCCTGTTTTCTCAACTTAACATCACCATGGAGGAAAGACTGCTAAACAGATGCAATTTAAATCCTTCAGGAAGCAAAACACAGTGGGACGGGACATAATGGATATTGATGCTGGTTTAGCTGCAGGCTTCATGAGAGCTAGTGAAATTGTGACTCAGAAACAGGGTGAAGACTTGTTTATCATAGCTCTTACACAAAAGGGGGCAACAATGCTGTGATATGATGGATTGTTATGAGGTCCCCCCTGAATCCGCCTGGCTCCCCATGCCCTTCCAACACCCCTGCCCACAGTGCTACCCACAGAGCCACCATGCATTTTCAGATGAGTCAGAATTCAATCATCACTCATAAGCATCATTGCCTCTGAACAGTGAAATAACTTATTGAAGAAGAAATGTGTTACATGTGAAGTTACATTGTTGTGATAATGGAAATGAGTGGGGGGATTTATGATTTCCATTATAACCATGCATCCACCTGTACAGGAGTGGTAATTTTAAATAGATAGCATCCAATAATACAATGTCTATCCATCCATCTTCTATCTCCATTCAGCTTCTTCTAACATTATAATTGTGATATAAAAAAAACAGAATAAAGTTCATTTATAGTTCTAAACGTATGTATGGCGTTTGTTAACCACTTCGGGTCTTTCCCACGATATTATTTCTCTCTCCTACAGCGCCCATTACAATCACATACACACTGCATACTATGCAAGCGAGGCGACGGCGTCATTTAGCCCCATCTAGCGACTTGTGGGACAGCCAATAGCGACTTTCTTTGCTGAGGAGTTGTGAAGAGTGCAAAGAAGCGCTGCGGGCAGGTAGAGGCTTGAAAGGAAGCCGGAAAGGTGGCTTCTCTTTATTCCTATAGGCCGTCTCACCTATCAATTATATGACTTGTGGGCAGGGTGGGGGAAATTTAGGGCAGGTGTGCGTCGATCTAAGTAAAAGTTTTCTGGTCGCAAGTTTTTACTGAAAATGTTGAATTTTATTATTGGGACGTATGGAAAAATGGGAATAGCTGAAGCTTTCTACGTTTTTGCAGGTAATATTGCTGTAACTTCAAATCGAGGACAAGCGCCACACCCAGGGTGAAGGTGAACGAAACCAAGAATGTTTTGTTTTGCTTGGTAAAATTTTGTCTACATGGTGATTTTTATATATCGTACATTTTTGCGATTTTTAACAACTGAAATGTTTTGATCCTATGTCTTGTATTAATGTTTTAGTTTTATAGATTTCCCGACAGTCTGGGTGTGGTTCCTGTATAATGATTTCATTGAAAATGTGGTTATTCTGTATAACATGATACAAAAGTAATGTTATTGTTTGCGCTTTGGATGAGTTGTCGTGTCTTTAACTATATTGCACTCCAAGGTGTATATTTATAACCCAGCAGGTTTATAATCTGGTGTGGGGTCCCTAAAAATCTGCTTTAAATGGCAGAAACTCAAAAAAGATTTTTTGGGTCGGTCAGCTAACAGCGTTCAGCTAGTTTACAAGCGATACATGTATAATGCCTATATATCCATACATAAACACGCAAGTATATTAAGACCTGCTTTTTTATCAATTTAATTGTATTGTCATTAACACAATGTGCAGGTACACAGCTTATGTAAACGATCATGAATTAATTTATGCATGATTACATAAATTAAAATATTTGGTTTCTCATAACATCTGGTAAATCATGTTAATTGTGTCTCAGTAATTTCCATACCGTAATGTCTTTACCTAAAGAGACAACTGAAACCAAAAGTTGTGTTTTCGGAGACTAAATTGGAAATTATGCTTCACATTTGGGGCTTTTTGGGGCTGATGATGGTTAAGTACTGTGTAAAGAAAAAGAGAAGAGGCAGCCACCACAAGTCTAGCGCCAAAAAGCAGGTGTCTTTATTTAGGCCACCGAAAAGGCCGAGCCAAGTGTGTCCCAGCCTGGTCATGCCGGTGTTATGCCGAAAAAGGTGTGCCTGCCGTAGAATACATGCCTGTCTCTAAATGACCGATTGGTCGCTGATCTGAAACGAGTTGAGCTACTTTATCGAGTTAGGCTACCGTAGTGCTAATCAATAGCCCTAACCCTTACCCTAATCCACAACAAGATTTCGGTAAAAGAAAAATATCCCAAGAGGGAGTTTGATTTCGAGGGTTACCAACGTTACCAATTCGAATTATAGCCGATTTTAATACCGATATTTAGTGCTGGGCCAACACTGACGATTAAACTCGCCAATCGTTAAATTTCCCTTGTGTTTGCCCCTCCGTTGTAGACCTAGTTAATGCCCTGATACTATAACAATATGCCTATGAGCATACATATCTTTTTCATACTGGATAATTTAATATTTAAGATTGATTCTCAATACTCAATCTGAACATCTTAAGTTGAACAATTTTATTGTAGGTCCCCAACAACCCCGACCTTCCCCAGTAGATGACGTGTCTCTATTTCTCAGGCCAGAATGTGGTGCAATATCCATTAAATGCCCTTTTCGATCATTACCTTCCCAGTTAACATTGAAGTTGAGTGCAGATGACAGATATGGAAAATGGTGAATTGGTAAAATGTTGGGATCTATATGTATTACTGATGAACCTGCAGGAATACTGGACCTATTTTGTATTTGTGATGCCTGCATAAGTGTAAGGAAGCAATGTTTCTTGGTGCTTTTTTGCTATAGAGTGGGATGCTGCATTCTTCTTTTTTAATCAAATCAAATCTTTTTAATCAAAAGAGAGTTTTGATTTCTATGTAAAGCCAGCAGTTTGGTCATTATTCTCTGGATGTAGGGTTTTGCTGTTGAGTGAGTCAATAATATTCCTGGACATTGGAAACATTCAAAACGGCCGTTCACAGATACCATTCTCCCTGTCTGAGTTTAAAAACCCACTTTAACGCTGTTTTTGGCAAATATCTCCGTTTCATGCTTGTCAGTTTTCAGTGTGCCATTGTATGCTCTGTCTTCGTTAGTGCTCTCTGCCGCATCTGGGATCGATGTGTCCATTCCGCAGAAGGTTTACGAGGTCGCCAGGGGTGGTAACATCAGTCTGCCCTGCAAGTTTAAGTCCACTGTCACTGCAACCACAAGCGCTTCGGTCAATTGGGCCATTCTAGGGGGCACCCTGGATGACCCCACATCGGTGAGACACACAAACCCCAGAAATAGATTATGTAATAATACACTTGGCTTTCTGTTCACTACATAGTTCAAAAAATGCTAAACTGACATAATTTCCTACATGTTCCTTTTCTGAAGAGTACACCATAATATCCTTTTAAAAATAAATCAACCAGATGGAAAGTTGGTTTGCACTTTTATTTCCTGTTTATATTATATAACGTTTAATCCATATTTTACCCAGATCAGGTTTTCCTCCTTTAGCTTTGATCATTTCAGCTTTTATCATTTGATCTTCGGCTCAGACATTTATTAATTTTTTTTTTTAACTAATTTCTCCACAGGATCCAGTAGCCACCTACTATTTCTCAGAGAACAGTTTGGATGTGTCGACTGAATTCACAAATAGAGCCTCCATGAATCCTCAGTTCAGCACTGGACAGGTTGACCTCTTCCTCTCAAAAATCATGATGTCGGACAATGCGACGTTCGAGTGCCACGTCATGGTCCCGAAAGATATGGGGGGGAGGCCAAATGCCAAAACTCGACTGGTCGTGCTGGGTGAGGACCAGGGTTGTTATCGTCAACAGAAAAATAAATTTAAAAATATAAGAACACTTACGTAGACTGAAGTAGAATATAAGATACGAAAAAATTGAAACTGAACAAAAACTGTGAATGTTGTTTCTGAAACTAACTGAAATTGCAGACATCAAATCGTTAGTTTTTAAAAATTATTTAGCTAATGTAATTGGATTTTCCCTCCTGGATGGCAATCTTTCAAAAAGTAGATCTATCAGTGGGCTTCCAAACTATCCAGCCCACAACCCACAAAACTACAGTTTCAGATGAAAATATAAAATGTATATAAAAGTAAAAACTACCCCCTCTTTCTATGATTAGTGACTCCCTCAGTACCTGCATGCGGGATCCAGGGGGAGCCAACCATTGGCCAGGACATCATGCTGACCTGCAAATCCAGTGAAGGTTCTCCTTTACCCACATACACCTGGCAGAGTTATGACAAGAACAACATTCCCAGGGCTCTCCCGCCCCGGGCAACCAGCAGTACGTGTCCTGTTACCTATTCACTTCCCAGATTTAATGCTTCTATACATGAAAAATGATTTTGCTGCAAGTTCCCTGAAAAAAATGGAAGGTTTTTGCTCTTTTGTAGAGGATGGTGTATTGTCTCTCTTCAATATTTCTGCGGACACCACTGGCTACTACATCTGCATGTCTGAAAATAAGATTGGCAAGCAATCCTGCAATTATACTCTGGCTGTCACATTACGTGAGTATTTCCCAGCTTGGTGTTTGTCTGCAGAGAACTGAGGTCTCTTGCCTGCTTCTCAGCCAACCTTTGCATGCCCTTAAAACCCTGTAATGGATGAGACTCGTCTGTGAGTCACTGACTGGTTTAACCTGCTTCCTTTCGATTACTTTATCGCCTCCCCTTGAGGCTAAACCTGTGAGTGCAAAGTTAATCCCACCCACTCGCATTCCCGGGGTCGGCAGACTGATTTCACCGTTGGGCCCTTGAGCATGGCCCTTAACCCCCAGTTGCTTCAAGAACTGGGAGATCCTGCTTTCTCAACCGTTGCCAAAATGGATAAAAACATCTACTAAATAAATAATGATGATTAAAAAAAACTAAATATTCTTGCCAGACTAGAAGACATGCGTAGGAGTAAATGAGTAGTGAGTGTCATAACGGCCTAAACGTATCAAGGAGACTTTGCATTTGAACGCAAATATGCATGTAGCCATTCAATATGGTGGCAAGTCTCTTGTCCTTTACAGTCCTGTGTGGCAGCTTCTGCTCACCTCTTCCATCACTCACAGTCTCCAGTCTACCTTCTTTGCAGCCTCCATGAGCATCGGCTCTGCAGCCATCTTTGCTGGGGTCGGCCTGGCCGCCCTCCTCGTGGTCGGCATCATTATCTATTGCTGCTGCTGCCGCCGGAGGGAGAAGGATACTGAGGGCTACGAGATGGGGTATGGCCTTCCACATGTGACCTCCCGCGCCCCCCCCCCCCGTAGGTATTTCTTGGAATTTGGCGTAAGCTGATCGCTCTCCTCTTGGTTTAGGGAGACGGAACAGCCCTTGGATGACTCGATCGCCAAGGCCAACACAGTGGAATACTGTGAGGACAAACGCAGCTGCAAGGAGGGATTGGATGTCCGTGCTGAGCGGAAAGAGAATGGGAGAGATGACGAGGATCATGATGACTACGGTGGTCGGCGGGACAACTATGATGACCGCCGGAGTGACTATAGTGGCCGACGGGACAACTATGATGACCGCCGGAGTGACTATAGCGGCCGACGGGACAACTATGATGACCGCCGGAGTGACTATAGCGGCCGACGGGACAACTATGATGACCGTAGCAACAGGTACGATGACAGGCGAGATCGATACGATGACCGGCGTGATGATTATGACCGTGGCAACCGATACGATGACAGGCGGGATCGATACGATGACCGGCGTGATGATTATGACCGGCGGGATCAATACGATGATCGGCGCGAGAAACGTGGTTCGTATGATGACCTCAGTGACCGTCGCAACCAATATGATGAGGTCTCTGACAACGACCATGAAATACCACCAAACGTCCCCCCCAAACCAAGGAAAATGGACTGATCTCATATCTGCTCCATCCACGGCAAGTGGGAAGGAGGAGTTTGTGAAGCATGCTTTCCTTGCGTTTATAGTGTCCTTGAGCTCAAGGGGTTACCATGTAGGGGGCCACCTACTGACGTGAACCAGTCCATTTGTTACTACTCAGTTGCAAAGGATGCCTTAAATTGTGAATTATGTCTGTTGTAGTTGAATTTGAACTTTGTCTTCCTATTATTGGTGTAATCAATGTTCCTGCTACACTGTTCAAGGTAATCTCAGGGGATTTTTTTTCCTATTACTCAATTTTTACTCTATGGTATACTTCATATTTGTGGGATTCTTTCATCAGGGCAAATAATACTTATTTTTATATCTGTATTTGTTTTTTATATGTGCTTTTTAAAAATCTGTTAATATTTTGAATCTTTGTGTTTTAGCATATTTTTTTCTTTTAATAAAAATACTAATTTGAATCTCTCATGCTTCCTGGTTTTGTAGAAACAAGCCTTATGTGTAATTTAAATGTGTGTCTGGTGATTAATATGAGGGCTGAGCTTCCTGGGAAGTCCTGAGGGTGCAGCTAAGCTTCGCTGAGTCCATATCCTTTACACAACAGGTCAGAAAAGGTGAAGGGTTCTCTTGCTTGGCTCACCTTGTCTCCACTGTCTTAATAAACAAATACATCTTGGTCTATCACATACAGTGGTTGCAACCTCTGTTCTTTGAAAATGGTAGTATCAGTTTGTTTTTTTCACAAATGTGGTGGTATTCAAAACTCGCCAGTTTACTTAAGAGCTGTAACATATCAAAACATTCAGAAATGTTAAGCCGCATATCATTTACATTTTTTAAGTCCATCTTTACAGAACATGAAGCTGTTTGCCATTGCTGAGACTATATGTAAAGGAAGACAGAGTCCATTTCATAGCTTTGGTTTGTATGGCTGCTGTATGCTTTTGCTTTCAGTTTGTTTGTGTTTGTCTAACCCTGACTCCTACAAAATGGACCCCAGTCAGCTGACTTTTGTTCACATGGCTCTTCCTGATAGACTTCCAACTCATGCCCTTAATTGCTTGGCCTTCGCTGACTCTATCTCTTAGTCATTCATCTGATATATTGTGATGTGGGTTGTTTATCACTATACACATCTAAATATTTCTTCTGGAGAAATTCAGGTTAACTTCCTTGCTCGAGTGCCTGGCAGCCATCTTGAAGGTGTGTATACATGACTGGATTCGCTAGGCTAACTGCTGCTTTGTTCTCTAATCTCCTGGTACAAACTCCAAAATTTCTAAGAATCTAAGGTGTGAGGGATTCTTGTTGGTAAAACCACTGCACATTGTGTACACCAGATGTTTTTTGTGATGTTTGTCTTTCAGT
>JAABNY020000001.1:48092943-48105178 GCA_015164015.2 Brevimyrus niger
TTCTGCAATGGTCTGGATCAGGGCCCCCTAAATCTTACAGGGCCTCTACTACTGACCCTATGTTCCACATGAGTACTGAAAGCCAAACTATTTCACCCCCAGCACCGATACTGATAAAGTTAGTCCAGGACTAGGGACCTTCTAAGATGAATTTTTACCTCCAGCTCTAATAGTGCGTGAACATTAGCTATGGTGTGGGGCTCTGGCATGGCCCAGATTCCGATCCAAGATAGTGGAGCTCAGCAGTAAATAGTGTGCAGCTAGACTGTAAAAGAGTATCCTCATTCACAAGTGAGCCAGACGTGTGAAAACTGTGTCCCAGACATTACGCACTCAGTGTCAGGCAGGTAATTATTCTAATGACACCATTTTGATGCCCATTTGGGTCTGGTAAGGTGTATTCTTTGCTCTTTTGGCTGTGTCATCGTAATTATTGATCTTACAATCGCTCACCCACCATCTTACCAGCACCTTATTGTTTGTGTGTGTGTGTGTATATATACACACACACACACACCTTATTCTCCTATTCTTTTTTTGCCTCAGAATCTATTTAATTGTAAATATACTGTGCATCTGTTGGCGTGTTCTAAACTAAATCTACAAACAGTTTGGTGATTGTCACAGCCATTGGAAAACTGAGTAACAGTCATCAGGGGATGTTGTACTAAATTGACTGTGTGTGTGTGTGTGTGTGTAGAATTCCAGGTCCAGGCTCACTGCAATCCTGCGTGAAATACACAGTCCTCCAAAATGTATAGAATAAACAGATATATCTGAAAATAACAACTCATTAGTCGATCGATTGATTACTTTGAAAGTTTTCTTTATAGATTGTAGTTTTTATATTTAAATTATCCATAACTCTCGAAACTCAGCGGCGAGAATAGTTATATGCAGTTTAGACACACCGATCCTCCTAAATTGCATGTCATTTGACTGTGGGGAGGAAACTAGTGGGAGGAGTACCCCAGGGAGACCCAAACTTGCGAAGCCCACACACACAGAGGCAAGCCAGCAGGGAGGTGTGAGCCCCCATATAACCTAGCCATCCCTCCTCATATCTGATGATTTCCCATCCCCCTCCAGGTTTTTCAGTGCGGATGTGCAGCAGTGTGCAGGTCACCATAAATGAGAAGAGGAAGTACGCCATGCTCTTCCAGTCAGTAGTCCTGCCATGCCAGTACTCCAGCGCCTCCAGTCAGACGCCTGTGGTTCAGTGGTGGTACAAGTCTTACTGCCGTGACCGCACCTATGACGCCTTCAGCTTCCACAAGAGCCTGGGGCTGCATGCCTCAGAGCTGGGCCCCTCCTCCCACCTGGACTGCTCTGACAGCAGCCGAACAGTCCGGATCGTGGCCTCGGGACAAGGCCACTCCCTGACCCTGTCTGAGTACTACAAGGGACGAGACATCTCCATCATCAACAGTACATATCACCTTTCCTATTATGTGAAGTGTGTATGATTGATGTTTTAATTATTGTATCTGAGTAAGTATTATGATTACTTTTTCTGTATTACAGTGTCATCATGATGCAGGGCTTGTGTTGCCAATAGCATGTGTCTCAGCCCAGCACTCTGCATTCTTCATTAAATCCACAGTGTAATTATAGTCCCTCAGTATTGTCATTGAGTCATCACAATCGGATTATGAATGTTACGTAATCCTTTGTTGTGCTGAACTTCGTCCCATGGAGCTGTTTCCCATCCATGTCCGCGTGTGCATACCAGCTTTTCAGTACCTGTTTTCAGTACCTGCACTTTTCAGTAACTCTATTTCAGGTTTTCCTGACTTTTCAGAGCTTGTTGTGTTTAGCTTGCCTTTTCACACCATACCGTTTTACCAATTTGTACAGCTGCCCGTTTCACTGGAAAAAGTCAGGCTGCCTACAGTAGTTCTCCAGTAGTTCTCACTGAGGCCCCTCCTGGGACGTGAGCCAACAGTATTCAGGTTGTAAGGTGACATGTTTTATTGCTGTGCTGCTCACTATAGCTACATTATATTGGTTGATGCAGTGCGGCAGAAAGAAATTATCCACTCACAGTGTTTTTCTCCACTGAATGGATTAGGGAGGGCAGGAGCACTAAGTTGTGTGGGAGCTGTTTCTGAAATTACAAAGTATGACCCCCATCTGGGGCTGGGAGTATCAGCTTGGAAGTACAGAGGAGTGTGGTGTATAGTGGCCCATACCTCAGCTCTGCTGAGTGAAAACAGGGAAGATAAATGCCGCTCACAGGCCCGCTGTAGATTTATCTAGGCCCATTGCCGGGCAGATTCATGGCTCTGGTATTGTGTCTCCAAATGAGGTTACTTTGTTCCCTGTTGTAAAATGCATGTCTCCTCTGTGCTGAAGGACACGTCAAGAAAATAGGAGGTTTCTTTCACACTTCAGAGGACCTTGTTTCTGTACATGGGGGGTGGGGTGGTCCGTGTGTATCCGTGTGTATATATGATTTTTCCGGGTCCTTCTGCAAGTGAACAAAGCAAGTTCATGAGTGCGTCGTACATATTCATTCACCAGTTGGTTCAGCCCCATCTGTCTGTCTGCTGCTCGATACCGGCTCCTGAATCCTGGAGCAGAGTGCTGTTCACAAAAAAAAACAAAAAACTAGAAAGGTCCCTCATTGTACTGGACTTTTCCTGTTGCCTAAATTAATTTGTTTACTTCCCTGCACAATGGGCAGCAGGGGAGAGGAAACAATGGCTCCCTCGCACTCCCCTTTGCAGTGTATCCCACTTCAGCTGTCTAGTCCCCATACTTCTCTCTGTTTTCTGAAAAGCTATAAAATCTTTCTTTGCTTTCAGTACGTCGGACCCTCCAGCATTTCTGAGGCAACATCTGTGGCAGTCGTTGTTTTTCTTAATTGCCCATAGGGATATTAGACACAACAAGGACATCTGTAAAGAATGGTGCCTCAACAGGAAGGGATGGGCACAGTGTTGAAACACGTACAAGTATTTGTGTCCTGAAGGTTGCTGATTCAGGTCACGGGCTCAAGATATGGGATATGCCCTAGTGCCCTTAGGTTGTCCATTATACTATCCAGTTAAACAAACACAATTTTTTTTAGGGATGGATTCACTGTGCCTTACACATGTTGATGACCATGATCTTTTTTTAATAAGCACGTGTGGTCCTTCTTGTCCCAACATAAATTTGTAGGATTTGTGAACTGAGCCTTTTCTCGGTTGACCCAGTCCTGTCCATAGCTAGCAAGAAGCCTCGCTATGTAGCACACTCCTCTGACTCACATCCTAGTGTTGTTTTTCTCGATATGCGTCATGCTGCACGGTGTAGGAGAGCTTCTTGAAGATACGAGGGACAGCATGTTCAGCAGCCAGCAGGCTGTGATCCATGATATCCTGTTCCATCCACCTCCTCCGGCCTCTTAGTATCCCTTCTGGCCTGTGCCGCTTGGAAAGTCCCTTCTCTATTAACAAATGACCCCGAGGTTAGATGCGTCCACGCCCAGCCTTTGTGAAATATAAACCAACCAAATGTCTTGCTGAGTCTTGGCCCTGTGCAGCACGTGGGCTTGCTGAAACTGCCAAAAAAAGCCGACACGCTCCCAGGGTGACCTCCATAGCTGTGACGTGACACACCTCTCTCTCCCACCCCCAGAAGCTGACCTGCACATCGGCCAGCTGCGATGGGGCGACAGTGGCATGTACTACTGCAAGGTGGTTATCTCAGATGATCTGGAGGGCCAGAACGAGGACCATGTGGAGTTGCTGGTGCTGGGTGAGTCCAGATGCATCCCTAAAGTTCTCATCTTCTGAGAGGAACATGCTCTCGGTGACCATCACAAGGTACATACAACTGAGAGCATGACTTGTTTTCAGTATTTATTGGTCCAAACTGAGAATCCTGACCGAATCAATCATTTTAGCCTGAAATAACAGTTTGAGTGTCACGGCTCGGGGACAAAATGCATGTGTGCATGCGCCTTTGTCCTTGTGCCGTTTGGTGGAAGCCGCTTAAACCGTGACAGCGTCCGTGCTGCAGCTACAGACAGGGGGAGCGGCATCCACACTGCGAAGTGGACCTCTGATCCCCAGTGAGTGGGCCTTTTGTTTGTCTCTTGGCATGTCAACACACAGACTCTTAGCCTTACCCCCCTGCCCGAATCCCATGTGGGCTGCATCTTCTGTACGCTGGGTCAGGAGCCCATCTTAAATTCTGGGGTCAGGATTTGCTCTTTCTTGTGTTTTTTCTTTTCATTCCCCCCCATCTCCGGGACCTGCCGTAGATGCAACAAGTGTGGTAGAAGAACAGGCTTCCCATTCATTTCCAGTTCATTTCCAAAGTAAGGCGCTTAAGCTGTTGCTATGGTAACAAGGGGGCTCCGAGACACTAGGGAGGACAAAGGGCCTTCTGGTTGTCAGGACCAAAGGCAAGGTAACATTAGAGAGAGAGGGAGAGAGAAGAGAAAAGATTTACACTTGAAAACACAAAGCTATGGGTAACACATTGAGATTTGTTTAATGTTTCTGCTTTCCAAGCCAGGATGGGGCAGGTTAGGTGGACGATGGAGTTTATAGCTCCAAGGCGGGGAGATCTTTGTTAGAAACCCTAAAGCCCCACCCCCCATACTCAATGTGTACCCCCAATCTGGTATGTGTGCAGTTAGCAGTGAAGGAGCAGACCCTCCCAGGTTCACCCACCTCTCCATTAGTTAACATTCTCAGCATACAACAATATGGCTTTGTCAGCACCTGCATGGCTGGGAGTATCTTCCAATGGACTGAGGAGGGTGCCATAACTCAAATCTCCATCTGGCAGTCCAGGGTATGTGCTTGATACCAGAATTGCTTTGGACAGCAGTGGGAAGGTTGGTTGTGGAAATTTCTCCAGGGCTTATCCTGGACTCAGAGGTCAGAGATCAGAGCAGCAGTTGTGTGAGTTCGTTAAACACAAGGCTCAGTGCAGCACTGGGTGTGTCAAAGAAGTCAGCATGAGATTCGCACATGTCAGGCGCACACAACAGGCCTTGCCTTGAACCCAGTGAATTCCAGTAACCTGGGCCTGATGGGTGGAGTCTCTGGGTGGATGAGTGTAGCCACTGCTAACAGTTACTAAAGTGGCAAGAATTAGGCTGCCTGAGACAAATGAGGATACTTCACCAAGATCCATGTGGTGAAGGTGCTGACTTCACCGCTTAACTCCCAAATTCCAGGAATAGCAGTCACCACCATTCCCTCACCCATTCAGGGTACGCTCAAAAACACTAGCCACAACTGCTTCTGTGCTAAAGATAACCTGTTTTGTTAATATTAGGCAAGTGTTCATATTTTTATCGGTCCATGTTTTTTTGCAAATTTGGTCTAAATTATTAAATTCATTAAAAGACATTTTTAGAACACTGCACTTTTTGCTAGCTCACAGATAGTGTACTATAGCTTACAACACTGACTGCTCTGGTGTCGAGGTTCAGTTGGTGTTTCTGGGCTGGAGCCATCCAGGTTGTTGTGGAGGGCGACAGCTGTGTTTCGTTCCTGCTGATTCAGCAGTGTGCTAAAGCTGGGAGGGGTCAATGTGTCTGAATGTTGTCTGAGAACCGATTGAAGGCTTTTCAACATGTCAGGAGCTAGAAGCACAGCCCATCAGCTCAAATTCACTTTTTGTTTATTGACTTTTCAGTTATTTATTTAGCGGATATCCAAAGAGAAGCAGAGAATATAGCTGAAGCATAGTTTTGCCAAGGAACCAACTTAGGTACATATGCTGCTAGGCTGAGTTTCCAATGAGTGACCAGTAACAAATGTAAGTTAGCATCAGAGCAAGAGCTACAGAAAACATCACTCTAAACAGCAAAAGGGCACAGTTGCTACTAGACAAGTGCAAAATAAAAGGGAGCATTTTGTTTTGCTAACTGACTTTTTTGTCAAACCTCCGTGGCAGACCATAGTGCAACAGAGAAAATTAATTTAATAAAACATCTGAAAGAAGATGCATTTACACTGAAAAATCGCTTATGCCGACTGTGTAAAATCGGCCGGTTCCATTTCGGCATGGTTCTTGCTCAAAACCGTGTTTTCACATGTTCGTTCTTTTTTACGTACTTCATTTTCTTTATGTGAATGCTGTGATGCATAAAAAGCTTGGTTCTTTTGCTTCTTTTTCTTTACATGCATGTTTTGATTCATAACCAGCTTTATTGGTTTTTGATCTGGGCTCTAGACATGATTCCTCTCTGGAGAAAAACTTTATAGGAAAATAAGCCTTATGAAAATTCCTTACCTGCCTGTTGGGATGAAATTCCAGCCTGCCTCCCCAGAGGGAACAAAGCAACATCATGCTACATTTATCAGCAAAGCCTTGGCAAGCTCGATGTTAGCTGTCAATGCTAAATTTCTAAATGCAGTTGATCTTTGATGCCTCTCATATCCTGGCAGTCCAGCCTGGCACTTTGGCAAAAATTCCATTTCTCGTTCCTTGGTCGGATGTCTCCCGCTCACTCCTCTGTCCAGCTTAGCAGCTGGCCTGCACATGCACATAACCTCTCTGCGTGTTTCCTTGTTCCTCTGCTCACTCTGAACCCTTGATCCCTGGCCCTGCTGGCTCCTCTGTCCTGCCCTTTACCTCTCCTCTTCTTCTCTTTCCAGGTCAGGTAGGTCCAGTGGACGATCTCCTGCCTGGGTTTGATATGGATGTTATGCCAGGTATGGGTGTGTCCTCAACTGTCTCCGCTGTCCACTTGCTCACCTCTTCACGCTGCCCTAACTCTTCACTCTGTGCTGCCTCTTAGACGTTCTAGGAAGTGGAGCAGCTCCGAAAGAGGAAGTATGCTATACCACATGGAAGTGAATGTAAAATTAAAATAGTTGTTTCATAATAAGATCATAGTTTATACAGTACATCATATATAATGGATAAAAGAAAGTTAGTGTTAAACTGTAAAACGTACAAATGCATGGCATATGTATGTTTAGCTTTTACCCTTTTTCAAGATCTGAGAAAAGCCCCAGCATGTTTTTAGAAGTATAACAGAAAAAATGTCTCAAGCCTTGTCAAAACACCAATGGAGCACAAATGCATCCAGCTGTGTTTTCTCCCTGTGAACTCGATATCCCTGTTTTCTGTTCTTGCTGGAATTATCAGCTTTAATCATCATGAGAAAATAAGTCACACAGAGTTTGTATTTCCCCCGTTTTTGTGTGTGTGGAGCAGAAGAGAATAGCCTGAGTTTTGGAAGTTATGAACTCTCTCCATATTCCAGAAACCTTCACTAAAAGACATTGTTCTCATCACTCTGGAGAAACATCCACCTGTATGAACTAGTAATCATATGAGATACTCAGCTATTATTGGTCAGCATTTTTTTTGTAGAGAATGAAATGATTTTTTTGCCATTTGTATAAGTTGGAGTACAAGTACATCGGAATGCTTTAGTTTTTTCATATCCCACCATTCTCTCCTTTTTAAGACATACACATATACAGATGAGAGCAAAGCCTGGGGTCTGAGGGCAGGGTCAGCCATTTAGCAATTTTTGGGGGGTTAAGGGCCTTAGTCAAAGGCTCAGCAGCAATGTGACTATTCTGTTGACACACTGATGACCTTATGATCATAGGTACAGAGGCCTAACTTTTTGAAGTCTGTGGCTTGTACTACGAAGCGGGGTTACTGGCTTAGCGGGGTAACTTGTCGGATTTCAGGTACCACAGTTTACATGGACTTCATATTTGTTCACTTTCATTTTGCCCAGACTACCTTAAATCTGCTGAGTTATCCCGATAAGCCAGTAACCCCGCTTCGTAGTACAGGCCCCTGATCCTCAAAGTGTTTTGAAACTGCATTGTTATGGACCTGGACCTGAACCACCAAGTCCAATTTAAGGTTAGGCTGGTAATAAGCAAGAGGGAGACTTGTTAATTAAGAGAAAGCATGAGAGGTTTCTGCTGCATTTATTTTTGGATGCTCTTGTTCATTTATATGTGCATGTCTGTGCTTTTGTGTATTTCTGTTTATGCATTTTTATGTGTGCATGTTTTTAAGTTTATTTTTATATACTCATGCTTGTGCATGCTTGTGTGCACCTCAATCAGGCTGACCTTGCGGATGGGGGGGGGGGGGATGTGTTGCCTGCAGACAGAAATCTGAGTGGTCTAATAAGTGTCGTGGACACTGCAGCCTCCTGGCACCGTGCCTGCATTTGGCACCCCGGTGACCTCACACGTCGGAGGGCCCAGTCGCATGCTTGCATTATGTCAAACAAAGCCTATTCCTCTGTTTGTCCCCCCTCCCCCCCACGCTGTTGGGGCCATGACTCTTATCTTATCTGGATGTTAAAAGACCTTTGTGTGTGTCATTCTCTCATCCTCTGTCTCCTGCTGTCTCTCACTTGTGTTCGACACAAACAGGCAGAATGTTCTGTCGGAACCGGGGTTGGGGGCTAAAGGCCTGTCGCTAACAGCGTATAGCGGTGTCCGCCTGTCGTTTGGTGCCGTGTTTCAGTTTGAATATATTCTCAAAAAGACCCCTGATTTTCCCCGTGAAGTGTCTGACTGAACGAGATTCTGAATTGCTCTTGTTGTTAACCATTTTACTGGCCAGTTCCGCACACAATAACTCTGTCAGCTTCCCACACTGGCAGGGGCAGAAAGCTCGGTGACACTGGCAGATGAAGCCCAGTCACTTTGGGATGGCGTGACACCCCGGTGCTGAGCACGTCTCCCTCCTTCCCCCAGAGTGGCTCTTTGTGGCAGTGGTTCTGCTGGGAGGCCTGGCCCTCATCCTGCTGGTGGGCATCTGCTGGTGCCAGTGTTGCCCTCACTCCTGCTGCTGTTACGTACGCTGCTGCTGCTGCCCCGACACGTGCTGCTGCCCACGGCACTGTGAGTGTGTAAACGTTACGCTTCAGCATGTCAAAGCCGGGGCAGAGGCCAGCGAACATCTGTGTCTGGTTCCGTCCACAGTGTATGAGGCAGGAAAGGTTGCAAAGTCCATGGCGTCGGCGTCGCTACCCATGCACCCCGCGTTCTACATGCCCAATGTACCCACGATGGTTTCCATCGCGCCTCCATCTCTCATCGAATCCAAGATGGCGCCCGCTCCCTCCCTGGAGAACAACATGCCTGTGGGTGAGTGGCTGAGGCAGCCGTGGTTTTGAGAAGGGCCATGCCCAAGCTTCGAGCACAAACACGCGTGCACACGCTCGTGAGCGAAGCTTCACAGCTTATCCAGTACATTTCAAGGTCAGTCCTGCTACTTAAGCTTATTTTAGCCCTTTGTAATGTTTTGTCAGCTAAGTGACATGAACTAACAGTAACCAGAACCGCTGCTCACTAAGCACTGCTTCTCACTGTGACAGTATCATTTTCTTGGGAGGGGGTTGGGTTCCAAATCTATCAATGCCTCAAGGCAACTTCACACTTCTTCACACGTTATGAATAATTTTTTAACTATGTGTTTGATTTTCATCTTCGACCAGAAACCAGCAGTGGCAGTGCCGTACTTTTCCACAGGAAATGCTCTATTTCTACAAACATCATTTTCTTGTCTGATTTTTGGGTCATTTCCCCTAATGGGCTGAGTCTAGTAGGTCACATATGACTGTCCAGGATGGACACACCCTGCTAATTAGGGGGATATGGAAATGGCATGTGTTTGTGTGCCTGTGTTTCTGCCCAGCTCAGAGTGCTGTCTTTTCTTGCAGACTTCAGGGGCTATCGAATGCCGACCAATAAGGAGCAGGATTCCTTGAATGTTCTTTATCATGTAGAGAAGGAGCTTGCCCAATTTGACCCTGCCAAGAGGTCCTGTAATCAATGTAAGACCCCGCAGAATGTCCTCTGATGTAATTAACTTTGTGTCTGTGGTTCTGATATACATTACATTGTGGGGGCCATTTAATTTATTGTAATTAATTGGTTTTGACGTTGTGGGGACCATTTTTTTGGTCCCCACAAAGGTAAATTCGATTTACTAAAAATCTGTGACTGCAATCAAAAAACTAAAAATGCCAGAAGACTTGTATTTTGTTCAGTTAGTTTTGGTTAAAAAGTACAGGTCTGTGCATATGTGTGTGTGTGAGATGTGTTCTTGAATACCCATCAGCTTTGGTATGAGAACATATATGATATCACATGATTGTGAGCAACTAGTCACAGGCCAGGTCTTCATGCTGATCTCCACAGCCTGCAGCATGTCGGAGCTCAGCTCCCTCCATGACGGCGAGCCCCCTTTTCGGCAGACCTACCGGCAGGTCCAGAAGGTGGCCTTGCCCCCTGTCGCTGGCAGTCGCGACCGCCTAGACTTCCAGGATACCATGTCCTCCCAGGCCTTGCAACCGAACCACACCTTTAACCGCAGCCGCTGGCCAGAGGACCAGCATCCAGCCAGGTACTAGGGAAAGGGCTCGGATTTCATTTCCCTTAATGGGAACACAATATATTTAAATATACAAGGGAACTGCTACCGTTTGGCTTAGAATCCATTTCTCAGTGTCTGAAAGGCGCGAATGTCAGTTCAGTACACTGGGTTTTTGTGTCTGTGTTGCAACACCATGTGTGTCTGTCCTGAAAGACAATGTGTCTGTACTGTAGCATCATGTCTGTTCTGTAACACTGTGTGTATCTGCAGTAGCATCATGTGTCTGTGATGACAGGGTCTGTATTTGTTTATGAGGGACCCACTTTCATAGGGCTGTCGTTCACCAAAGGCATGTACTTGAGCGGGGGTGGCGCTCGTGCTTGTGCTGAGAGTTTCCCGATTCTGTATAGGTGGAAGCCTGCCTCAGAGCACCTGCAGAGGAAGACGTTTGGTGCCCGAGGGAGGACAGGCTCTCTCGACGAACTGGAGGAGTTCGCTCTGTCCTATGACCAGCGCAGGAGACGGGGGACGTCCCGAGAGCTGGAGCGGGACCACCAGCCGGAGCCACGGGGCCGAAAGCTGTACCACCCCCAGGGGGAAGAGGAGCAGCTCCAGCGCATAGAGAAGCCCCCAGACTCCTGGATGGAGAGGAACCACTTCCCCTCACATAGGAAGAATCGGGAGCAAGACTGGGAACGCAGGGGGAACGGCCACAGCCCCCCGGCGTCGCCCAAGAAGCGGAGAGACATAGGGAATGGCGACCTCCGGCGTTCCCAGCGCGGCCGAGAATACAACGATGCCTACCTAAGCAGCCTGCTGGAGCGCAAGGCACGACAGGCGCGTGCAGGGCGCACCGAAGACGACAGCGGCCAGAGCGACACGCCCTCCAGGGGCAGCTCCAAGAAGAGCAGTAGCTGTTACCACAGCCAGTCACCCAACAACCGGCCCGACGAGGAAGAAGAGGATGCTGGGGATGAGGATTTGCCTCCCCCTTACTCGGAACGGAGCGCGGACCCTGCCATGAGGCCTTTCTCATACGGCCGCCCCACCCCTGGCCTGAAGCGACCCCCACATGAGCGCAGGGATGAGCGGGAGAAGCTCCGCAAAGTGGTAAGTTACATTTAAGAAAGCCGCATTTAGGACAGCCCTAGAGGGAAATGTCGCTGCAATTCCAGTCAGGCTTCTTGGAGAGGCAATACTGTTGCATAGGGGCTTTCAGTCCACTTCAACTTCTGCAATCAAACTATGTATCGATTATCTTTTATCCACTGATTTATTTTCCTTGTCATTGAAATGGTCTGATTGGTCCAGAACATTCTTTTAATCATTGGAAATAATATTAAGCTGTTCATGAAAAATGTAACATTGATAATAAAATAACAAATAAGTTTAACAATAACATTGTCCGGGAGTTTTTACTTAAGTTGGATATACTAAACGAGGGCGGGTAACAGGTGATGACGTTTTGATGTGTCATGCTGATATTACTGTGTTTTGGTTTGGTTTTATGGGTTTAATGTTCCTGAGCCTCACAGGTCCTGTTTAATCCCAGACAGGAATAGGGAGAAAAGGGGATGAGATTAGAACGTAATGCTTTAACCACAGCCATGATTAACTGCAGTGTTTCTGTTTTTTGTTTTTTTTTTTCACTCACAGGCCTGACTAACTGAGCGCTAAGAGAACACTAACTGAACGTTTGCATGCCTGCCACTCTGTACTAATGCCTGGCTCCTGGTGTGTTGTTTCTTTTTAAACAGAACACTCTCCTTAGCAGAGACTCTCTCGTAGTGTGAAGGACTCAGATGCTGATGATGAGAGCAAGCACTCGCGGCACAGGCAGCAGACAGGACGGGTCCCACAGGCCTCTCAAGACCCAGCGGGGGGTGGGGTGGGGGGGGTGTGGGAGGAGGGCTGGTGG
>JAABNY020000001.1:48105278-48118945 GCA_015164015.2 Brevimyrus niger
CCGGTGGGGGACGGGGGGGAGTGGGGGGGGGCGGACGGATGGTGGCTGGCAGCCCCTCTAAGAACCGGGTCACTCAGGGAAGCCTTCCTCCAATCCCAAGCTGCAGACACTTGTCTTCAGCTCAGGTGGCTGGTCCTGTGTTTGTACAGTGTATGTATATGTCTATATGTGTATAAATGTGCATGCATGCATGCCTGCAACGAAAACATGGGACCCTCAGTTCCGTCCCTCTGACACTCATGGCTTTTGTTACTGTTCAGCACTGAATGCCGTAACTCTTCAACACTAACCATGATGGGAATGGCGCCACCCTGTGGCCAGTCTTCCAAATACGCAATGTTACAACTTGGTCATTATGGAGTAACCACCAACAGGAGGCACCACAATGGAACGACTGCAGGAAACACAATGTCTTTAGACTGGATAGGTGGTTTTGTATAGGCATTTGATGCTGTTTGATGTTGACATTTTCTGAAAACTACATTGGACATCAAGGAGTTTCACCCTGAGGCCACTGAGAAGAAATATCAGCACCCTGAAGCCTCCAAACAACAACCTGAAGATGCTGCTGTTTGATATGAATTATGTTTGTTCATTTTTTGCTGTTAACTGGCCTCCAGTCCTCAGCTGAGATGGATGTAAGTTATGAAATGAGCTGAGTGTTTATTTTAGATAAGTTTCCTGTGCTGTGTAAATTGCTGTGTTTTTAATCACTACCCTTATCAGTTTAAACCATGTAGTGCACATGTAAGACCACAAATAGTGTAAACACACCTTAAATTATCAAAGTACTGTATTTGTATGTACTGCTCTCTGTAAATGGGTGCCCTCTTACACACACTGGCCTTAACTTGCTTTGGAGCTGCAACTTGAGCATCTATGAGGCTAGACTGGTGTTTAGGTGATTGGAGTCCCTACAAGGAGCTTGGAGGACTGGGTTTGGGCAGGATGCTGAGGAGAACCTTGTGATACAGGAACAAGGGGAGAGCCAAGGACTTTTTTGAGTCAGATCAACTCTAGAGAGGACAAAAGACAGTTGTCCTAATCAGTAAAATTAAACAGATTTTGGGGAAGACCATAGCTGGTGTTTTTACATATAGGTATGACTGTAGATTACTCTATGATATTTATGCAACAAAAGTATTGGGTTCAACAAAAAATTGGATCTGATCCTAACCAAACTTTCTTTGGTAGCGTTCCAGTTGTTCAAATAGGTAAAACGGTAAGCTTTCCTTAAGATATGAGTCACTTTTTCTAAAGCAAACTTGTAATTTGCTGAGTGTGCAGTCCTATATATGACCAAGACGGAGACTTAATAGGCTTACTGTCATGACTCCTAGCTTGACGGTGGTCTTTCAGTCCTGCGGAACGCTGGAGGCTGGCCAGCTCTCTGCCAGAGAGGGTTTCATTCCGGATGAGTCATGAGCAAAAGGCCATTGTGCATTGTATCCTCGCAATCCGTGTGACTGTCTGAGATGTACACGGAGAAACTGGGGTTTGCGTGAACACGTGCAGCGGAGTACAGTACAATCCGCGACAAATACACAACGCGTAATTTAGTGAGAACGTAGGTAGACAAATTTACTAATGCAGACATTTCATTGACGTTTTGTTATCCAAGTTTAATGGCTGTAACAATCTCTTAATAAAAACTAAATACCTGACATTCCCAATGTACCCCTTTGCTGATTAGCTGCTGAAATTTAAAATGCATGCAGGCAGCCCAACACACCCACGTCTATATACACCTACACCGGCTACCTAATAACTTCAAAAATAGGTGTGGTATCGTGTGCGTCTGGTCCAAAGGCAGGGAGGAATTAATTAACCGTAGTATAGACTTAATACCGAAACTTCGGGGTTATAAATTGATTACGAAACTCTCAGTCCTGTGTTTCCATGGAATTACAGAACGCAATGTCAGATTCGTCTTTTTTACTTTTTTTATTTTGCGGTACAACATGTTATTTCCATTTGTTCTCTGTGAGCTGTTGTTTGTAGATTTGTACCATAAGCGGTTTTATAAGAATAAAAATAACGCATATATTTATTGTATTATCGTTAATACTTATTCATTAATGATTTACGAGAACGTAATATGTATAACTGAATGATTCCGAATAACGTCTTCTAGACAAATAACTGCAAAAATATTAGCATGATTATTTACGATGAGATGCTTAAGGCATGAAGCATTTCAATCGGACATAGAACAAAGTGCATCGTTAAGTAATAGGTATATTGATGAAAGATCTTTATTACTGACGTGTTTGATGTAAGTCCTGACAATGTGGAAAGGGAACTCATCTTGTCTAAGAAAAAATATTGTCTTATTGATGACTGAAAAACTCACAGTGGAGGGGGACAGGAAACATCTGCATGGTAAGAGAATGGAGATAACAGCGCTTGGCCTCTGTCCCAGACTCGGACCAGAATGGCAGGAAAGTATCAGAACGCCAAGCGTGCAGGTGGCGAGATGGACGTGAGCGTCGTAAAGGGATCAGGGACAATCTCATGAGGGAATGACAAACAAAAAGGGACACACTTTTTGTGCATGAACAAGTACAGAAAATGTTAAGAGTGAGAGAGCCAGTATGACGTAATTGTGCCAGGCCTCCAATAACTACTGGTCCAGCCAGGCTTCCCCGTGTGGGACAAAACACTCGCTGAGCTGGCGAGCAGCCCCGGGTTACTGCTCATTCGCCGTCTTATCAGCGATCGCCGTGTAAACACTGTCGGGAGTGCAAATACAAGCAAGACCATTCAAAGTACAGCAGTAAAAAAACATTAAGAGGAACAGTACGTAGTTTATAATCAAAACATCTAAGGCTGACAGATGAAAATTCAAACGTAATAAAACCCAAGACCAAACCTGACTTCAATCCATCGAAACTTTGGAAGTCGCACTTTACCCGACTGTTTGTGACCGGACGCCAACACAAATGTCTGCACCCCTTTCTAAATGCACACAATGGTCGTATGTTATTTGGAACTGGGCTGGTTGGACATCGCCGGACTCCTCGATGTTTGTTGCCCTCTAGTGACAGACAACAATACAACAACCAAACACTATTATTACAGCAAATATGCGCACTATTATACCTGAGGTATTCATATTGCAGATGCAAAAACCGTTGAACCATGGAATAATTTTATATACAATGCAAAAATCATATGGACATTGCATTTGGTTATGCACTTGCATTCAGGTGGGCAATCCAGTCTTTCGTGAAGGCGCTCTGCGTCACCTGATACACCTGTTTCGGGGTGGGGCTTCAGATGCTCATCGGCGGGGGAAGGGGAGGCGCTCAAGTGCTATTCCCTGCTTAAAAAATACTAGGTTTAAACCTGTAGAAGCTCGAAGAATTGTCGCCGAGAGCAGAGCTGGGAATAGTACCGACGTGCGAACTATGTTGTATCGCTTTTGTTTGGTTTTGCAGTTTTGAAAAGGTGGGATTTAAAAAGTGTGGAAGTTTTCCTTGTTGAAAAGGAGACATAATGGGTAAACTGATACTTATTGCGCTGGTGCTTGCTGTCTGGCCATCAGGTAAAGTGGAATTTTCTTATTTAAATGTAACTAAGCAAGTCGTCTTCATATAATGTTTAGCGTTTTTTTCCCGTTTAGCTTACCTTTTATCTTGTACATAGCATACCGAAATAGTTAATAGTGTACAAGTGAAACTTGCCGAGGCGAGCGAGTTGCGGTCACGTGACCGCCTGGTGTTCCCCGGTGACTTCAGAGGGGTCGGGCGACAGGGAGTCTTTGATGATTTTTGTGACGGTTTTTAAGGCGTTGCATCACTAAATCTGCCATGTTTTTAATGCTGTCAAAAATTGTGGTGGTTTTTGTGGTTACACTGTGAATCAGCAGTGCTCAGAGAAGTCGCCCTCATTGATTTTTCAGACAAGGATCTGTAACCTTCAGCCTGGAAAACAGGTTCCTCGCCCACTGACATGAACGCAGTATTTTGTACTCGGTCACTCTCTCGTTCGTGATTGCAACGCCATTTGTGCTGTTCTAGTGATATTAGCTAGCTTTACCCGATGACAGAGTAGAGTCAACTGCATAATATAGTCTATAACTGGTACTGATGCAGAGTTAACAGGCACTGCAGTCTTTCAAAGATGCTGAATGATTCAGTCTATATTTTGAAGATTTGGCGCATCACAGAAGCTATTATGCAGAATGTATTGCAGATTTTATGGAAACACCGCCCAGGTAACAGGTCCCATAATTGTGCTTTGCACCTCAGGGTCTCACTGGAACCTGTTGGGTGCTCCTGCTGTTACTCACTAGCTTGAGAGACTCGAGTGAACCCTGGGGAGGTCTTACTCAAACGAGGGCTTGTTTACCAGGTTTTCGTAGCTGTAGCGACATGGCTGGTGATGCTGTCCTCCCTTGGTGCACTCATGGTACCAAAACATGATGACAGGCGTCTGACAGCATTGCTTTGAATCACCAACCAGTTCTACAGGTTGGGTGTTTTTTTTTTTTTTGAAGGAAGTACAAGGGTGTGGACCTGGTCATTGGAAGGCATGTGTATTACTTAGCTTACTTTGTTTGGGGCCTTTGTTCTAGAATGTATAGTTAGTGTTTACATTCTGCCCATAGTTGTGAAGGAAATATCACACCACATTGATCACACTTAGGTTAGTGGGGACTTTTCATTTAGATTATATATATTTGGGCAAATTTAGGTAAGGAAATGGCCTCCAAAAATGCTTCAAAGTGAAAATGATCTTTACATTCCAACAAAATATTTTCTACTTTGGCAGAAATAAAACTTACGAAACACTACCTGGGCTAGTATAAAATGACTTTATGAAAGTAAGAAATGTGTAAAAAGGAAATTCAAGTGCCTTCTGATACAAAATGAAATCCTGTCTGTGTGGTGTTTTGTAAAAAGTGCAGATTTTACAGTGTTTTCTTTAAAGAAGTAGTGAAAAAGACATTAACGTGACCCGATTCAGTGTTTTGGAAATGACAGCAAATCGGCCCTTGTCCCGCAGACGTGCTCTCCGTCCAGGTGTCGGTCCCCGAGACTCGGCGTGTTACGACCCTCTTCGCCTCGGTTGTGCTTCGCTGTGACTACACCACGTCTGCCAACCAACAGGATGTCATCGTCGTCTGGACTTATAAGTCCTTCTGCAAGGACCCCGTTCTGGAGTACTACACTGCAGGTGAGTAGGTGGACCTCATTCTGGGTCTCAGGTTGTCTGCCCAGGTGATGATGGAAAGCGCTCTCGTGATTTCCGGAGTGACGGTAAAGTCCACACCGCTCTCTTACCAGCTTACCAGGCGGCACTGTCCATTGGCCAGAACCCAGCTGACGACTGCCCGGACAGCCAGCGTACCATCCGCACCGTGGCGCAGAAGAGAGGTACCAATGAGGCCATCCTGGGAACAGAATACCAGCAGAGGAAAATCACAATCCAGAACAGTAAGTGTGCCCTAATTTCCTTTGGTGTTTTTTGATTTTGATACATTACAAACAGCACTTCCTAAGGCTTGGTAGCTTAGTAGAGTCAATCAGATTACTGAAAAACCTAAATCCAATAAAATATCCAGCTTATTGGTTGGTACAGAATGTTTTGGTTTTTTTTCCATTTGCAAAGTGATCATCTTGAAAAGCGCAGTGATTTCCCTACACGCGAGTCTTCTTGTGCTCATCTCTTTGCGTGTGTGTGTCTGTGTGTGCAGAGGCGGATCTGGTCATCTCAGAAGTCATGTGGTGGGATAATGGGATGTACTACTGTTCTGTTGTTGCCCCGGGAGACCCCATTGGAGGCCTGGATGGAAGGATTAGTCTCGTTGTACTTCGTAAGTAGCTGTGCCTGTATATTGAAGCTCAGTTTAGCTCATTTTAGGGATCCACCCTCAGTTTGTGGAGATGCTGATATGTATGGTATGAGTGCAAAGCTCTAGTGACTCATGCTGTCTGAGTTTCTGTTATTTGACAGCTGAGCCAAGATTATCCTCCTCAACCCTACCTGAATGGCAGGGCACTTTAATTTGTCCCTTAGATTATTGCCGTAACTGAGGAGAAGCCTATGGATAAGCCCTGTATCTGATGCGACCCTTATCTCCTTCGCAGAGTGGCTGGTTGTGCTGCTCATCATACTGGGCGGGCTACTCCTCATCATACTGATTAGCATTTGTTGGTGTCAGTGCTGCCCCCAGCATTGCTGTTGCTACGTTCGCTGCCCCTGCTGTCCTCAGAGCTGCTGCTGCCCGGAAAAGGGTATTTACTCACTGGTTCAACACACACACACACACATTAATACATGTGTGCATAGACTGTCCTCACTCATACTTGCTTGTAAATGAGCCGCAAAGTACACATAGGCTTCTAAACCCACAGTGGACATATGTTGATGCATTGTTGGCCACTGATTGGTTCAAAACCTACACTTGTATTGTGTTGCTGGCCACTGATTGGTTCAGCCCTCGTACCTTATTGGTTCACCTGTTGCTGCGAGTAACAGTGTCTACTAACCACACATACCCTGACTCTCTTCTCTCCTGCCACCGGTCTCTTTCTCTCTGTCTGTCTTCCTCCCTCCATCCAGCTGTGATGCAGCACAAAATGATGAAGGATGCTCAGAAAGCCATGGCTCCTTGGGTCCATGGACAGCCCATCTACGCCCCCATATCCCACGCCTCCTCCATGCATATGCATCCCCTGCTCTACTCTGGTAGGGTTTCTGGAACAGCCCACGCTGCTTCTTCCTGCCGTCGGACCTACGGGGGAAGCAGTGATTAGGAAATATGCCTCTGTAATTTAAAAGAGAGAGAAAAAGAAAAACAATTCCAGTCCTGAAACAGACTGTTTGTACTATACGTCTAGGAGCAGGATTTAGGAGTAAAACGCATCATACCAGGTTTAAAGATCTCCTTTGCACAAAATAAATTACAGGTACCTGCAGTTTTACCCACATATGGCTCTGTTAAATTAATGTCCATTAACTATGTACTTCTGTGTAAAAGCAGCAGGCTATGCAAACATGTCGAATTTTTTCCTGATGTGAAAAGATGCCGTGTTGGCAGCGGCTCACACGATGCCCCCTTCTGTACAGATCCCTCCAAACATGGCCTCCAAATGGGCACCCTGCCCCTGCCGCCACCCCCAGGGAGCCTGCTCGCGGCCCACAGCAACGGGAGCCTGCGTGGCACCAACCAGGCCCTGGACTATCTGGAGAACCAGGTGCGCAACATGGACGTGAACAGCACGCTACTGTCGCAGCCCTCCCGCATCTCCCTGCAGCAGATGCCCCCCCCGGGCCAGCACATGCCCCAGGCCGTGCCGTACGCGCCCGGGCCCCCCAGCATGCTGTCCTCCCTAAACGAGATGGGGGTGCAGGGCATGGAACGCCGAGTCATCCAGCTGCCCCCCATCGTGGAGAGGCCCGCTTCCCGGCATTCCGGCTACCGCCCGAGCAGCCGCAACACCATGGGCACCAACCGCAGCAGCCAGTACCGCAACAGCCTGCCACCGCAGTCTCGGCGGGAGGTGTCGCCCCCGCGGCGTGGGCCCCCGCGCAGCTACAGCGACGACTCCGACATAGACGAGCGGCGCCGGACCGATCGGTCCCGGCAGTCGCGCTCACGGAGCCGCGACGATCTGATGGACGAGATGCGCCGCGCGCAGCCGCGCCGTGACCGCAGCTACTCGCCGGAGGAGCGGCGCAGGGGCTCCTGGTCCTCCGAGGAGGACTACAGCAGCCGGAAGGGGGGCACGCGCAGCCGGGGGGGTGGGGGCTGGCCTGAGAAGCCCCCCAGCTACACCTCCATTGACATCGCGCAGGGGCGCAAGTCTGGCGGAACGGCCCGCAACAACGAGCGCAGCTCCGTAAGATGCTTCGCTTTTCTTCTCTCAATCTCACACACACGCCCAGTAATCCATTGTTGGCGCCCCACTAAAAACATTAGCGTATTAGCTGGAGGCGTGGCTATAGGGTGGTCGACAGCTTTTACCATTGCTAACCCCCAGTTCACATTGGTGCCCCTCCCCCTGTTAAAATCTCAAGTCCGGCTGCCGTATTTGTTCTGGCACCAACACTGTGGTAAACATACCGTAAACAGAGGATGAACACTGCCTCCTCCTCACTGTGGTTCCACCGGCTAACTCTGTTTGCCTTTTATTGCCTTCTTTTGCAGGAGAAGAGTTCGCGCAGTGCCAAAAGCATCGTGATATGACTGCCCAACCCTTTCCATCCCTCCCAGTTGTTTTAACCGTGTAGTAATTACAGTATGTGAAAAGACGACAAGAAGGAGTGTCGGAAGAATTATGCAAAAACTTTATTTTTACTTTTTGTATGGACAGAAGAAATCATTCAATATTGGACTCTTTTTTTAAATTATTATTATTTACTTGAGAAGCTCAAGGATTAAACAAGGCCGGGGAGAATGTATTGCTTTCCACTATTTTCATCATGTTTTTCTTAGTGTGGAAACCAAGATCTTCCTTAAATCGTGAAGATGGCAGCTGAACCTTAATTGCCTTAGGTAATAAATACTTAAACTGTGTGTGTCCATGCACTGAAGCCTCGCCTTCCTGTGAATGACCGGCCTCGTGCCTGACACTGTTTGGCAGCTCATTGAGAGTGTGTCCCTAATGCGTCACGTCTCCATCACACCCTGGGTGTTTGTGGCTTGTGTGGGGGAGCGGAGATGCCAGGAAGGAGTCCGAGGTCGGTTCTCTGTCGTAAACAGACATATTCAGCCCAGAAACGCCCCCTTTAACGGAATAGAAATATTGCATCCATCGGTGAAAGGGATGTTCTGAATGTTTTTAATATTAATTCTTAATTTCCTTTCTATGTTGAAAACAAATATAAAAGTTGTTTTCATGAGGAATAAGGTACGATAAATGTAAATATCTGTGTATGGTTTGTAATGACTCACTGGGGTGTGTTGGGGGGGGGGGGTTATTAAGAACGGCCAACTAAAAAAAGACTAATGTTGATCCAGCACTCATCAAACAGGGTAATCTTCCTGGTATGTGACACGCTTTCAAATTGACTTATTTATATGAATTTATATGAATAGATACACTGTGTTGCTACAGTTCGATATTTAGTAGTAAAGCAGTTTTCTGTCTGTCTCTACCACAAAGGTCCTGTAAATTATGCTGTAACACAATTTATATATAATTTGTATAAAATATAAGCATTTATTTTAACACATTTTCCTTTCATGTATTACTTTTGAAAATATTGAGTTCCATATACTTAAAATAAAATTGTAGAAATGGTAGGCTTTTTTAATTTAATGTTTATTTAAGTGTTTCTGATGGTAGTTCTTACATGGATCTCACTCACTCATCCACAAACACATACACACCGTAAGTATGCAAACTCCAGAGTGCAAATGGAATTCAAACACTTCAACTGTGGAGTGGGGGGTAACATTGGCAGTCACTGAAACTGCGTCACCGTGGTGTGTTAAAAGAAGCCATACTTTAGATGTTGCGAGTGATTGCAAAAATAATGCAAAAATTTCCTCCTCCAGGGGGCGTGGTCGTATCATATTCAATCACGTGTGACTGGCACGCGTCAAGGAAGTGTGTCTGGTTCCAGCTTCCTCGTTGTAATCAGAGAGCCGTCCGACGCAGTAAGGGACAGCAAACGTTTAATATTAAACAATTCGTAGAATAACAAATGGCTTTTATATTTAAAGATATATAGAATACTTGATTTATTTTCCAAGTTCACACCAGAGCAGTGCAGAATTGTCATCGTGATGATACATGCTTTTTCCCTCTCGTACCACATGCTTGTACAGCTTAATATGAATGTGATTATTAATACAATTTGAATCATTAACTATAGCTCCGAACGGGGCGCGCATCACTGCGTTTGCGCAGCTCGCCTCAGACTGATGGCGTCACAGAAACGGCGCACGTTTGCCACGTTGGTCGCCGTGCAGAAGCGACAGGTTTGTTTCAAGGCGGTAGAAGTTTGGCTCTCTTTTAAAAAAAGAAAGAAAGGCAGACGTTTTGCGAGGAAGATTTAGTGCCATCCAACTCCATATTGTTGTGCGTGTGCAATCGCCAGCTCTTGGTACTGAAATACTCCGCATAGCCGAGGATTTATATATTTATAATTTTGATTTCCTCCACAAAACGAGAAAGCGATGATCTCTTAGGACACGACTGCAGCCCGATTGCACGTCTGACCGATGCCTCCGGACCGACAGCAGCCGTCCTGCATTTATGTGAGTTTTGCTCTTTTCTCTGCATACGACCGATGTGGACGGGGTCACGTTAAATGTCTAAAATTGACTTCAGTTATCTTTTCGAGGTGTAGTTTGATGCAGTTACATCATTGCTTGTACTTTCACTAATTTGCAGAGCTTATTGTCTTGGACTTTCTTGCACCTTTTCTGGATCTGGCTACTCCGTCCATTAATCACCAAAACAGTAGCGATCGCTGCATGATCATTCCGTTGGCTTTGCTGAAAACCTAAGTGAAAACCTGAGACTTAAACTCCTGATAATCTGCTATGCACAAATGAATCATATAGCATAACATTGTGACTTTAAAATGCACATCCTGTATAGATGTGTATATATAACTGGTTTTTTTTAATCTGTCCTTAGTTTCTACGGATGCAATGTTTTTCCACAAATGTTTTGTTACCTTTACTAAATGGAAAGACTACTTCTCTGCCTGCTTTTGAGAAGCCGTCGAGTGTCATCCCAAGCGCTTCCCCTGCGGTTACCAAACCGTGCACACGTGTCTATACACAACATTACTGGCATCGAGTGATATAGTTTAACGGCATATATTGCATTTTCGTCTTTTTCAGTATTGTGTAGTACTTTTGAAAAGAGAAAAGTACCAAGCTAGTAATAATAATTTTAAATTGTTTCAGTTTCGAGTAAATATGCTTGAGCATCTATATTGAGTCGTTAATATTTCATCATATGGATAACTGGTCATATTGTCTATTGACAAGGCTCAAATGATCAGTTATTAATCTAGTTGTAAACATGCTGTTTATGTTTTAAAAAAACAGATTTTTTCGATTACTTAGTTTTCCTTTCATTACGTTTCTGGTTTTCTTTAACAGACTTTAATTCATTTCCCTATTTTATTTAGTTTGTTCCTGTTTTTTCCAACCTGGAGGTGGAAGTTTTTTTAAAAGAAAGGGATTAAAGAACAAAACATCTTTTCATATTTCTGGCTTAATGTGCTTCAGTGACTGACGTATGTTGCTTATTCTGTCCCAGACGTTAGACCACGTGTTACACCTGTGTAATATACCCTGTGCAATATACTCAACGACGAAACACGCTTGATTTGCATGTCTCTGTTCAAATTTGGTGTTATCTCTTGAGACTGCACTGGAGAATCTTGAGTGTTCTGTGCATATCATTTCTCCGCCACACTTTGTTCTAGGTTGTCGTAGGACTCGGCGAGTGTAATACATTTGTATTCGGCTTCTTCACTTTGCAGCCATTGTACCTTTGCCAAGTGTGACCCCCCCCCCCCCCCCCCCCCCCCCCCCCCCCCCCCCCCCCCCCCCCCCCCCCCCCCCCCCACCCCCCTCCTCGCCTGTCTCACTACAGGAGATGTCTTAGCACTGCCTTTCTCAGCTGGATAACAGCTGGCTGTAAAAGCATTGCAAGGGATCCCCTGATTTTATTTGGTGTTTTCTGGCGCACAGCTTCTTTTCTCTCTCTGGTAAAATGCGGCTTAATATCTCCAGGTCTCATCTGTGCTGTGTGTGTTACTTTGGGGAGGCGTGGCGTTGGGGCTGTAAGCCGATAGGGTGTGCCGTCCGGTGATGGTGTGTCCTCTAGTGATGGTGCTTTCGCTCATCGATGGAGTCTCAGTAAGGGATATGGCGCATTATTTATTACTTTTCTCGGCGATGCGCCAAAATGGCTGCATACCTATAACAACTGCCCACATGTTTTTGCGGTTTCAGGTGCTGGCCTGTTCTCTGCTTGGCTCTGAGGTCGCTGCGGGGAGCAGCCGGGGTCGCCGGGGTCGCCGGACATGCCCGGGGGTCGAAGGGGTCCGACCAGGCAGCAGCTGAGCCGCTTGACGGTGCCGTCGCTGCAGACGCTGGTCGGGTCCGGCTGCAGCAACGGGGCGGGGCTCCGGTGCAGGTAAGCAGCTCTTAAAGGGACGGTGCGTATGCCGCAGTTATGTCAGCGCACTGATAAATAGGACCAAGTGCACAGATGGCATCACCGACACGCATCGTAGTTACTTACAGCTAACAGGCTTTCGTGTTCCCAGTCTGTTACGTAGCGTGATGGGTGTCGTCCTGAGTGCAGTAATCGAGGTATAGCTACCCGATACCCACGCCTGGGTATCCGTGTTAGCGGCGGGGCTGTACTAATGCAGAAATCACCCCCCTGTCTCCCCCACAGGGGCAGTAACTCCATGGGTCTCCCTCCGGCCCCCCTGACGGCCCTCATTGCCCCGGAGCCCGTGCGTCACTCTCGGATCCCCGATCTCCCACTGGAGAACCCCCTGATGTTTGAGCTCCTGCTCTTCCTCTACCTGTTGGTGGCGCTGTTTGTGCAGTACATCAACATCTACAGGACGGTCTGGTGGTATCCCTACAGCAACCACGCTGCTTCTACCTCACTGGTACCTCTTGGCCGTCCCCTATTTTATATTTTTGTATCCCTAATTTGTGTACGGGAACACCTTTGTCTGCATTCCTACTTGTATTCACCACTGGTTTCCTTTTGCCCGTACCTTCAGAACTTCGATCTGATGGACTGTGACCTGGCTGTCTTCATTAGCATTATGCTAGCCCGGAGGCTAGTATGGACTGCCGTCTCTGAGGTACCCGAGCTGTCGGCTCAATCCTCTCGCATCCTTGCGTGGACATCTGCCACACGTTGGTGTCATGGCGTTAGCGTCATGCTAACAGATGCAACACACTTTTCACCTTAGAATTACTTTTATCGGTGTATCGTTCTCTGCAGTTGGCGGGCTGATAATCTCGCTTATTCTCTGCCTGTTACTGACGTGTTGGCAGATGGGTCGTAATGGTTTGGCGTCTCTGTGTTCAATGGATGCTTTTCATTCAGGAGGCTCCCTGCAGCTCCCAGCTCAAGTACGTACTTCTGGTGTCGTTCCGTCTTGTCCTGCTGGCGGCGTGTTCCTGGGGACTCTGCCTGACGCTGCTCAGCCTCTTCAGGAATCACTCGGTGCTCAGCTTGCTATTCCTGGGCTACCCGTGAGTCAGAAAGCTCAACCCGTGCACACGCCTATATCTGCCGCGAACCTCGCACTACCTCAGATGTCAATCACTGCCGTGAATAATTATTGTGCTGTTGAACCAAGAACTACTGTACTACTGTTGTTATGGATGCAAACACTGCATCTGGGACTTTCATGAGACGAAATAGGCTGCTGATAAAAGCCCAGGTGCCTGGGACCTAGGATGTGATTGTGCAGAGCGACGTGCGTGAGTGTGTTGTGTTGTGTTTGAGGAGCTGGGATTTTTTGGAAAAGCGATTGAGGTAGTGAAATTCTCACATCTGATGTTTTTCTTTTGAAAGTGAAGCCCGCTTGAAACCTCTGAACAGGCCACGTATCACCCCCCCCCCCCCCCCCCCCCCCGTTGGCGGGGTGCGTTCCTCCCTTCTTTTTTTTCCCCGGAGGCCCGGGGGGGGGGGGAGCCCCCGCCCTCGGCG
>JAABNY020000001.1:48118955-48130676 GCA_015164015.2 Brevimyrus niger
GGCCAGCACCATCTGCCCCCAGGTGTTTGCCCCCCCCCCCCCCCTTGATGCCGCCCCGCCCCCTTTAGTGCCCCCCTGCCCCCCCCCTTATAACCCACCTCCTGCGCCCCCTGCCCCCCCCCCCCCCCCCCCCCCCTCGCAGGTTGGCGGTGTACGTTCCTCTCTGCTGTTTCTACCGGGAAGGCCAGGGGGTGTCTGCAGCCGCTGCCTTCGGCTGCCTGGATCGGGAGGTGGACGGCTTAGCGAGGCGGCCCCTGGACTTTCTGAAGCTCCTACGGGAAAACCTGTGGGACCAGCTGTCAGGCCCCACCCCCATGCCCGCCCACACCTGCCCGCCATCGCCCGAGCTCATCCGCGGGGAGGTGGAGGCCCTCAAGGCTGACTTCAACCGCCGCATCAAGGAGGTGCTCTTTAACTCGCTGTTCAGCGCCTACTACGTGGCTTTCCTGCCGCTTTGCTTCGTTAAGGTGAGTTTAGGCTCCGTCCTCAAACACCACCTCATCTCAGCCTTTAATTACCAGGAAAATCTGGTTACCGATGGGAGGAGGTGCAGGGCCTCGAATCCCATGATGGGTGGGATCGCTGCATCCTCCCAACTTGTGATTGGTTGAACCCCATAGGACTCAAAAAAGTAACGAACCAGAAGAGGGTTAAACCGGTTTGTGTTCGACGGTGCCTGCAAACCAGATCTGGGGATGAAAGTACTAATATTAGCTTGCTGGATAGTGGTTGAGGGCATGAACTGTTAGCCCATGATCTGCAGCTATTGGTTTTCACTCTACTGGAAAAGTTATGGTTAAGCAACCTTAGTGAAATCAGAACCTGTAGAAGAACTAAAAGGTATCCAGTGAAAATGGGTATAAACTGTTGCTTTTGATGAAATGCATTTGGTAAAAAGCATCTGATAAATTTAGTTATTCTTCAGACTGAAAGGAGAGTAGGGTTACACTTTGGTTGGGGGCATCTTCATTTATTAATCGTTTTCCTCTACTGATAAGAGAGGCGGTGTAGAGAATGTATGGAAGAATGAAGGGGAAAAACCCAACATCATTCCAGAACGTCGATGCATCTCACTCCGTTAGTTAGCTGGAAGTTGCACGTTCTCGCAGCAGGTATGACGTCTAGGTAAGCTGGCCTCTCCCGTCCTTGCAGAGCACGCAGTATTACGACATGCGCTGGTCCTGCGAGCACCTGGTCATGGTGTGGCTCAATGCCTTCGTCATGCTCAGCAGCCAGATGCTGCCCCCTAGCTACTGCGACCTGCTCCACCGCTCGTCCTCCCACCTGGGCCGGTGGCAGAAGCTGGAGCACGGTTCCTATGGCAACGCGCCCCAGCACCCGTGAGTGTCGGGGGAGTGGGGGGGGGGGGGTTTACTGTGTCCTGACCTTATACCATGCAGTTCCGTCCTTAGCTGTTCAGAAAAAATCTTTCTGGTTTGCCTTTCTCTCTGGTTTAATCTCTTTATTTGCGGCATGTTATGTAATACCGGGTGTTTAGCTAGTAATGTTTATGGTAAGTTTTATGTGAGCATTTTCTTCAGCCTTTCGATGTTAAACGTCTACACACGTTACATGACAGATGACCCAGCTGGTCTCACCCAAATACGGGTGTGTGGTTTTAATCATATATTTTTTTAAATGTTATTTCTTCCTGCAGGTGGTCGGATGCCACTATCTGGCCCCAGGGGGTCTTGGTGCGACACAGCCGGTCGCTCTACAAGGCCATGGGGCCCTACAATGTCGCGCTGCCCTCGGACGTATCTCACGCCCGGTTCTACGTGAGTCACCCCGTCCCTCCCCCTCTTAGTCCCATACGGGTGTCCCTGGAGATGGCTGCGAACTATGTTTTTCTGATGAGACACCATCTCAGGCAGCATTTACTAAGATTAAATAAAAAAAAAAACTCCCACAGCGGAGAGAGATTTCCCATAATCCCCGGATGTGTGGCGTCTTTGTGTAGCCTTGCATACCACTGCATGCGTGGGAGTGAAAGGAATTCGTACCATTTAAGGGGTCACTGTCCCATCCCCGACGGACTACTTTGGGTCCTATTTACTTCCTCGAAAGGTAATACCTGTGCTTCATATTTGGTTGCCCTAGTGATTCTTTTTTTCTCTCTCTCTTTATGGATCCCCCCCCCCCTCAGTTTTTGTTCCACAAGCCGCTGCGGGTACTGAACTTGCTCATCGGCATCGTGTCCAGCGTGGTTCTCTACCAGTTCTACTCACTGCTGCGCTCCGAGTGCTGGAACCACACGCTGTCGCTGGGCCTCATGCTGTCGTGCAACTACTACATGCTCTTCAAGCTGCTGCGGGACCGCATCGTGCTGGGAAAGGCCTACTGTTTCACCCCCAGCGGCCCCAGCGTAGCCTTCAAGTCCCAGTGACCGCCAGGACCGTGATGTGGCGCCAACTAGCTGTGAACTCGTACATTTTGATACTATTCTATTTTTCAGCTTTGTATCTATTTAAGAGAAAATTAGTCCTATATTTTGTATACCGTAAGGAAATATCCCTTTTAGCACAGTGCGTATTGGCTGTGTGGCCCAGTCATTCCGTGATGGTGCCTCCCTGGGGTTTATCCTGACAGCCAATGGGCGGAGAGCTGGTGACACAGGGAGCCAATCCTAGAGGAGGCCGTGGCAAGTCGGATTCGGTCTTTGCCAAATCACAGCTGTGAGTTGCCTGGATACACCTGCTGACACTGTTTGGGAGGAAACCGGACCATGGGATTCTGTCCCAGACCCAAGCTGCTGTGACAGGATTTCCTGTGGCACAGAGCCCAGGATTCTGAGTGCCAAGCTGCAGATGATGCAGCCGGGTGGTCAGGGGCTGCAGGGAGGCCATCCTGGGGCATGTCCTTGTTTTTATACCTCTGGTGTCGTTAGGTAGGCAGGGGTCACCACGTGGTATTTCCACTTTTTTATCATGCCAATGACCTTAATAAAAACCAAAACTATCTCTCTGTCTCAATCCTAAGCATATACCTATATCACTCCATCTGTCTCATGTTTTTTTTTTTTTGCGTGTTCCTTTAGGCATTTGCTACTCAAACCTCAAAGCCTGCTGGTGACAAATAGTCATTACACTATTAAATAAACTTAAGACACCAAATAAGCGTTATATAGGAGATGCTGAAGCAACATGTCTTCTGACTCTTCTCGCTAGGTTTTTTTTAATTTTTTTTTTTTATTAATATCTTCCGGGGGGGGGGGGATGGACACCCCAAAGTGTCTTTAGTAAGGGCTCTGAAACAAATGTACTCCTGCCTGTTGGATTATGGGGCTTTGGGGGGGGGGGGGGGGGAGTTAGGAGCCATCTGTTTCCCCAAGAAAAGAAACGCCCAAAGTCTTTTAAAAACTGGAAGATCAGAATAAAACATGAAAGTCCCCCAGTATAAAACCTTTAATTGTGCACCAGTAATGCTATAGCTTGCGAAAAAAAAAAAACATCTGACAGGTCATCGGTTTCGTTTCTGTTAGTAAAACAAACAAAATGACAAAGCATAGAATAGTGCAATTTGTAAGAACATGATTACTAAGAACAGCTTGCATTTTTTTCCTTGGGTTTTTAAATATACATTAAACGTGCCCTGCCTTCTCCCGCATTGTATCCACCAGAGGGCGCCGTTTCCTAGGTTCTGGCATACAATCTTAATTTTTACATATGTAATGCAGAAACCGTTACATCGGTACATTCTTATTTGTTTGCATATATATTTACCATTTAAAGCAAGTAATGGCACCTTTGGTTAAGTATAAGTGGTAGTTGTTCCTGTGAGAGTGTTTAAAGGCTATTAAAAGTGGATGCCATTAAGCTTCAGTTGTGTTTCCGGTAGGAACTGGTTGCTCTGTCACTGAATGCTGTGGCTGTGCTGTGAGAGCCTATCACAGTTATTAGCTGTGATGTGCATTGTGCTGCGGTGAGAACACTGTCATGTTTAACCAGTAGGGGGCACTGAGGAGGCACCCAGCTATCCAGTGTTCTTTTTTTAAGTAGGGCAAAGTAAAACCCACAAAAGCCACTGTCCAGTGTATAAGAGCTCTCTGGGATATGTAGCGTAATATTCCCCCAGTTACAGAGAGTGTGCTTTGTGTGACTGTGTGTGGTGTTTTATGCAGTCTCACTGGTGTCATGAAAATTTCACTGCTTTGGATTCTTCCCAGGTGCCAGTTTTACTCAACTTTGTTGCGAAACATTATGCTCTTCGCGGTTTTGAAAGATTTTGACCCTCAAATTTTTTTCCCATGACTGAGACTGAATGCTTGTATGAAATGCTGACAATATGTGGCATTAAATATATATCCTGGCCACAGTTTTAGAAGTAGAAAAGTTGCAGAATTTGACATTGCTCCCTGGTACATGGGTGGGGGGGGGGGTTGAGTGTTCAGCTTTTTTTTGCTTTTTTTTGCTTTTTTTTTTTTTTTTACCCCTGCCTACAGTCCACATAATTGCCTTTGATCCAATAGCAGATCTGGGCATACTTTAGGGGCGTGATCCGCACCGCCACATTGAACTCCTGGGGGGCGCCCTCGCGATCCACCCACTGGTGGCCGGAGAAGACGGCGATGACCTTGCGCTCCCAGCGTCGGAGGTGCCGGTTCCACATGCGGACATAGACCCCCGACCCGCTGGCGCCTGGCTGGGCGTCACACCGCTGGTACAGCAGGTCGTAGGTCTCGTCGCGCGCGTCACAGAAGCGGTACACCAGCTGGCCCGGCCGGTCGTTATCGAAGCCGGAGAACTGCACGCGGCGGCCGGGCAGCTGCCGGGCGGGGGGGCTCACCCCCAGCTTCATGTGCCGTCGTCGGTGTGGCTTCTTCAGCTCCAGCAGGGCGTAGTCGTAATCCATGCCCACGTCGTTGGCGCTGCCCTTAATCCAGCCCTTGGGCACGTGAGTGCGTCTGGCGCGGATCCACTGGAATTTCATCCTGTCGGGGGCGCTGCTGCTGTTGGAGGGTGCGGGGTTGCGTTGTTGCGGCTTCAGGAAGCCCACCCGCAGCCTCTGGGCCCCCTTGACGTAGTTCTTGCCGTCATGCACGCAGTGTGCCGCTGTCAGGACGTGGCGCTCGCCGACCAGCACCCCCGAGCACCCGGTGGACGTCTTCACGGACGTGGAAAACGGGTAGTTGGACAGGAAGTCCCGCCCGATGATGCTGAAGCGGCTGTCGTGGCCATAGACCTGGCGCCTCACTCGAGTTTGAGCAGCAGGCTCCTGCAGGCTGGCCAGGTTAAAGCCATAGATGCCCACGCTTGTCTCTGTGAGGCTGCCGTTGGAATGCAGCGTCTCATAGGAGAGGAAGTCCCGCAGGTCCCAGTAGCTAGGCGGCGGGGCTTGTTTGTGGCACTCCGGTCCGCACTGGGACATCACCTCCAGGCGAGCCTGGGACAGGAAGTGCGGGGTGTGTATCTCCGCCGTTTGGTGGGGCACAACCACCGGCATTCGCTGTAGGGGCCACTGCAGCCTCCAGGAGGCGCTGTGGATGCAGGCGCCCATGTTACTGCAGAGCAGCAGGAGGAACGGAGGCAGTAAGGCAGCTGGCGGAGCCATAAGGAAGCACCTGGAGGTCACAGGGTACAAGGAGAGATGATTGGATGCATCATCTGACTGCAGCAGGTGGGGAAATTATTACTGATGAGTTTGTTTCTAACCATTGACTTCCTGCTGAGATGCACTATTGCCGTTTCAGGCAGAAGCTCTCTGAAGGCAGATTTTTCTCGCTGCAAATAAAAAGGCTATTGTCCCCTCCCCTACCAGCTGTATTAAGTGCCCTGTGAGTATGTGCCAGGGTAAAATAATGGTTACCCTTATAGGTGGCTCTAGCCCCTATTTAGTGGGATTTCAACCCCCCTCAAAATAGTTTTTCTAAAACCATTTAGCGATTTGTCCTGTGTTTATACATTTTGTAGTATTGTGGCTCAGCTACCTTTTTTGGATAAAAAGGTATATATTATCCCTGTTTCGATAATTTGGTGGGGGTTTGGGGGGCCCTGGTTACCATAAAGGCTGCTGTTTCTGAATGGCTCCAGATAAATAACCTGTTTGCATATGAAACTACTCACTACTAAAACATGTCATGAAGATTTAAGTTGTCTTTCTAAGCAGTGCCAGCATTCAGTGCGGATCCTAGCCGATGTGGCACACTAGCCTAGGATTACCGCGGGCGCATCCTGTCTTAGGCAAAATAAACTGGCTGGCAAGTTGGCGCCCCCTAGAAGTTGCGCGGTGGTCGCCTATGTCGCCAACCAGCATCACATGCATATTTGAAGCACAACACAAAACAACAACATTTAAAGTTATACAATCTTCCGTCATCGTAGGAAGAAACTAATATGGTGAGTTGAAAAGAGGGAAAAAAAACTTCTTGGTGGTTTATGACCAACACGGCTGCGCAGTTTTCTTTTATAAATATTACCGATGGCATTACCGAAGGGGACAACTAATTTATAGGCTTTCGAGAAAGCGGTCAGTGGGTGAGGCAGGATTCCACTCCGCCCCACAAGCGGAAAATTCAAGGTGGCGATCTTGCTGGTTTTTAAAGCAGGAAGCCAGAAACATAAGGTATTGTCAGCCATCAGGCTGTGACCCGGGTGGGGTGCCTCAATGTGCAGTTTCCATCATGGGCGTCGCCGCCATTAAATCTGAGGGGGACGTGTCCCCCTCACATTTAACATGAAATATTAGGTCACTCATTGCTGTTTCTCTTGCTTCGCGACAGAATCCATTCCACTTGATCGATATGAGAATACACATACGGCATACCTATAATTCATTAAAAAAAATCTGGGGGAGGGTCCCCATATCCCCCACCAGTGTGCCCCCCCCCCCACATTCAAAATGCTTCTGACCCCCCTGTTTTCCATAAACCATTACACTGTTGCATTCAGGAGAAGCGAGGTTCATAACCTTGAAGCTGTGATTTGTAAGGGTTGTTGTAATTAGAAACTCAACTGGAATACGTCTCTCCTATGGCCAATGTGAGTTTGGACCCCTGATATTCTGGTTAAAGGGTCCCATTCTTCAGTAGGACATTTTCCGAACTCTGAAGAATCTGCGCCGTACGCCTACACGCCGAAGCAATTACATCCTACAGGAATGGATTTAATGGAATGAATGTAACCCAATACTTACCACAACTATCTGATATTTAATATATTGATGCTATATTTATTATTTATTGTTACTATCTACATAATAGGGTTTTATTATTACAATCTTCTTTCGGGTGAAGTGCAAGAAATTAGATTACTTATGATTAATTAGCATCTCTATTCTAATTATATATATTAATTTACAGATTTCAGAGTTAAACTATTTGATATTGTAACACACATAACGAACAGCACTGGTTGAGGTAGAATTTTATGTAACGCCAAAAATCAGAACGAAAATGTAAGGGCCGGGAAAACTATACCGCAGTTCACAAAAATGACTCTCGAGGATTAATTTTTGTTAGAACAAAGCGATGTTTTATTGTAAGAACAGGATTAGGCAAATTGCTTCTGTTCAGTCCTTAAAAACTCGGAAAGTATATTGAATATATGACTAACCAAATTTATAATTAAAATACTATCAAATAGCCAACTGTATTCGATTAATTTCGATTGATTCTGCATGTGTATGGAAATTCTTTATTAAAGGAAAAAGTTTACCATGCAAAGAAGCAATGCAATCTACAATCAACAGTCAATTACAATAGTGCAATTACGGCCATAAATCGAATGCATTTCTGGCTATTAGTGGGGTTCACTTACCGGAAAACCCTAAGATGGTGACTTGAAGCACTAAGCAGATTTTTAAAACTAGCGCAGTATTTGGGAAAAAAGTCCCCCGTTCTGATTTCTTCCTGTAATATGTGTGAAGCAATAAAGCAGAACAGAAAAAAAAACTCACCGGTGTTAACCTGACTTTTTTGGCAGGTGAACGGCAGCAGATTTCTTAAACAGGCGTAATCGGGAGGATCCTGCAATGAAGGGATTTATAATGAGGATGACTTGTGCAAAGAATCCACGGCTGAAACACAGATCGGGAGGATCAGAAGTACAGTCCTTGGGCGATCTTTATACTCATTTCCCTTCGTCATATTCATGTCTTAATCCGCCAGCCCGAAAGGGCTACTGACACTGCACTATAAATGCACTGGAACCCGCAGCTTTCGCTGACACCCAGCGCGCTCCTCGGTCACGTGACCGCCAGTCGCTCCGGCAGGATGCCAGAGCATCTATGGGAACCAGGGTTTGTTAACGCTTTATCTAACATAGTTTCATCGTGTAATTATCCAGATTTTACTGGGCAAGGAAACTGTAGTGCACTGTATGCTTTTAATTAGCTTTGAAATACTGTAATGTAATATGTGCATTTGAGCAAATACACTTTATTGTTAAGCAATCCTTTGGTTTTGTATTATTTATTTTTAGAATGAACTAATATTGAGGGTCCATACATTAATGCAAACTTATCAGTTTTTCTAATCGTTGTAATGAGTATCTGTATCCATAATTAACACATTGAAACGGTAGAAGGTCAGCTTTGAATAGCACTGAGATAACCCTGAAGGGCCACTTGTGATATGAGAGTTAGTATGGATTTATTGTCTTCTGCAGTCCCGAGTGACGGGTTTAGATTTGTTTGAGCCATTAAGATAAAGCTAATCAATAAAGCTCCATTTACTCTGTTGGCATTATATTGTTAACTCAGTTTGGCCTCTAGTATTACCAGAGGAGAATGAAATATCCATTAGCCTGGAACTTAAACTAGGAAGCAAAGGCTGGGTATACCCTGGATAGGATCCATCTCAGGGCACATACATACACCCACACACACATTACATACACAGTGGGTAATCTACTGATGCCAATTAGCCTAACATGTCATTGGACTGCAGGGGAAAACTGGAGTATCCAGAGGAAACCTGACATACAGATAACTCACACATTCTGTACATAGAGTACTAACACAGACTGGATTCATGCCTCCAATTCTGGAGGTGTGAGGCAACCTTGTTACCTCCTAAGCTATGTAAGAAAGAAACGTCTACCGACTGATTTAGAACTAAAAATATAACTAAAACTGATTTCCCTTCAACAAAAACTACTTTATTCTCTTCTTAATAGCCAGAGAAGTCTGTAAGAGCCCGAACTTTAGCAAGTACAAACAAAATGTCAGAATCACAATATTTAATTTCAGTATAGATTAAGATCATGTGACCCATGGATACAATTAGAAGCTTATTCGTCGGCAAGGTCAACATGTGGAAGGATGGAATCAGCATCCAGAGTGTGACCTCTGATGAGTCATCATTGATTTATAACTCTGAGCAAAACAGCTTAACGTGATTTAGTGTATCAGTTACACAAACCTGAAAGCCATTTGCTTAAACCAAAAAAAAACGTCACCCAGATTTCTTTTGTCGCCATTGATAAATGCTGTTGGCAACTTCTATGTTGAGATGTCTGATTTACAAGCTGGGGAGTGCTTGGGAATTAGAAACATGACTTTGTAGATAAATGAGACACAGGCAGAATTCGCTGGAAGCCTCAAAACATAGGTGTGCTCCTTTGAGAGCCGTCGATATGACGGGTGGATGGATGTTGGCAATACCTCTGTTGCATTTGCGGGGCTGTGAGAGTCAGTGAGCTGTGCAGCCATAACCAACTGCACTGCATGCGAGTGAAGCATAGAGAGAGATGGGCTCGTGGGCGTTCCGGTGCAAAGGGAAGGCAAAGGGAGGTGTTTACTTCTTCAGCACTGCTGTGGCGTTCTCTCTGACACAGACCAGGACTGAGGGAACCGTGAACAGCCAGCAAGAGCTCCTGGCCGTTCGAATACTTTCCTCTGCAGAGACTCAGTGCTCCCAGAGGACACCACTCTTACCCCCATCCCCCAGCCGAACTCTCCCGATGCCTCTAAACAACCAGCTCAGGAGAAAGGCATCCTAATAGCAAAATATCTCGGTGCACAATTCTCGTTCTTCGACATCAGCTAGACCAGGTGGATGCTCGCCCCCTCAGAAGGCCAGTGTCAGGATTGTAGTCCTACTCAGGCTAACGACGGCACTCTAAACCTCCTTCCTGAGGGTCTTCCCCCCTATTCTTAACTAAACAACGGGAGCTTAACGTTTAGTTAAACACATTTTTTATCTGTTTGCTCAATTATGGGAACAAATACGCACTTTGTCGTCTTTAGTTTACGTGACACAATGTCCTCTCAGTTTTGGTCGAATTTGGCCACGGTTATGTGGTCCTGTGTGTATGTCTGTGTGCTTGTTTATCTCCTCTTATAATTTCACATGAGCTGAGTTATGAAAAGTAACATTTGTTGTTTGGGATCGTTTGGGTGGTGCATGTGGTTGTCATGGTTTCCACTCCCAAAGGAAATCGAAAGGCCCTTATGAAGTTTCACTCCCAAGATTCTCTCTGTTATTGTTTAACCTTTTTCTCATAATTGAATCACTCGATCTCCTGTTTTTTTTTGGGGAAGATTTATGTAAACACATATTTTCCCTCCATTATCGGTGGCACTGGAGTTTTAGTAATGGCTGGTAAGTTAGATTCCCTGGAGGACAGCGCTACGTGGCCGCTCTCACCGGTCAGTGTCCAGCAGGGTCGGTGAACGATGATTTGCAGTGTTCCTTTGGTTTCATTTCCTGCCCCAGACAGAGCCCCCCGGGGTCCAGATCTGACCCAAGTGAAAGCCAGTGCGACAGGCATTCAGCACTAGCGTTGGCCTGGAGATGCAGGCGGAGCCAGGGCAGGTCATGTGACCTGACACTGGCATTCCTCTGCAGTTAGTCATACGGCTCCCCTTGGAATGTCTGCCGATGCCAGAAGCAAATATGCCGCTGCTCCCTCACCAAAGATTCATTATGCTTCCGTAGGACTTCTGCTCATATGTTGTTGCTACCAGTCACCACAGGCGTAACAAAGCGAGCTCTGAACTTCCCCAGGGGTCCTGTGCTTTCTAAGTCCGTGGCCGTCATGCAGCTGCTCCACACAATGGGAACAGCACCCGGGACAGCAGAAAAATCCACGTTCAGCCTCTTTCTATCAACTGCACCACGACATAACATCTGTATTTATTGTTCTCTGACATGTTTCATCAAGTTGTAAAAGTTTGTTGCAGCGGCTAGTTTGAGAAATAATTCATGGCTGAAATTAAGAGGAATGAAGAGTAAATAGAAAAGATACATTTGGAACATGAAGGACAACCAGTGCTGAATTTCCCACAGCTGTTTAATGGTCCATGGGGCAAATCTCCGATTAAGTAATTTTTCCAATGATTCTGCAACAGGAATCTGTATCTAATGGTGGTACAACGAGCCCTGGGGATTTCCACAGTAAAACAGTCATTTAAGACGTCTTGCTTTTCCCCATGTTGCCAGTGAAAGGACTCTGCGTCAACTTGTCAACCACTAATCAATCATTCAATAGCGCCAACGATTTGTGGGAAATTTCAATTATACACAAAAAATTCAGCCCCCTTTTCAAGGTTCCAATGATGAAGTTTCCATTTGAAGATGTAAGCCACTGTCCTACTGATTTCTAAACTTTATGCAAAATCATCATAGTTTAAAGAATTTTTTTCTCTTTAACTTAACTAACCGCCTCCCAAAGTCCTATTTTTACTTTTTTGAACTTTGCCTGTAGCCAGTGGCGTCGTTAGGCCTATTTTAGGGGTGCTGAAGCCTCCCTAAAATATTCTTAAGCCCCCCTAAATAATTTG
>JAABNY020000001.1:48188169-48205374 GCA_015164015.2 Brevimyrus niger
ATCCATACTCTTAACAATATTTTTTATTTTTTATCTATATAATTATATATATATATATATATATATATTTTTTTTTTTTTTTCTAAACACATTTTTTTCTTTACTCAAAGAATTTAAGAATAAAAACAAGTCCATTGAGTGCAATTCAGCATTTTATTGCTTTGTTAGTCAAAAAAATATTTTAAACTGCAAAATAAATTCCACATTCATGTAGATGGATACAAATATGTTACATGTTGGCATTTCAGAATGATCCTTTTTTAGCCTCAATGACGAGGGTATCCGTGAATGCCGGATGAGCCTGCTATCCGGGAGAATTCACAGCTCTGGGAGCGCCTTGGCTCCTGCTCCTGGTGATGATGTCGAAGGGCATGGGTGGCGATCGGTTCCGGAGAATCTTGGTGAAGAACCGGAATATGGCATCCACACAGGCAGCGGGTGCAGCTTCGTGGCACTGGGTCCCAGCAGACAGCTGTCGGCACTCAGCCTTGAGGGACCCTACGGGCTGGTTGAGGGGCTTGGGGCTCAGTACCCACTTCCTGGACTTGGATTTTAGCCAATCCCGGCTATCGGTGTCGGGCAATTGGTGCCAGGGATTGTGCGAGGAATCCACAAAGGCGACCGCATGAACTCGCCCCGTAACGTCTTGTGGCTGTCGTGACAACAAATCCACAAAGGCCACGCCCCCATAGCCATGCATGACCACCACCACTTGCCTTGCGGCGCACCGGGAAATCACACGCTCCCACGCGAGGCTGACGTGCTCCTCGGGAGAGCTGCTCTGGTTGGGATTCATTATCAGCACCTCCCAGGACTCTGCCAGGGCCCGTCTCACGTAGGACAGCTGGCTGCCCCACTCCAGCCCCTTACTGGCAATCATCCTCCAGCTCCACTGCCCACTGCGCACCGTCCCCCTGTCCTGGATTAGGACGGCCAGGGTTCCTGGACTTTCATTGGCTTTGGGACTTATAAAGACAAAGTCCTGGAGCTGGGGGTCAAATTTGCTGGCAGATAAGGAGAACCTTTGTAAATGGTACTGCTCCTCTAGGAGACTGTACACATACATGGTGATGCATCTGCTCAAAAGCTGGTGCTCCCTTTGCAGTGCCAACACATCCCCTCTTCTATAACGGAAAACAAAGGTCTCTCGGGTGTCTTTATGACACAGCAGCCCCTCCTGGTTAAAGTGGTATGGGAAGTCACCGGATAAATGCGTGTCAGGCTCTATACGCTGCATGCTAAAAACAGACAGAAAGAAATGTCTTAATAACAGTATCAAGGTCTTATTAACTGCAAATAAAACATTTGCCTTTAAGCAGGAATGCAAATAACTTTCTAGACAAAGTGTTTAATAACAAATGTAATAATTTTGCAAATAATGAAGCAAGTTTGCCAGACAAATACAAACTAAAAAGTACCTTGTCATCCAGGTTAGAAACCACAACCTATAGCTGGTATCTTCAGTTTCACTTAACTCGTGTGGTTAACCGCATCCACCATCTCTAGTTAGGAAGGTAGGAATAATGCATTAATACGCCATAACTGTTTTTTAAATCCCTTTTGCGTTGAGGTTGACTCTGTGTAGTTCGTGGTTACAATTTATGCCTTTCGGAGAATAAGTAAATACGTTAAACTCATCCACAATATTATTGCTGAGATTTCTGAATTTAAAAATGACTCGACAAGTTAATATAGACACATTTGTGTTTCAGACTATTCCAAAAGCCAAGGGGACGTAATTAACATGATATTCAAACATTTCTAGATCGAGTTTTGAGTAAACTACCTTGCTTAGCAGGTACGTAACGGATGACTTGGATATTCGTAGGTTTTATTATCGTATAGTTTTTTTGTAGCTAATTGTGCACCAGGCCTAACATTAGCTCACCAGCTTGGATGCTTTGTTTGAAGTGACTCGGAACCTTTGCGACTGTTCAATTTTCTCCTCCGGGTTAATTTCACCGTCACACCAAGTGTGTTTCATAGCGCATGGCTGTAGCTGACCTTGTTAAAAACATGAAAATACCAGAATGGGCGCACTAGATATCTCCAGTATTATATCATTTAGGACTTGAAGACGTTTTATTTGAGAACGTTTTTTTTTTCTTGCAGAAACAGGAAACTGCATATTTTAAAGCTTAGGCATGATTCCTTTGCTGAAATCTGCTGTCTGCGGTCTGAGTACTAGAGCTGTAGGATGTGGAGGCAAGTAATTTTCCGACTGCAGCGCTCATCATAAAAAAAATCTTAGAATAACATCTTGTACTTTGTCTTGTTTATCGTACAGGTGTCTTGCAGAACTATGCTACTATGCTCACTTCGGGGCTCAAGACCTACAGTCCGCTTCCGGATTACTCGGGTGAGTCACATACCAGCTTTAAGCCAACCTAGATTTTCCTGTCCGCAATAGAATATCGCTGTGTAATTATTATTTTGATTGAATTTTTCAGCTGTTGTGCTTAGACGACCTGCAACAGCATTGGTACCATATGTCATCGTGGTGTTAAATTGTGGTTTATGTTGCTTCGCCTGACTGACGGTCACTAACCCCTTATCGCATGGGTGATGATAAGCGTGTGAAAGGCTGTCTTCCTCCTACCAGACGTGGCGATTCCTGAGAGGACGAAGCTGAAGTTCATGGATAAGGTCCCCACCTTGAAGAAGGTCCGGAGGGAGATGAAGAGGCTGAAGGACATTGTGGGGCCAGAACAGAGGGAGAACGGCTTCACTTCGGGACAGTATGGCATTGTGGTGGGTAGCCAAGGCAGCGTGTAGCTGCAGGTCAGTGGTGGTAAGACTGTGACACAGAGATAGGTGGGGTGGTGGTTTGCGGCTAGCTGGGACGGGGGTGGGTACAGTGTTGACTTGATCCATCTTGCCTCCACAGGCCATGGGTGGAGGTTACCTGCACTGGGGCCACATGGAGATGATGCGGTTGACCATCAACCGGCGCATCGACCCTCGCATCACCTACGCTTTGTGGCGCATCGACGCCCCCTACAAGCCCATCACCAGCAAGGGGCTTGGGAAGCGCATGGGTGGCGGCAAGGGTGCCGTGGACCACTATGTCACACCCGTACGCTGTGGGCGCCTCCTGGTGGAGCTGGGAGGACGCTGCGAGTTAGGGGAGGTGAAAGGTCTGCTGACTGAGGTGGCCAAGAAGCTGCCCTTTCCTGCCAAGGTGTGTTTCAGGGAACCCCACCCAAATGGAGCTTAGTGATCCAATAGCTAGTAACAGAATCAGCCTTAATCTGCCTTGTCTTCACGCCTTCATAGTTAATAAATGAGTCAGATCTTTTTTCGAGAACGCTCAATCTAGCCGTGATTCAGACGGTGTTTCATCAGTCCTTGTTTACTTGAATCATTGGTTCACTTTGCTAATCTGACCGTTCGTTACCTTTCTGTCTGTGTTTGAGGAGTCGTCGTCGTCCCCCCCCCCGGATTCTGTTTTCATGAGCCGCGCCATGCCCCACGCCCGCTTTCTTTTGCTCAGGTGGTAAGCAGAGAGAGTCTGGCTGAGATGCAGCAGGCTGCGTCCGCCAGGGAGCTGAACAACCAGAACCCCTGGACCTTCAGTCGGATCGCCACGGCCAACATGCTGGGGATCCGCAAAGTGCTGAGCCCAGTGGACCTGCGACACCACGGCCGCTATACCGGCAAGTTCCACTTGCCAGAAAGGGTGTGAACCTGGGGGGGGGGGGGTCACTGGTGTGAGCAGCTACCACCAGGCACATGGGTGATGGCTCTGGGATTTCCCCGTGACAATCTGCCATGATTTCCACGGGGCATGCTGTAACTAAGTGTTACCATGGTTACAGTTGTTGCGCGTTTTGCCGCAAACAGTAATAAAAAAAATGGATGATCAAAAGAAAGTTGTCCTAATTCTCCTGCTTGCGTGTTTTCATGTACGTGTGGAAGAGAGCAGTGGGGTGGTTTTCTCTCTTTCGCTGTGAACGTGTCAGCTGTTTAGGCTCCCGGGACCGACGTTAGCATGATAACTATGAGCTGGCTGATCTAACCTACTTTCAGTTGCTTTCACGCTAGAACAGGGGTGAGCAATCTTATCCGCAAAGGGCCGGTGTGTACGCAGGTCTTTGGGATAACCTGTAGATCAGCTGTTCAAGCACAGGACTCTTCAGCCACTCGGTCCTCTAATTAGTGACCTAATTAGGGAGTTGCAGCGAAAACCCGCCACACACACCGGCCCTTTACCGATGAGATCGCTCATCCCTGAGCTAGAGGCTGCATGTCCCATTCCGCCTGTGACATGCCAACCCACCTTTCTCCCAGCGACCTCCTTTCATGAGTGCCCCTCAAACAGTATGGCGGCCAGGGTGGACGGCCCACTCTGCCTCACCGTTTAAGCCAGGGGAGATCGTCCGACTGCTTGGTCGGAAGTGTTTGGCACTCTGATCAGCGTGAATCATAATCCAAAATAGTTCTGCAAGTCGAGATATGGGAAGTTACCCTGGTTCAAAGGATGGCCTGGTTACCAAGTTAATGCATGATAGATTGGAAGGAATCAAAAGGAGCGGATGTGGAGGTGGAGGAGCCCTGACTCATAAGTATAACCCCTGACTGATTGTGGGCTTGTGGTCATGACCTTTTGTTTTCCTGTAGCATTAGCAATCCTGCTATTGTCACAAATGTAGGAGAAGAGTTTGAAGTTGTCATTTTTTGCACTTGGCAGGTATTTGATCTCACTGTTTTATCGCCACTGAAAGTTTAAATGATAAAACTCACTGGACCCTCTCCGCCTTCCACTGACAACACCTCTTACCAAACGGTGCCCCCGTCAGGCCGGCAGCATCGTGCAGGATCCCCCCCACCACAGTCTCTCTGTCCCCCTCCCGTTTGGCAGGAGGTCCTGCAGCATCTGAGCAGGTTCTGCCAGACTCTGTAACGGCTTCCTCCCCATGGCTCCCCGTCCCCGTTCGGACTTTACCTTAACTCTGCCATCCACCTGCACTGTCTCATATATATATACACACACACACACACCAACCCACCTTTCTCTCAGTGACCTTCTTTCATATATATATATTCTTATATATATATATATATACACACACACAAACATACAGTACTGTGCAAAAGTCTTAGGCAGTCCAAAGAATACACATACAGACATACACAATATGAGACATGCACATGCCACATTTTCATACATAACTGAAGAGCCAATATATGTATGTGTATTTGTGTGTATATGTATCACATATTGTGTAAGTCTGTATGTGTGAGCATTGTGTGACTCAGTGCGCTAAGCGTTTGTAGCCGCGAGTCTGTGTGTGTGTGTGTGTGTATAGTGTGACAGTATAACCCCTCTTTACACCTCACTCTCGATAAGAAAGGTGATAATCTACAGGATGTTAATGAACTTATCTCACTGACAAGAGGCTCATCCTGTTTTTTAGCCATAAAAGCACATTTCATTTTGATAATCTTCTCTCTAAGACTCTAGATGCTGTTTCTGGGCTGTACAACATTCTGGCTAAGATGTTTTTTGGGAAGGGTGCTATGTAAACACAATGGGAATGGGCGGCCATGTATGATGGGGAAGCCTAACTGGGTGGTGAGTGGTTCATTGGGCTACGTCTCTGCGCCTTGGCAGAACAGTCACATGTCTGTGGGCCCCTGAGCAAGGCCCCTAACCCCCCCCCCCACCCCGCAGCTCCAGGGGTGCCAAACATTTTATGACCAGAAGCTGTGACTCCCAAGCTATGCAGTGCAAGATGATATTTGCAGAGAAGCACACCTGTGTACTTGTGCAAATAAATTATATTTTTTGTTGTTGTCCCACTGACTATTCTAGACCATTTCAAGTGGGGGGGGGGGGGTCAGATGCATTAGACCTTAATGTGCTCCAAGAATTACTTACACTAGCTAGGTTGCCAGCATTAAGAAACAAAAGATGGCCTTTGAAAACTGTTATTTATACAATATCTTGCAATTACATTTTACAGTTTTTACAAATATGTAACTCACTCGGATTCTTTTTTAGACTGTCTTGCATCCACATGCTTGATTGTTTATTTTGTTTAACTTTGGTTTTTATGAACTGTAGTGACTCCAAAATGTTTGTTTCGCCTGTTCCCAGTGCGCGAAATCATAGCCCATATATGCAAATAATGCAATAATAATAATGCAAATAATAATAGTAGTAGTAATAATAATAATACAGACCCAAGTAGTATCAGTATTTGGGGGGGGGGCATGCATCCTGCCCTCCAGAACCGACCCTGTCCTGTACTCTCTGTTCCCATGCTGAGGGACTCTGCAGTTACTGTAAGCGCATTTGTTCGATGGGTTTCGCAAACACACTCAGAGGTTAAAAATGAGACCTCATACATGCTTGGTTTTATCAGAAATATCTTCAGTGCCACCACAGGATAGAAAACAGGAAGCCAGAGTTGTTGAGGATGTTTGAGGGGAATTAAGTATTGGCATGGTTCATATGCTGTCAGTCGGCAGGGCGACCACTTTGTCCCTCGATCATCTATCCCTGCCCAGGGCACCAGTCTCATTCAAGGAGCTTCACTGTCACTGCTGGAATCTCTTTAGGTGGCGGAGTGCATGGGGCTCTGTAGTAAGACCAGACACACAATTTTTCATGCATTGAGATCTCCTTCACATGCAAATAAATCAACCAAATGTGTCTGTGGGTTAGATTGCTCTGCCTGTGGACGGAAGGTTCCTGATTGCGATCACAAGATCGGCAGTGTCAGTTCACATGAGTAAGACCCTTAACCCCCAATCGCTCCAGAAACTGTCTGACCCTGATATCTCGCACACAGAAAAATGTATATTGCTTTGGACAATCATCTGATAAATAAATTAAAACGTAAACCAGAGATTGCACACATCAGATTTTGATTGGTTAAGAGTCACTGCCAAGAGGTGTGGGTTTTCAGTGATTGATATTGGAGCAGTGCATCGTGGTTTCAGCAGCCAACGCAAATTCAGAGGCCAAAGAGCAGATCTGAGATGCTTTTCCCAAAAACAGTGGCGACTCGTGGGTCAGGATATGGTGGGACATCACAGAAACAGATCCTTGTTGGCAAAACGTGCAGAAGTGTCCCTGAACTTATCGAAAGGTTTTGATCAAATGGCGACGTACATGGTTGTTGTTCAGTATTTATTTATTATTGCTAAGAAACTTAAATAACACTATTAAAAAAATAAATGCTTATTGGATTGAAGCACTTAATGCCAAGAACACTTTGACGCGTATATGAAAATAGAAGCAAATTATCAAACGCAATTGTATAGAAGTAAAAAACGGCTCTTTGTTCATGCAGTCGCAGTGCCGGAAATGCTACACATCAGGACGCCCCCATGATACGTCTGGGACATCACCTGTCAGATGCCACCGCTGCCATGATGAAACCGTTCATCTGCAATAATTCTCCCCGAGACGGCACTTCACATTTTTTCTGATTTGGGCTAACGGGGCACCGCGGTTAAGGGCAAGAAATATAGGCGCACCATTTACCCACTGGGAACCCAGCATACTGGTGCATATGCATCTGACCAAGGCCTCAGGCTAAGTCCGCTTGGATTCGGAATTGGCTAGAATCAAGGGGGTAGGGTTGGCGTAGGGGCCAAATGACCCCCAAACCCCCTACCTCCCTAAATACATACATTGTACATGTATTTCCACAATATTAGAATGTCCAGACCATGCATACCCAAATCTACATTCGTGGCTAGAGTTGGGAGTCCTGCCTGCGCAGGGAGCGGCGCCGGGTGTAGTCTGAGGTATCGTCGTTGAAGATGCGGTCGACGGTGGACAGGAGCGAGGCGCGGATGGTGCGGCTGAGCCCCCGCGTGGCGAACACATAGAGCAGCGGGTTGAGCGCACTCTTCAGGTAGACCAGGTAGAGGGATGCGTATAGGCCTTTGGTGACCCACGAGTCCTTGCTACCCCTCAGGGTCATCACGGACCGGAAGGTGTAGTAGGGCACCCAGCAGGTGAGGAAGAACAGCATAGTGAGGAAGAGCACGCGGTACAGCCTGGTGAAGCGCACTGACGTGACGGCGGACGAGCTGGACACTGACGACATCGTCTCGCCGGCCTGCCGGGCGGTGAGCAGGACCACCATGTTACTGCTGAGGAAGATGAGCAGAGGCAGGATGAAGCCTAGGATGGACTCTGTGATGAAGAAGGCCCAGACTGACTCCTGCTGGTCCTTGTCGTTCTCCCAGCACTGGGTTCCATTTAGGAGTGTGGCGGTGCCCACATAGGGCGCCGACAGGGAGACGGCCAGCACCCAGAGCACCAGGCACACCAGCGGCACGGTCCAGCGCGATCGGCGCATCCGGAACCAGAGCGGCCTCATCAGGCAGAGGCAGCGCTCCATGGAGATGGCGCACAGCAGGAAGGCGTTGGCGTACAGGCCCAGGCCTCGCAGGAACATGATCAGGCGGCAGGCGGTCAGGCCGAAAGGCCACGTGCAGTGATGGGCCAGGTAGCCCAGCATGAGGGGCGTCCTCAGCAGCAGCACCAGGTCGGCCAGCGCCAGGTTCACCACGTAGACGCGGAAGCTGCTGGCGCCGCGCCCCTCCACGCCCCTGTCGCGCCAGCCCCTCCGCAGGCCCAGCACCCAAACCACCAGGCTGTTCAACGGGACGCCCACCAGAAAGATGAGGGTTGTGATCACGATCTGGATCACGCGTATCGCCTCCTGCTGACCTCCTGCAGTGACAGTGGCAGCGGAGCTGGTCTGGGTTTGGTTGAGAAGGGGCATCCCCATGCTGTATCCTCCTGAAACGGCTCCGGAGGAAAACACACAAAAAAGAACATCAACACATAATACCACAGCTGGTCACGGAGAACCTATCTCTGACAGTCAGTGTGGGCTATGTGGGCTAAATAAATGTTAGGGGACAGGAAGACACTAGAAACACAAGTGAAACTAATTAAAAATAATTCCTAAAAAGCCACAAATACTAATACGAATGACGGCCGAAAAGAAGTGTCATAACTTGACAGGAAAGGAGGACCGATTAGGAGATAAGCTACTTCAGAAGGGCCCCATTTACACAGAAAACTGCCTCTTCCTCTATTTACTACATTTTCCAGTTTGATCAGTGAAAAACTACATGGACAATCGTACATCAGACAGACCCAGTCTCCATGCTACTTACTGGCTTCTTTTCTCTAGTCACACGACTCCAGCGATAATCATTTTCTTTCCATCATATTTCTAAGAGAAAGCCATAATTTGCTCCAGAGATCTATCCATTGCAGTAGAATGATCCCCAAGCAGACACCTAATGCCTATTCTATCTTGGCCACTGGTATCCACACACTCCCTGCTACACAAGGCTGGGCACGCAGACTCGTGCAGTTTTGCAATGACAGCATTCCTTACCAGCACAGTGAAATGTGGTAAATATGCAAGAGTTTTTATTTCCTCCATGGGGTCTGGGACCGTCGTTGAGAAAAAGCGACCGAAAATAGAGTTAAACGTGACGGATGAAACTTCAAGTCTTACCTGCCAAGTCAAGTGGGTGAGGTAATGCTTTGCCCTGGAGAGACGGCGAGATTGTGCGAGAGGCACTGAAGGAGGGCGTATCTGAGCGTGAGTGTGTGTGTGTGTGTGTGTGTGTGTGTGTGGAGAGACACACAGATGTTGAAAAAGATAGAGAGATGGCTGAATGAATCACTCAGCACCACCTCTGCACCTATTAACTGCATTGTTCTACAACTGAAACGTTTGCTTTGTACTGAGTATCAATCCGTACCGGCGTCTGTCATTAGCATTGTTAATACCTATAACAGGTTTTATGACCGCTAGAGGCTTTGCACTAAGCTGCATCCGTGTGACTTCTGAGGCCGAGTTGCTTATGATATATCATGCATGAAATTCTTCAGGTGCTTCAGGAAAAAAATTAAAATCTGAAATGCTTAAAATATGCACAGTATGTCATGTTTAAATGTGAATTTATTTATATTCCGTTTATTACTTTTTCTTTGCACTAGGACCAACAAGTTTAAAATGAACTTTATGTATGGCCGATGGGTTGGTGATTCTCATCCTGGCCCTCAGGGACCCCCAGACGGTCCATGTTTTAGCTCCTTCCCATGTGGAGTATCTGCGGGGTCCCCAAAGACTGATGAAAAACACTGTCATGGATCCCATAGCGGAAGATGACTTTAAAGATACGTGAACTTATCTTGTTTTGTCAGGAGAAGGCTAAGCAGGGCAAGAAGAGCACATGGGGCTGGCAGCATTCGTACAATAGGGTGCACTTTCTGAATGGCCTTGTGTTTCGTGCTGCTGAAAACAGAAGTGGGAGCTGGCTGCTTCCTCTTATTCGGGGCATTAGCTGCTCGATTGCACCAACTCCTTCACTTCGTGTCGGTGGGCATATTCACTGCATGGTTTAATGTCTTCCTGCACAATCAGACAAACTCGCAAAAAAAAAAAAAAGAAAATGGCTATGTGAAAGTGTTCATGCAAGATTGCCACCTCAGTGTGAACCCAACCTAGACGAATCTCTTCGCTCCACAGACTAATTAATAAGTGGTGATGTGGAACTGAATGACATCTTTGACCTCTTACAGTCTCCTTTAATCCTTATTTCAGAATTACTTTCACTGCCTTTTCTTTAGTCATATTACTATTTTCATTCAGTTTCATTCTGAAGTTACACACCCATGTGTAATTACAAATTAATTATGCTAAAACTCCAGAACTGCTCCCATTTCAGCAGTTTTATGCACAGGACCTAGTGGGTTCGTTTTTTTCTGAGGTTCTACTCAATAAGTCAATAAGTCACTTTCGCAAGAATAGAGTCACGAGATCCTGTATAGCTAGGTGGTAGCTATACGTATATGTTACGTTAGCCCTCCTAAATAAGGAACTTATTTAACTTTGTAGCTAACAGCTTGGGGGTCCCAGGGAGTAGGTTGCGGAACTAATGAACAAGGGAGGAGCATGGATGTATATTTAGTCAATCCACTTGTCAGTTTTCTGTGAAAAGCTCAGACATAAATTTAACATTCCTTTGCAAAACAAATATAAATGTAGCCTTTTTTTTTATCGTCTTACCGTTTTGTAATCCTGGGTATTTTTTCCGTGATAATTCATCACTGCATTGTTGACGATGCTCCAAAAGTTACACCGGTACGCCCCCCCCCACACCTTGAGTTCCGCGGTTTCAGTTGTGGTGAACAGCGCCGCTACAATCAAAAACAGAGTATCCACACCGTTGGTAGAATAGGGGCAAGTAGATGCATCTAGTGGGAAGTCAAGAGCTGTTTTCAGGATTCAATTCCGCTTTACATTTCTTCCGATCTGATTTTTACAATAATGTCGCCGATTGCAGCTTTGAGGAAAAGGTGCAGGTGATGCCCCAGAGTTTGGACACACTCGTACGCACCCACGGGAAAGCGTGTCTGCGCTAACTGAATAGTGTGGCTTTATACGGAAGATGAAATTGGCATAAAAGGCAACACTTTACTGCAGAGACAGTAGTAATTTTGGTTACTCAGATCTGCGACTCATTAGCGAAACCATCTTGTGTTCTTTAAAGCAGCGTTTAAGATTGTCGCCTGCTGTAGAAATACGAATTAATAACTTGAATTAGTACTTTTAACGCACTTTTGCATGACTAATCGCCTTAGATATCGCCTCATCACGTGCTGTTGTAAAGTAATTAGAAAGATAAAAAAAAAGTTTAGGTTAGTAACTGAAACGCACAAAAGGGTGTGGAATCAGCACTACTTTGAAAAGATGGCTTTCCTGAGTTTTTCTAAGGTAGTTGGGGCTGTTCTCTTTTCTTCCCCTGCATCGCGCAGAGAAAAAAAACTTAATTAAAGATTAACTTCACTTCTTTTGTCTATGATGCACACACCCAGAGGTCGACATTTTTTTCTCGCTTGCCTGCCAGAAAAGGGCGTTTATTTTTATGTTGACATACTGTCACTGGTCCCTGCCCTGTCGCCGTGTCATATGATCGCTCTGGTGAAATCTGAGCGCTGCAGTCCATCGTTGTAACATTAATAGTTCTCCCCCAGAAATCGATCTGCTCTGGAAATCGCCAAAAAGTTTTTTAAAAAACATACCACGACTTTTATGGAATTGGCAGAACCGGTATAGATGTCAAAGGGCAGAATGTCTGAAGGACGTCACAATGCATGCATACAAACAGCTTGTCAAAAGTGTTTTGCAAAAGGAGACCTATGAAATATTAATTGTGGGCTCCATGCACCTGTATAGCATTTGAGTGAGGAAGTGAGAAGCAGGTTAGTTTGGTGTTACTAGTGGAACATGGCGTGCTGGGAAAATGCAGAAACTGATGGCAAAAGCTGCGTGACTTTGGAGAAGTAAACGGCCGCAGCCACCAAGCTTAGGTTTAGACGCTCTCAGGCCCCTTCCGGTTCACGCATGCGCGAACATTTCGCCATTTTCAAGCCTGGCTGTACTTGTAACGCCGCATGCCCCAAACAGAATGAAGTAGAAGAATAAAAGAATCATAACGTAACTACATTGCTTCAGTACTATTTTAATCTTGATCTAAATGTACTTCATGTATCCAGAATGAATAGCGCAACAGATTATGTGGTAGATGTTTCCAAATCATCATAACTATGTTATAACAAAGATAAAGAACGCTTGACTTTAAGTGATCAATAAATATGTAGGCAAGTTATCCTAGACAACTGCTGATATCAATAAAATTGCGTTTTTGTTGTGTGAACTTTTATGCATAAACAGTAAACTTTCTAACATTAAATAAATTAAATGGAGATATAAAATGTTTAGATTTATATATACAGTACTAAAACACAGATCGTGCACAAATATATGCATAGGACATTTTTTTCCAAAACACGTTAAACAGTTTTGCCAGGTCCAGCAAAAATCTCCAGCCGAAGGTCTGCTTAAAATCCGCCCAACGGAAGCTGAAACTAGCCCAATATTTGAAATACCTCAAAGAAATAAACCGGTATTCTGTATGTTGATCACATTCAAATATTCAACACTTTAAAACCACTGTACACAATGACGTAACATAGACGGACACACGCCCTTTCCCAGGTTTGCCTACTTTAGTGAGCTGCTTGGAATTAAATTTTCAATTCGAGACAAGTCTGCACACACATGCACACGCATTTACATGTATGTCACAGATTTATTACCTTGTAAATAGTATTGAGTATCAAACTGATAATTTTAGGTTTATAATGGAATAATAATCTATGTATTTGCCGTAATATAGCTTGCGTGAGTCTGAAAGCGTGAGAGTCACGCCAGATTTGCCGAGAAGGGTGGCTGCAGCCGTAAAGTATTAAGGTTTGCAAATCCTGTGTAGCAATGGTTTTAATGCCGGGGACAGATTATTGCTTTAACTCAGAGTGTTTTTTCGTGATGAATATTTCCTGTAAGTATGCCACTAACATCATATAAAAAAACGTAAGACACAGAGGACAAGGACCAACCACAATCTAGACACAGCGCAATGCCACTTCCGAAGAAGTTTTCAAAAGCTTTTAGAAACAGGAATGAACAATCGTGACAAAAACAAAGGAACACACGTGTTTAGATGAAAAATATTTCTAACAGAATCAGTGACGGTATGCATAAAACTTCCTGAGAATGGTTGTATACTTGAAAAAAAAAACTTAGCAAAGAGTATGACCTAAGAGCATTGTATAAATCTGCTAAAAGTAACTTTCAGCAAAGTCTAAGCCCAACTCCTAAGTGTTGACGGAGCCAGCATTTAAGTGTCTTAAAAATGAGGACTACAAATAAAATCCCGCCCCAAATTCTGAGTTCAACCAATAGAGAAGCTGCACGGTGAATATATTAGTGACATTAAACCGCTAATGTACAGCTTTATACAACATACCTTTCTGTGGTCATACCTTTAATTGGTTGTACAAAAATCTACCTAGCACACCACCCATCAATTTCCACTAATAGATGCACATGTTGTATAAATTATGGTTGAAAAGCAAAACTCATAGCAAGACATTGGATTCTAAAAGAAAACTAAACTGGACGACAAAGAAAACCGTTTTTTTTGGCACAGTTGGTGCTGAAATGGAAGGAGGTAGTGCGAGGAAAGTTTGGCCCAGCTGTTACAAGCACGGACAAAAAAAAAAAGCTTAGGAGGCAATTGCAAGCTCCGTAAATGCTGCGTCACCTCGGGTAAGGCGTTCAGCAGAGGAATGTGAAAAAAGGTGGTATAATGTTTATTATTATTATTATTATTATTATATTTTTCAGTTGCCAAAAACGTAGCATCATTATCACCTTCAGTTCAACTGTAAGTGCATGTTTAAGTGACGTTGAAGATTGTATCCGGTTCCTAATTACGTTGGTAACAAAAACAATGCCCTCATGATCGAACCTATACCTTTTTATCAATCCATTATTGTCGTACGTCTGCAGTACGTCCTTTCTTTCACGGGAAGTGCGCGGTTTCCGTCGTCGTGCAACTCCTAACCGGCTTAGGAGTCCTCTAACCCTCTCCAGCTCTCCTAAGTAATGTAGGAGCTGAAACCTACCCTTAACACTTAAGAATGTTTATACATGCCACTTATTCTTAAGTCTGGGAGTAGGAGCAAAATCACGTCACTCTAAGAATTGTGAAGCATTTAAGAGTGAAATTTTACTCTGAGAAGTTTTATGCATACCGACTCAGGTCCTAGTCAGTAATAAAGCCTATCATATTAAGGGAGACGCAAAACACTAAGTTATTAAAGGGAAGTGCAACTTTCTTGGAAACCTGATTTCAATGTCTATTGATAGTAATGATATTGCAACAAGGGGCGGCATGGTGGTGCAGTGGTTAGCACTGTTGCCTCACACCTCTGGGACCCGGGAGTCTGCATGGAGTTTGCATGTTCTCCCTGTGCCGTCGTGGGGTTTCCTCCGGGTACTCCGGTTTCCCGGAGACATGCTGAGGCTGATTGGAGTTGCTAAATTGCCCATAGGTGTGCTTGTGTGAGTGTGCCCTGCGATAGGCTGGCCCCCTGTCCAGGGATAGGCTGTCCCTGTCCCGCGACCCAGTAGGATAAGCGGTTTGGAAAATGGATGGATGGATATTGCAACAGTGCCCTCATGTGGTCACATTTCGAAAGCTTTTAAAAACTTTACTGTCACAACACTCCCATCGTGTGGAATGATTCTGAATTGCAGGAAGTCTGACCTTTAAAAAGGTGTCATCGCTGGAGGAGACGGAAACAAATAATTATTTTCCCTACATTTTTAATGTTTTTCTTCCTTAATAGCTGCTTATGGTTAGTGGCAAAAATTTGCACTACTTCCAGGATACTGACAAACTAATTATTGAAGGAATTATTGAAGAATAAAAAATGCTTACCCATCTTCTAAGAAATTTTAGTCACACTTTCCAGTACTCTAAGATCTTGTTCTCTGTAAGTCAGTCACTCCATTTCTCTCTCCCAGTCTATTTTTTTAGTAAAAGAGACATGTACACACAAACAAATCAACCCATTACCACCCACAGTGAGGTTGGAAAATTTCAAACTATTAAAGTAAACTAAAAAATACATGTCAGCAGTTTAGATTTTATTCTAGGAAGAATTATCAGTGTATTTATCTGAAAGCAGCTACAAACCCATATCTGTATGTTTATATACATCGGTTTATTGGGAATGTAGCCCTTTAAGGAGGGTACAAGACAGGTGACACTGGGTGAAATGACTGACTGTCGGGGGAGCACCTCTTCACTCACATAATGGCATAAGACAGGCTTTGGACTGCGGTGGGGGGGAGGGGCGTGATTAACCAGAGGAAACACGGGGAGAACATGCTACCTCCACAGGGGGCAGTGTCAGGACACTGGGAGGCGTGAATCCAGCCACGATCATACCTCACATCTCACATCTACAATAATCTACATTACAGTATTTAGTAGAGACTTTTATTTAAAACAAACTTACATAATAATTAATACGTATTAATGTGTCTGGTAAGGAAGCAGAAATGAGAACATGTAAAGTACTTGAGTGGCTCAAGTTGTCTTCATATCAGCCTGAGCTTTGATTTTATTCAGTAAAACAGATCGAGAGACTTTTTTCTTGAAGTTGTGATAGCGGGGTAAGAAATGTGTACCTCTGGTTCACGGCTGTTATTTTAGATGTTAACACATCGCTTATTTTCCACAAGACCCAATCCAAAAACATCTCACTATAAGACTTCTGGGGGCCTTTGTAATTTTACTTCTACAAAATGTTGATAGCCTATTGATTGGCACCACTGATCTGCCTCCACACCTAGAATAAATAACAGTTATGTGTACACCAAGGTGACTGCACAGAACTGTCACGATGGGAAAATGATGTCATCTTATGCAAACTATATCTGCTGCGTGACCAATGATCCTAAAATACCAATAGTTGAAGGTGAGTTGATGAACAGAGTGTCAGTAACCCAATGCAAAATTCACGAGACGACGTGGACAGGTACTGTAGCCTGACAACCCCAGAAGTGACCTTCATCCTGCTTAGAACTGTACACTTACCTACGGTTTTTTACTATGTGTGACGTTCTTCTCTCGTTTTTGCTTAGACAGACACTTCACCCAGTGCACATCACACAGCTGAATATATTACTGAAGCAAATGAGGTTAAGTAACTTGATTGTTTCAACAGGGTTCATTCTGGGGCATTGAAGCTGCCAAAGAATTTGGAGTGTGTTTCAATCTCCTCTTCATTCTTACTGTTTTGGTATGACAGTGGGGAATTTTTCTAGTCTACTGATCACTCAACTTTGCTTTGCAGTGCTGCTGATCTCAAATGTCATTGTGGTCTGATAAAGAATGCTGGAGTTTCCAGGTTAGAGGGAGCTAACTGTAAAGGGATAAAAAAATGTCTCATTTTGTGACTTTAAACATTACACACTTCAGTCCAGTATCTCCCTGTAAAGAAACATGCGTTACATGAAGAGAAGGTGACTTCAGGCAGGAGGACTTTCAACACCAATGACAGTGAAAGGCATGCTGGGAAATGTATGCCACTTCCCTAATTGTATTAATATACAATATGTCCAACAAAAGATCAAGTCCTTCCTACTCATCTTCATCATATCTTCTTAAATTCACAATTAACAGTCCCCCCCCCCCCCACCCCCGCCCTCCGCAACCAACTCCCCCCCCCCCCCCACCCCCCCCCCCCCGCCCCCACCCACCCCTCCTCCCCCCTCCCCGCCTCCACTCTCGCAC
>JAABNY020000001.1:48226373-48250844 GCA_015164015.2 Brevimyrus niger
AAGTCGGGGGAGAGACGCACACTTCGATTAGACTGGATAAACACATGCAGCATCTTAATTAAGAAAATGAAATGAAACAAATTAATAAATCAAGCCTTTATTACATAACACTAGGCTATAAAAAAATGCGGGTCAGGAAGCGGGTCGGGTACAATATGTATATATATTTTTTTTGCGGTCCGAGTTGCGGGCAGGTTATTGAAAACGTCGGTTGGGTTCGGGTTGTTTATACATTGACCCGCGCATCACTGGTAGGGACTTGGGTATCCTTCTCATGTTATATTTATGTTTTTATAACCTTTGCTCTGCTCTTTCCCTGTCATGCTGCATCTTAGATGCAGAATTATCTTGTGAATTTAAGACGGAGACAGACGGCGATCCTCGAATTGAATGGAAGAAAAGGGACAAAGGAGTATCCCTCATCTACTACAAAAACAAATTCACAGGTACCCGGCCTGACCGATTCCGACGCATCGGTGAGCTCTGATTGGCTGTAGTTTGTCCGTATGTGTGTGTGTGTTTGTGTGTGTTTGTGGGTTGATGACGCCCATTCAGGAACAGCGGTTTGTAAGAAGCGGAGAATGTGGCAGAGCGGCAAAGCCAGGAGTAAGACGGAGGGGACGTTTATCAGGACAGGCTCTCAGTACTGTGTTTACTTCCTCCCTAAAGGGGACCTTGCAGGGCGTGCTAAGATCACTGGCGCAACAATAACACTCAGCGATGTCACCTACAAGGATGCGGGGGTGTACCAGTGTGAAGTCACTGCAGCTCAGGACAAAGTCACCCTAGGAGAGACCAACGTCACCCTCAAAGTACTGGGTGAGACTCTCTCTGTGTTTATAGGTCACTACAACTTCCTCCTCCTTGAAGTCAAACCTCTACTGGCTCATATTCTGACAAATTTTGGGGATAGTTTAGTGATATTCATAGCACATACCCCTTGCTCTTCCATGGATTGTTTTCAGATAATTTATTGCCTGTTCAGGACTTGTTTGTGAGCACAGGAGCTCTTCATACCTCAGATGTTTCCCAAATCCCATATACATATTCAATAGTCGCTTAAGATGAAACAGATTTTTTTTTCCCTTTCCAAACCAATTTGGGAAAATTACTTGTCTGTTTTTTTATTGTATTTATCAGGTTTTAAAATCAAATGAACAGGTTCCTTCGCTGATTGGCCACCCTGCGTAGCTTTATTGTCCTCTGCCTATGTGTACTACGGCTGTGATATATTGCAATGTCCTTGTTTTGTATCTCCATCTGCCTTAATGAAGATGAGACACGTATTTCGCTTGTTAACATCAGCATGATTTTCCATGCTTTTCTCTCCACCTACCCACCCTGATGATAAATGCCCCCCCCCTGGCCTGCTGCCTCTGTGTCCGCTGACCCACGCAGTGGCCCCCGCCACTCCCACCTGCAAGATTCCCAGCTCAGCACTGTCTGGGACGGCGGTGGAACTGCACTGCCAGGACAAGCATAGTGTCCCCCCCGCAAGATACAAGTGGTTCAAGGACAACAAGCAGCTTGGCCCCAGTGGCACAGCCAACATGAACTACACCCTAGACATCAGCATTGGAACCCTGGTGAGAAGTGAAGCTTCTGGAAGCATCCGGTCCTATTTCCTTTAGCTTCCAGCCGGAATATACCGAGTAATGTAGCACTTATGTGATATTAACTTAAAGTAAATACATTTGTATTTACATTTAGATTTGTATGACGTTGCAGCCAGGGGCGGGTTTGTATTCTGCGGCCCCACCTAAAAAGTTACTACAGAGTAACTACCAATGCAGTGATTTCTTGTGAACCTCAGGGGCCCCATGCAAGTGTGTGGTTACAGTGGTGGTAAACGCCATTGCTGGTTATGGTGCATCACTGATGGAATGGAATTCAGTCTAAACCAGGGGTGTCAAACTCCAGTCCTGGAGGGCCGGAGCCCTGTGTAACTTGGTTCTTTCCCTGTTCCACCACAAATGATTCAGCTCAAAAGCTGTGTGGTAATTAGCACAAGGAGTTGAATCAGGTGATTTAAACGAGGAGAAACCCAAAAATGTGCAGGACTCTGGCCCTCCAGGACTGGAGTTTGACACCCGTGGTCTAAACTAAAGAAGGGAATCAAAGTGGTAATTTCACACACACTGAAACTGTCTGCAAAAAAACCTTAAGGGCCCCAAACTAGGAGACGATCAACGGTATCATTAATTAACATTTATTATCTTCATTTGTTTGTTTACTTTGTTTAATAGTTTATTTAACAGGGACAATGTATATTGACAACATTACTGCAAATATACACAGTTAGCCAAAAGGTTAGTTTTCATCTGTAGTCTCTGGGCTCTTCTCTTAAGAGAAAAGCACACATAAATGTAGAAACATTATCAATGCCAAATAGTACAAAATCATACAATTCAATAAAAGGAACAAAAGAATCCATGATATTCAGTTCAACTGAAAAACTAAAGCACATAGAATATTTATAACAACACAAAGCACAAAACAAGACCAGTTAAACAAAACAGAAATGCATGAATCTGTTATAATGTATACAAGTTTGATTACTGACAAACCATTCCTTTCATTTACAGAATGAGTGATAAGTAGAACTGCGTCATATGTGTCCTGATATAGTGTTACAACCCTGTGAAGTTCTAACTGAAATAGAATTTTGGCTAAAACTATCTGCTGGGGAGGATTAGTTAATAGGTTGGTTATCATTTTAATTGGTTCTCGGTACATCACCAAGGGATTATGGAAAGAACATTGCGTCAACCATGTAAATGTTATCTGTCCCTTCCTCACCCACCCCTGTTTGAGGCAGCGCTTTTCGGCAGTCTCCCGGGCCAACTCTGGACTGTACCACTGCGAGGCAGAGAATGGGGTGGGAATGCCGAAGAGCTGCAAGGCACAGGAGATGCTGATCGGTGAGTTCTTTGATGCTCGTCACTTGAATTATTGGCACCTGGCATCAGTGAGATGTCAGGAAAAACATTTCGAGGTTCTTGAGAAATGTTCTGATTGGGTTGCCAGTGTCCCTCTTTGAAAGGTTTTAGATCCTACAACTAGCGGAGTAATCATATACTTGTGGGCCCTTATCCTCAACTGCTCCGGGAACCTTTCCTCAATTATACATGATTTTGGACAAAAACTTTGCCAAATAGATACATTTAAATGTAGTGCTTGGTGATGACAGTCTCTGCTTGCAAAACTCTTTGGCTCACAGGAACACACGGTAGGTGTAGGACTGACAGCCGGGTACAAATCCGGGTTGCTCGAGTGCATTGTGTGTGTTTGAGTTTTAGCCAAGCCACTGTGAAGCAAACAGGTGAATTGTTCTGTCTACCAGGTGACCTAAACGTGCCTCTGATTGCCGCTGCCGCAGTTGGGGCCATCTTGGCCCTCTGCTTGTGCATCCTGGGGCTCTTCTATGCACGTCGGAAGGGCATCTGCAGGAGTGAGTCTCCCCTCTATGTGCATCAGCTACACCAGCAACGAAGAATTGTATAGCTGTAAAAAGAACCTCGGAGAGACGGCTTTTAATACGGATAGACACTATAGACACGTTGAAGTGGATAGCTGTGGGTTTAACTATTTTCACTTTTCTTTCTTTTTTTTTGCAGAAGACCACAGAGAAAACAGGTAAAAACCTTGTTGCTCTCTCTAACCAGATTAGATCTAACATCACACAGGAAGAACATTCCAGAAACATTTCTGCCCTTATATTGGAGTTAAAATGAAGTAGCAAATTAGAATGGATTTAAAGCAAAATCAGTTCACCAGTCGCTATTATTCATTGACTTTTTATCATTAAAATTTCTCAGTTTCAGAAGACTGGCTAACACCATATCGAGTCTTGGCTGGGATTCTGTGAACATGGTTAGATTACACAGAGCATAATAGCACTATAACGTTAGTTTGACTTTGTCATGTTGGAAGCATGTCACCCTGACGCTGTATCTGTGCTATGCTATAACATAATTCTCAAGCAGAGACGGACAGTGTGAAATAGAAGAGTAAAATAATGGAGATCAGGGGCTACAGGCACATAACTTGGAGAGTTTGAGGAATAAGTGAGGTGTGTTTGCATGCATGTTACTTTGCTAAAATGACATCTATGCAGATGTTAATTCCTTCAACAAAAGGCCTACAGCAAATTTCTAAAATGATGTCATTTAAATTATTTATGAAATGTATGCTTAAAAAAATCTTTTTTCCCCCCCAGAAATAAGATGTACAACTACTCGGGACAACGTGTAAGTTTCCATATTGTTTTATCACATTCCCTTTGTTCTTAAAATGTGATCTGCAAGGCAAAATTTCAGCTTAAAATCAAATGAGGAAGAAGACATATCTTCAACGACTTCTGACAGATATACTTACTGTTTCATTTCTGTGTAAGAAGATGTTTTTGATGGGAATATGTGTGACCTGCTGCGCAGGTGAGACCCAACTGATGTGAGATTGGCTGCTTCTGAGAAGTCAAGAACTTAAAGTGTACCTTTCTTCTCCCTAGTCTCAGGACTTCAAACATACTCAATCCTTCATGCTGTGACCCACTACTGCATCTTCCATTCCCATGGAAACAGTTGAACATCAAACCACTAATGACTGACCAAGCCCAGCTCTGCCAATAAATGAGACACATTGTGGTATTTGACTTAACCGGATGGAGGATGGACAACAAGATAAAACAGACTATGTCCTCGTTTGCATCCTATCATATAGATTGGTACCATTGGATGAATGTTCTGCCGCCATCTAGTGGGATACCTATAAAACAACCCGTTCAATCTTTGCACAACCAATCACCCTAATGAAAAACAACCCTGACTGATTTAAATATCTGTAAGAAACATGTACTGTTGGGCTTTTTAAAGTGTGATTAATTATGCAGAAGCTGTCATTAAAAGAATCCTTTCAATATTGCTTCGTGTAACTAGAGACAATTGTAATAATTCAAGTATGCAGCACAAAACTAATCAACTTTAGATGTTGATTGGCGATTTGCAAAATGCTTCAGTGTAATACAGGGAGGTTTTTTTTCAGTGTTCATTCCATGCTTATACTTTACCTATAAATGGAATGGACTTGATGATGAATGGTATATATGTTTTTATTATTTGAAACACTGTTGATTTGAAGTGACCTGCTTAAGTAATTCTTGAATGTATTAGATAATTGTAAAGGAAGAACGTATCTCCATTAGAACTCTTGGATGTGGAATCAGTATTAAATTCATTTTCTTAAAAAAAGTGTTACTTGTTATGTGTTGTACAGTTCAAAGCATTTGATGGGGTGTAATAGAAACTAGGGTAAAAATTCCAATATAACGAAAAAAGTGCAGTTTTAAAATTCCTTTATGAAAATCATTACTGCAAATTCTTTATGTGTATGTTAACATTTTAATATAAGGTCAGTCCCTTATCTGTTAAACATCATCATGGTCTTCATTCTATCTCTATGAGTACACACAACTTATACAGAACATCATAGGGGAGACCAGTGTTGGTTGACACAGGAATAATTTCTAAAGGAGTAGAAGGAGCTTTTGCAAAAATCCAACATTGGAAGATGTGACCACATGAACTACATTTTCCGATCTCATGGCTGCACACTGCTAAATAGAACTTTTGTGGTTTTTTTTATCATTAAAACAAAGAAATACCTCATGCAAAATGTCAATTTTTTACATGTATCTGATTGAAATGTTGAAAATAAATTCTACCAAATACAGATGGGGATTAACTATATTTTTTGCCAAGATATGAAAGCCTGAGAAGTCATGCCAACTTGCTATCATGAAGTGCATAGAGAGTGAGGTTAATTGGCACATAATATACAGTATATTTGAATGGTTTTTTTCTTCACAATTGAAAATGTTCATTTGAAAAAATCATTGGAGAAAGAATGTAAGAAAATTACATTTAAAATGTTAAGCGGCTAAGATTTTATTGTTTTATCACTGTTATAATTAGTCTGCTAGACATTGTTTTAATTGTTTAGATATAGGCCTACTTTGAGTGTTTTACAGATTCAGAAGCATTATTTTATTGATATTGGATGTTTGGTTTTACCTTGGATTCAAGAAACAGTTCTGTTATTTTTGTGTTATGTGAACATGCCTGAATTCAGTCTCTTTTTGTCTTTTGCTATGATGTTGCTCTCCCAATTACACACCACTGCAAAGAAAACTGTACAATAGACAACCAACTGATAGAACATTTGCCACTTTCTAGAGTCAGTTAATATCCCTACGTGTAAAGAACTTAATATGAATACCAATGTACATCATTCAAATTCAATGCATTTAATAATATGCATAATAGTATGCGCTTTTAATTCTCTATAATGTTGACATCAAACCATAAAACATTTATCTAATTAGGTTCAATAAAGCCGCTTATGATTTAATGCGATTAAATACATTTAAGTAACAACAAAATATTAAAATAAATCAATAGTAAGTAAAAGTTCAAGTAAAACAATTTTCTACTGTTTGGCGCAATTTTTTCAGTCGCTAAAACCGGGGCGAAAAAACTACATGAACCATGGACACATGTATGCAGTGCATTTTGGGTAAACTCCACAGGAAATTACGTTTACTTCTAACTTTTGTTTTGCAAATATCATTTCATGTATTATCATCTTTGTTTGCGAAATTATCCCATATGTTGCATCAATATATATATTGAACTATGAACTGATATTTTACTTTATACTTTAATTCCAAAGACTAAATTATCGCTTCACCAAAAAAGCGCGCCGCGATTCTTGGGAAACGTAGTCCAATAATATCCTCCGACTAAACGTTTTAATTTTTGCGTAGTAATCGCTATTGGGTATATTTACCTTTAATAACTACAATTTGCCTCAATGCCATTAAGTGTGGTTTTTGATGTTGCTAAAGCCGTCGCCTATTTTGGAAGAAATGCTTGTTTATAATGTTATTTGGCTATCCCCCTCCCCCTCTGGCCAGAAGCAGAGCAAACTGACGGAGTTTACCTTCGCAGGGGGGACTTACGCGACTGCGATATCTGCATCAAATCTGTGGTGTTTTCTAAAAAAGGTACGTGAAAAGTGTTTCTGTCTGAGCCCTGCTTGGCTACTAACTATTTATAACTTACTCTCCTGTCCCCACCAGAGCCGAGTTAGTCGGGAGTCTTAGATCCAAGTTCAGTTAGCGATTGTTATACTGACGATATGTAATTTGTGTGGGGAAAGTGCTTGGCTAGTTAGCATAAAATGCCGATTTCTACGTTTTCCCCCCCGGGTTAATGGGCCTCCAGATTTTCCAAGTTAGCCTCGGCAAACCGTAAACAGCAAACTAGCGAAGAGGAGCGACTAGCCCGTGTGTCGTTAGCTAGCTGTTTGGCTAGTCGAAGCTACAGCGCTGATATGCATTTCAGCTCGCCAGCAACTTAAATAATATAAAGCGCGTTCTGGTGGCTCTTAAATATTAAGTGCACACTTCGCTACTGAGATACGTAGTATTTTCTGCCGTATCACACAATAAGACAGTTATCACAATTGCCGGAACGTTGACAGCTCTTCGTGACTTTTTTCATTGCTGACCAGTTTCCAGAGTTTAGATAATATATTTAAAGTACACGTATGAAAGTTGCACGTATGATAAAATAAAACTGTAAACTTTTTTCGGTTCTCCCTTCGCGCCCGGCGCCTTTCTTGCAGCCTCCGCCGCCTCCCGCCAGGATTTCCGGCCTGCTCTCCATCACCCGACTTTGCTTCGTTTCCGTTTCTCCCATTTCCGTTTCTTTAACTACGCACTTTTGAAAATAAAGTCCGGCAAACAAGGCGGCCGGGCTGAGGAAAAGGAAGCGGAGATGTCGCATTTTTGCTACTTTTTAAGGCGATTATCTGCCTGCCGTTGGGCTGCTGTGGGGCCGGGAATGTGGGCATTTTGTTCCGTCACCTGGACGCTCTGACGGGGTGCGGTTGCCCAGCTCGCTCGAAACTCAGCGCCCGCCCTACTGTAGCCCCGGGGGTCCCGTTGCATGTGTTTACGGGGTGAAATTTATAAAATGGGCTTAATGCAGGCCTGTCGCTCGCAAGCAGCCCATTTCAGGACTCGCTTGTTCCACCCGCTTGCGCATTTTGTGCCACAGAAAGCAAAAGGCGCGCCGTGCGGGGCCTGCCCGGTCCTGGGGAGCCTCGGCGTTGCGTATGCAGTTCCACACTGTCAGGGCAGTGCTGTGCCTCACCGGATAAACGCAGAAGCTTGCGCTGCTAGTCCACAGTCTGGGTGGTGGCTGCATACAGATGCCTTCACTTAAAACATGCGTACGTTTAAAAGTTGAGCATTTCAGAGATTGAAGATTACTGGGCATTTCAAACATTTCGCCAAAGGACGGAATGGGAGATCCGTTTGCAAGGTTTGACTATGCTTTTTAATTATAATAAGTCTGGTCCTTTAGAATTTAGTGTATTTATCCTTATCGAAATATCTTTCTTGACGGTTGTTTTCCATGCATTGGAGTAATATAATGAGCTATAATTTTGACAGATGGATTAACATGGGGTGTACTGCATATTCCCGAAAATTCGGCATTGCAGCATCTAGTCTCATCTCCCCTGATTTAAACGGTTCAAGGTTTTCATATGGCTTATCGTAAAATGTTCTTTGCTTGGAAACGTTTAAATATTTTAAAATGATACTGCTAGACTTATACGTTTTGTCTGTTCATAAAAGGAGTGTTTTAATAATCATTTGTTCTTTGTTCGACAGATTTGCTTCAGCCATGTCTAAAGGCGAGACAGAAGAGCTGATAGAAATAGAAATTGATGGACAGGAGAAACAGGAATGCATGGAGGAAGGGTGAGGGTGTTTGTGTTTCTGTCTGTATCCCCATGAGAAATTTTTATTTCTGTTTGGTCTGTGCTTCCTTTGGGCTGTGGGTATAGTTTGAGTATTAGAACCACATTGAGCAGTTTGTGAAGCCCCATAGACCAGTTAATAAACCGAAGTATGTTGAGACAGTTTTGAATGATTATGGTTGGTGACAAGGGTGTTGAGTGAACCATGTGAATGATGCTGTTTGGACAGCACAGACTTTATCCCTTGCTACATTTTGTTGTCTTTTTGGATATTATATAAACAAACTTATGTAATGTCTTTACGGTATCGTCCTCAGTTTCCTTCCAGTTACTTCAGGCTGTTTTTGTTTGTCCCCTATTAGGGTAGAGGAGCAGACATTGACAGCTGCAGAGTTTGTGACACAAGCCATTGACATCAATGAGCCAATTGGCAACCTGAAGAAGCTGCTGGAGCCCCGCCTCCAGTGCTCCTTAGATGGGCATGAGATTTGTCTGCAGGACATACAGGTAACTGGCCCAGGTGTTTGGGCTGCTGTGAGTCACCACTGGATTTGAGCTGGGAAGCTAATGGTTCTGCCTGATTTCCTGCAGCTCGACCCCGACCAAAGCTTGTTTGATCAGGGAGTGAAAACCGATGGCACAGTCCAACTCAGCGTGCAGGTCATCTCCAGACAAGGTAAGACACCCCTGTAACACTGCCCCCTTAATATAATTTTAATAACTTATCACTGTATAGTATGTCATGCCTCTGTCAAGGAAATATCTTCCACTGTCCAGCACGTCCCTCTTCAATGGTCAGTAGAATGCCAGTGCGTCCCCTTTCCTTTTTGGGACAGGGGTCGAGCCTAAGTTGAACATCCTGGAGATCGTGAAGCCGGTCGAGACGGTGGAGGTGGTCATCGACCCGGACGCTGCCGTGGGTGAGGAGGGCCAGCTGGTGGAGGAGGGGCAGGTCATCACCCTGGACCGCTCCGGCATCGCGGACGACACCTCGGAGCAAGTGACCCGCTGGGCCGCCGCTCTGGAGGGCTACAGGAAGGAGCAAGTCCGGCTGGGCATCCCCTACGGTGAGGGGGAGGGAGCGGCTGGGCACCCCCTGCCCCCCTGATGCGTGATCAAGGAGTAAACAGGCACAATTTATTGTTCATTTCATGTGTGGCGTGCAGAGAGGGTTTGTTTTTTTTGTCTTATTCTTTTAATCTTTTGTTTTCTGAATTCTTTTGAGTGCAATGCAGGGAGCAGGTAGAAAAAAATGTTCACTAAATGCTTGTTTGAATATGTGACACAAAATCTACAAAATGGATACACTTTCAGGCTGTTAAACTTCCTGCCCTACTGTAATGTTAATGATCTGTATGACGTCACAAGACGGTGAAAGCAAATGTGATCATCTGCTGTCATGATTTATGCGTAACCTTTGGTAATATTGTATGTTGATTTTTCATGGTAAGTACTGTGTATTGTGCCTGTCTGTGTGCACACGTGTGAAATATGACGGTAACGTCCTGTTTGGGTGGGTGTGTGTTTGTGTGCTGTACCTTTCTCCTGCAGACCCAGTCCAGTGGAGCGCTGACCAGGTGATCCACTGGGCAGTGTGGGTGATGAAGGAGTTTAGCATGGTGGATGTGGACGTGGGGACCATCCACATCTCAGGCCGGGAGCTCTGCTCCTTCTCCCAGGAGGAGTTCCTCCAGAGGGTGCCGCACGGGGAGATCCTGTGGAGCCATCTGGAGCTACTGCGGAAGTGTGAGTCTCGGCAGTTTGCGCTTGGGGGCTGGCAGGAACATGCTTTCGCTGTTCTCATGCCCGGGGTCCTTATCATACTCTCTCTGCAGACGTGCTCGCCAGTCAGGACCAGTCGGGCCAGATCGCCACGGTGACCATTGATCAGCGTGAGTCTGCTTGCTGGTTCAAAGTAGGGATTTTGGGGTTGGAGGTATTTTCCAAGTGAAACGCTGCCCCCAAGAGGGGTTGGCCAATGTCGACATCATCTTCAGATCACATTTCCATCCGTCTCCCATTGTGTGACAGACCATGTATTCTGGGTGTGACACTGTTGGTCTTCACCTGTGTACTTTCACCACCACAGCGGTGCAGATCATCCCGGCATCTGTGCAGCAGACCCCTTCCGGGACCATCAAGGTCCTGACCACCAAGCAGGGCAAAGTACAGAGATCCCCTCGCATCTCTGGCGGGGAGGACCGTAGCTCGCCGGGAAACCGTACAGGTAGGCAGATGCGGGGCCTGGGGGTGGTTTCTCCCCTTAAACATCCATAGCTAACTCGCATAGCAGGAATAAGTGTATGACAACGCTGATGCTATTTCAGGTAATTAACGCTGTTTGTAAAGAAGCGAGGCGCTGATTAGATTAGTCAATAGGATACATTGTGGGTGTTTGTGTGTTTGCCTGACCTTTTTATCCTCTCACGGGTGTTAGTATTTATGTGAAAATATATTTTTTGGGGGGGTTGAAGTGATGTCTAACTGGTGAGTTCTAATTACAGTCTGAATAGGTGAAGTAATTTAACAGTGCTGCAGGGGCTTATCCTTTTGATTGGAGGTGTTAAAATTCACTGTATATGTCGGGCTAGTTAGGTTGGGTGTGTAATGTGGTCTGCGGACACGTCGTGTTCTCCTCCCTTCAGGGAACAACGGGCAGATCCAGCTGTGGCAGTTCCTGCTGGAGCTGCTGACGGACAAGGACGCGCGCGACTGCATCTCCTGGGTGGGAGACGACGGCGAGTTCAAACTGAACCAGCCGGAGCTGGTGGCCCACAAGTGGGGGCAGAGGAAGAACAAGCCCACCATGAACTACGAGAAGCTAAGCCGCGCGCTCAGGTCTGCCCTGATTGGTTTATTTAGGTTGGCTCCATCGTTGGTGGAGTTACCCTTTCTCTTTGTTTGAACGGCCTTCTGTTACATTTATTGGCCCTTGAATAGTCTTATTAGATTCATGCTTTAATAGTTATAGGTGGTATTGCTCCAGTACTACTTAGACTTGCACCTGGGCTTTTATTGGAAGGTCAGCCTAGCTGCACTTATGCCTATTGACTTCTTGATGAATGTTAGAAATGTGTTATTTGCCTGGCTTGTATGTTTCTTTGGACAACAGCATCTGCTAAACATGTAAATGTAAACTTGGGGTGAGGAAAATTATAAATGACATACAGGGGCCTGTTTCTTCAGTAATTAGTAACGGACAAGAAGCCAGTAAGCTAGTTGTACCACAGCCATAGTAGCGTTTAAAAGCAGTACAATGGATATGTGTGGCAGGGTAAAGATTTGTATTTGAGGTTTCCCTGTCACCGCTGTTGCAGGTATTACTACGACGGGGACATGATATGCAAGGTGCAGGGCAAGAGGTTCGTATACAAGTTTGTGTGCGACCTGAAGACGCTGATTGGCTACAGCGCGGCTGAGCTGAACCACCTGGTGACGGAGTGCGAGCAGAAGAAGCTGGCCCGCATGCAACTGCACGGCCTGGCCCAGCCCGTTACCACGGTGACGCTTGCCACCGCCGCCCTCGAGAAGGACAGCTGAGATGGAGAAGTGTGCAGGAGTGGGGGATAGTAGCAGCAGCAGCCATCATGGGTGGTGTGGAGGTGCGGGGGTGTGTGTGTCTAAGAGCACCCCCTCCCCTTCCCCAAGCGTCTGTAAAAGTGTGATTGGCAGAGGAAGAGTATGAAGTGTGTGTGTGTGTGCCACTGTTTGCAAGCCGTCATTCTCGGGATGTTGGACATCAGTCCTTTGGGGGAGGAGAGAGGCTTTTTGGGAGAAAAGCATTCCAGTTTAAATCCACCTCCAAGTCTGGAATGTACAGGCTTAGTGCCTGGCTTTGTGTGCGAGTGTGAATGAGATCACGTCTGTGTCCAAGGTGTGTTTGACTTGTACTCAGGTTAGGAGGCAAATCCGCTTCAGCATTTCCATTGTATATACATATGTTTTTGATAGCCACCAGGGCAGTGTATTTTCAGTTTGTAAAAGTACTTTTTCCTTTTAGCATTTCCCCAATGCATGGACCTTTCCTGTCCACTGGGGGGCAATAAAGAGGCATGTCTTTTCTTACTACTTGTCAGATTTCATTCCTCCTGCACTGCATTGCAGCATGACCCCAGTGACCACAGAAAGGACTGTGCCTTTTCACTTCCTCAAATGCACGTGAAAATATTCAGCGTCCCCCTCCAGCTGGTGTTTGGTTCCATGGCAGGGGAATATAGATGAAAGGCAATTTCTTAGACAAAGTCAGAAGTGAGACTGTTTCACATTTTAAGCTTTATTATGTAATATGATGTAGAAAGCTTTCCCACTTGAAGAAAATGGTTTGTACAGTCGCACAAAACATGAGGAAAATGTATACTGCACCCTGCTGTTTATAAATCAGTTTCCATTGAGGATTAATTTTGGTTGTTGATCCATCAGGTGTCACAAAGCTCCACCCACCAAGACAGGTCTCCTGTTTTTTTTTTTTTTTTTGTTTTTTTGCACTTTGGCCTTTTTTTTATATAAATCAGTGGTGGCAGTAAAGGGAAAGTACTATGCTACCTAAGGTGGACCTCAGTAATTTCTAACGTGGTTCATGTAGATGTGTGAACGGTTACATTTTGACCTGTCTGGTCTTAGTTCTTTTCACCATATTTTGCACAAAACAACCCCACATCTACTGCGAGTTTCCAAGCTAGAGTTCCTTTAGCTACCACTCAAATTGAAATCCGCTCAAAATTTCAGCCAGCCAATTCATAGCATCTTTTGCTCATGTAGGTAAATTTCCAGAGGCTAGTGGGAGGGAACTTGCGTTAATTTGGCAAAAATATCTACATTCAGTGTTTAACTTTGTCCTAATGTACAGTATCTGACTCATTACTGTACACAGTCACTCCTGAAATGAGTACAGCAGTTAGAAACCAGGTTGTGGGGGGTGGGAGAGGCACAGCTGTCAATCTGGCACACCTGGACAGACATTAAGGGGGTGGGGTTAAAGAGAGACACTGGATAGACCCAGATTGTTTAACAGAATCCTTTAGGCAGGGTTGGTGATGTCACAAAATTTTAATTTCCTGCCAGACTGAGGGATAAAAGGCTAGTTGGTGGTTAGGGTCAGATTTTGGTTCTCACACATCCCGAATTTCAAAGCAAACAGGAAGAGGAAAAAAGGACACAAAAAGGGAAAGAAACATGGCTTTTCATCTCATGTTGAGACTTACAGGAACAAAGCAATGGAGAAAAACATTTAGCTTGTACCTCCACCACTGGAAACGCAACCCTCCCCCAAGCCCACGGAGAAAAACACATTAAAGATGAAACATCTACATAACACGCTGAAGATGCATAGTAAGCCAAAATGAAACCTGAATGATACATTACAGGAAGCCAAAGGAAGGAAAAATAAAACATCATTGGAATTCTGCAGTCCCACCTCGGACCACTAGAGGGGGATACTTAAAGATCTCTTAAAGCATGTATCCATAACAGTAGACCAGATTCTGAATCTCATTTAAAGTCACATGGTCACAACTAAATATACAATCCCGCTAATCTACACAACCTCTAGATGTGAAATGATCTGTACAAATAGCAGAACATTTTTATAATGGTGAACATCATGCACTAAACAGTACAGCTAGTCTCTGCCATATATGCATTACACTTAAATTAAAAAACATTCAGTTTTTTTTAACACTCCTGTCAGTGTTTTTTCATGAATTTTTCTTTTTTTTGGAAAAAAAAAGATCAATAGAATAGAATAATTCAAAAATAAAAAAGCTCATTGAAGTGTACATTTCTTCTTTGCCTTTTACCAATAAGAACCTGGCAAGGACAACACAGCACAGCTGTAATCAAAATGCAGAAGGAAAGAAGAGAAGAGTGAGAGGAAGGAAAGAGGGGGGTATTTACACTGGGATGCCCCCTAGTGCCCAGCGTTTATAGGTGCAGCAGGGAGGGGGTGGAGCAGGACAGTGTGGGAGGGGCTTGTTCTCAGGCAGACATATGGATGGCTAAATCCTGCAAAGCTGTGGAGGCAGGACATGCTAGTGGTGGCTAGCTGGGAGAGCTTCAGCTGACTAACACAGGCTAGCCGAAACAGCCACTGCATCAAAACTAACTGCCAGCAGCCATTTCTGTGCCAGCTGCAAGGGAAGCAGCCAAGGGAGAACCTGCAGCTTACCGTCACCTGGCGACGGAAGGCTGTGTGTTGCCACGGCTACAGAGCCCCGCCCACGCTGTCCTGTTTCGGAGCGCCTGGGCATGAGAGCAGGGGTCATGGAGGGAGGGGCGGGACTGGGCCAGGCTGGGGCCAGAGGATCGCAGCTTTTGATGGGAAGAGGGGGGGGGGATGCATCAGTTCTGCATCTGCTCAAAGAACTTGTAGGTGGGGTTTTCATAGCCATTCTGCTGCATCTTGGAAAGGTGGCGCTCTTCAGGGGTCACTGCAGCATCAACCTGTTGGAAGCGGATGGGTGGATGTATTCAAGAAGACGCATCATTGGCTAGACAACACTGATGTAGTGCAGTTCAGAGAAACAAAAAAACTATTGGCCACAACAGGGGAAAATGTATTTAGATTTACGGGCCGTAAAAGACATCTACTGAAACAACTCACCTCTACCACTCCATGATGGATGGAAGTGTACTGCTTCTTCCTCAGCATCACCAGGGTGATGACGATGATGGTCGCTATGACAACACCACCCACCATCAGTCCAATGATGGCTCCCTTGTTGGAGCCCACATCCTCGGCAAAGAACACCTGGTGAGACACAAGATGGAGTGATCACACAAACAGAGAACGCTGCAGAGACCTGCTCCTGTAACCCATCAAGAGCCAAAACAAACACATTTATGAAGTATAACCATTTTTAATAGGGCTGTTTTTAACCTTCGCAGCCACATTCCTGCAGATGTTAGATTCATTCCCAGAACGTGGACACAGAATCACAACACGACAACAGGACAAGTGACAGGATGTTTCTCAGCAGGCCTTGGTTACCATGACACCACCGCCTCATTAACTTAGCTACCAGAAGGGAGCTGGAACCCTCTCAGCTCAATTTTACAATCCAAATACTGGACTTCTGGCAGAGGATATGGACCAATGAGGTGTTAGAGTACCAACCACTGATCGTGAAGAGCAGAGGCAGGAGAAGAGTAAATCTGGCCAGAGGAGGTAATCCATAAGAAAGCACCAACTGGAGTGTTAGTGTCTAGTGTATAAAGGTCTAAAATGGGTATGGCATGTAGATGTATGTATAACCTAGGTTAACAACATATGCATGTCCATTTATGGCTGTACCAGTTTCTGATGGTGGACTTCATATCCAGTGCTGTCCCTCTCCTCAGCCTCCATAAGCAATTCAGGGATTGTCCCGGGCTTCAGTCCAGAGCCTGAGGACACGCAGAAGGCGTTTCAGAAAGTTTCCAAAAAATTATGGTTCTTGTGCACCCTCTCACCTATACGCCTACCTGGTCTGGTGGGGACTCTCTCAAGAGCAGGATGTACATCAAAAGGCTCAACTGGAGAGGGGGAAAATGTGAAACATTTGTTCATTATTTATAGCTCCCATTTCTAGCATTAAGCATGGTTAGCATGAGGCTAAGGGAGTTTTCACTGTGCCTACCCTGGTTCACTTGTCCGAAGCTCTCAGGATGGATGAAGCCTAACCCATCCAGGACCTGCCCATTCTTCTCAGGGGGCAGCACATCCAAGGGGGCAGTGCTTTCTGGCAAGTCCGGCATCAGGGCATCGTTCCCGTAGCTGATCCTGCCCTCGCTCTGCAGGGAGGAGAGCTGCTGGGAGACCTCGGCCTGCTCCCTCTGAAGCAGATCCTCTGTAGGAGGAGGGGGGGGGGGAGAGGAGGAGGGCAAAGGGGTACTGAGACTGGAGCAGATGGACAAAGCATCACAGATGGTACTGTGACGACAAGAGACACGGATTCACTGAGTAATATCGAGGCGGTGGTGGGGGGGGGGGCAGGCGAAGGTGTGAAGGGCGCAGGAGGAAAGCATGGTGATGCATTGAAGGGCATGTACACTGAAGCCTGGAGGGGTGTACGGGCAAATGCTGAACTCTATCTGGAGGGTGTTTATGGGACCATGAAGATGTTGAGGTGAACAGATTTCAGTTTCAGACACAGACAGGCAGTAGGGATTTGGGCCGAGGACATCACCAGACTCACCGACTTGACCCCGGATCTCATTAGCAAGGCTGGGAACCTTGTAGAGCAGTCCTAGAGACTGGTTCATCCTCTCCTCAATCACTCGGAGGTGGGTCAACACCTGGGATAGAGTTAGACCATCACTCATAAGGGTCTTTATTAGATAACCTCAGGAGACATCACCAACCTGAGCTAGAAGCCCAAACAAGGCTTACAGTGTTTCCATAAGTAACGAAGCAATCTTTTCGTTCTATTGGCAAAGTCCGTAGGCTATATAGCAATTCCTGGGTGGCATTTCATCACCCACTTTGTAGGTTTTCATAACACCAAAGACTCATGGGAAACATGCACCACTTTTAGCATCACTATCTGAATCTTGACAGGATGAAAAACTGTACATGTGCCGGTTCAGAAGACCAAGCAACAGATTTCATTTCTAGATTTCTAGTCCAGAATTAGTGGCATTTAAGGTGTTTTGAAAAGTCAAATCATTATTTTTGGTGCAATCTTCCATAAGCCACCAGTACCATTCATGTATTTTAAGGCAGCTTGTATGTAGGTTCTTAAGGACATGGACTCATAACATAAACCCTATCGGTTGGAGGATCAGAAGTGATCTACTCTAGTACCCCAAGGGATCTCAACCAGAATTACTCCGGAAATATATCAAGCTGTTTTAACAAGTAACAACTGCATGTTACTTTGGACAGGTAGGTACCTTAATACTTAATGCCAAGCATGAACTGAACGACACCAGCTAAAGTCTGGGCGAAAAAAGCTTCAGCTCCTTAAAGGGGAGAGTACCTGGGAACGAATCTGAGCGGCCTTCTTGGGGTCCACCATGCGCACGTGCTCAAAGTGTTTGAGGGTGTGCTGCCGGTCCTTCTGTTCGGCACGAAGGTACCTCTTCAGCAGGTTGAACACCTGCCGAGGCTGGAAGGTAGAGAGCAGTCAGAGGTTTCTAGCGTCTGGAAATCCGGGGAAGGGCCAAATCATCTCAAAGCTACTCAAAACAGAAGCCTTGTGGACTACTGTTCTCGAAGACTCAAAACTAAGCCCTGGACCTAAAAGCACCCTTAGATGAGTATCTAAGCTTCTTGGTTTTAACATTGGGCTGAGGATGTTCTGCATGGAAGGAGGTAGACCGCTGAGCAGGTATGCACACATTAAGGCACATTGAGGGCGCCTACCCTTGGGGTGGAGGACTGTAGGGCAGTCAGGTAGTTCTCTAGAGCCAGGCGGCGTTTGTCATTCAGCAGGGCCTCCACCCGAGCCATGTGGGTCTCCACCAGCTGCTGTCTCTCCGTGGCAGCCTGCTGCTCTAGAGCCTCCACCTTCTCCTGGAAGCGCTGCTCACACACACACACACACACGCAGACCCTTAACCCTCAACGTGGGGCCGGCAAAGTCATCCATGCATCTCAGATTCACATTAAGAGGGGGGATCCAGTTAAATTAGACTACTTGACTGGAAAGGTGACCCAGAACTCATGGAGTCCGTGTTTGAGCACTAGTACCAGCTTGGAGCTAAAATCGGGTTTCTCTGCTGGTACTGAGAGCCCACTAGTGCAGATGTGCCTCTCACCTGGATGACAGCCTTCTTATCTGCACGGGACAGACTCTTTGCCTCCCTCTCTGCTTCCTCCCACTCTCTCATCACCTGGAGAGACCGAGTGTTAAAAAAAAAAAAAAATCTAGATCATAAAGCTCCCAAGCCATCCTACTCCTTGTTTCTTTTTTTACCAAGAAAAATCAGGTTGTCTTGCATATTACCCTTCATTTCTTAGTTTTTTTTTTTTTTTTTTTTTAAATCCAGGGCTGCATAACCGGGTCGTTAGACATTACACGACTTGGACCCTGTTTCCTCGTGACAGTCCGGGTGCCAAGTCTCCCCTTCCATACCTGGGACATCTTCTCCCTGTGCTTGGCCTCCAGGTTCTCCTTTGCCTTCTGGAAGCGGGCGTGCTCATTTTCATCTCCAGGAGTCTCGAGATAGCGGTCGACAGCATCGGGGGGGCTGGGGGCGGTGGTGGGCACTGAGAAAGGGGTTGACAGAGACGTTCAATACCAGACGCTCGTTAGAAATCTATCTTCTTGGCCGAATCAGCTCAGTGTTTTCAGGTGAAACCTTTGTTCCACATGCTGGTTAGTAAGTTAGAGTACATTTCAGCAAGAGCGGAGGAGGAAACATGGCTGGAATGTTGTCGAGTTTAGGTGAACCATTACCATGTTGAGATACAAAGTTTAACTGGCCTTGGGCATCCATGAAAGGAAAGCCTCCCTTCCCCTAAGGCCTGGAACGTGGACAGAAACAGCTCTCCTTTGTTTGGTCAGGCAGCCATTGTTTGAGGAGGCTCCAGTATCTGATCTCAGTTTACCAGCAGCCTAAGAGTTTGACCCCACTGCATACCCCGGAGGGCCGAACTCCGCCAAGCCAGTAAGCGGAAAGATCAGATAGACATTCTGCACCGTCAGAATAGGGGCTGGCACCTCTGGAACATGAGCCCGTACTCGCTCGGAGCTGCTGAACCGGGCAAAACTAGACCCGCTTGGGATGGGCCCAGCTGGGAGGAGCTAGTTGACGATTCCCACACAGGCAGACAGGCCCACACACCTCAGTTAGGACATGTAAACACATTAAAACACACAAATCACCAGCAACGTTTGTATGCCCAGACCCTTGAGTCTCTCGCATAGTTGATTCTCTCCTGGCTGTAGTCTTGCGCGACCCAGATTTAGGCAGTGGCATTTTTTGAGATTTTTAGACATAGAAAAAGGGCTGAATACACAGAACACACAAACACACACACACACACACACAACTGCACCCCAAGATGGACACACAATCAACGTTGGTTATACCTGGACTGTATGGAGCTGAAAACAGCGTCAGTAACATGGACAGAGCAGACTGAAGTCAGAGCATCAGGGCTGGGTGACCGGCAGAAGTAGCGCTCACACCAGACATAGCAGGTAGCGGGTTTAGAGATGCAGAGAGACAAACGGGAGGAGAGGGCAGTCGGCCCGCCAGGTAGGGCGGGGCGGGACCAGGACAGAGCATCCCGGGACTTACACACGCTACTGCAGACCGACAGGCAGTAGGCCTCCGACTCGAAGTTATTACGGTTGCCCCCGCAGCCCCCGTAGATGAAGGGAACGCAGCGGCCCTCGTCACGGTCGAAGTACCAGCGCTGCAGCATGGCACGGCATGGGCCTGTCTCCGCGCCCTCCCAACACACCTCTGCCAGGGAGAGAGGGTCAGAGCCACACGCGCCCACACACACACGCACACACGCACCTAAATTCCTCATTATCTCCTCTGGCGTTGCCTGAAGACTGGACCACCGCTGTCCAATCAGACCACCACTATTGGGAACACTAATGCAGAAGGGGGCGGGGACACGAGAAGATCTGACTCCCCCCACCCTTTACTCACCCCGGACAACCTCTTCCACAGACTCGGTGGTGGTAGTGGTGGTGGTTGTCATGGCGACGCCGGTGGCGTATTCATTGGCGTTGCGGTCGTCGACCTCCGCGTCCTCATCCTCGTCCTCGTCATCCTCACCGTCACCATCCTCGTCGGCCTCCAGGGTCTCTTCCTCCTCGTCCTTTTCCTCATCTTCAGTTGCAGCAGGCTCTTTCTCCTCCGTAGGCCTCATATCCCTAGGCATGCTAGTTGGTTGACAAGGTTGGGGGGGGGGTACATTTTTAATAAAATCTTTTTTTTTAATGAATATTACAATCCCGCAATCTCTACTCATATTTGGGAAACTGCTAAAGGCAGGAAAAACATTGCCAAGCTGGCAACTGGAACATTCATCCATCCCACCAATCTGACTGCTTTGCTTATACAGTGGCGAGTCCTGCCAAGATAGCATTACAGAATTCAGCCGATGGACAGACTATGGCAGAGAAAGATAAGAAGAAAACACTGGAAACACTTATAACTACTCCTATTTTTGTCTATTCAGGTTAAAAGTCCAACAGTGTTTTGTATGCATGGAATGAAATATAATATAATTGCTAAAGTAATTAGCAGGAAGTCCCATTAAAGGTGTGTCTTTGTCCCTAATGTCTGTCACCTTTTAATTTTGCTTACTCACACTGCATAGGAAGCACTGGAACTGTCCTGCCAATAAAGCTCATTTTGAAAATGGATTTAAATTCATGGGAGGGAGACAGAAACCCTGGGGCCGGCCGTAGGAACGGCAGCCAAAAAGGCTCGTTTTAATAGCAGGCGTCAGCAGGGCCCGAGTCACACGTCGCCCTGAAAAACGGGAGCCTGAGGGCGTCGGAACAGCGGCGCCCCCCATACGTGCCTGTTGTCGTTGTACTCGGTCTCCGAGCCGCCCCACCAGACGTCGGAGTCGTCCTCGTCTGTGCTGTCGGACTCCCGCTCGGCCTCCGAGGGGCAGCACACGAACTCCACGCCCCGGAAGCGGTCGATGCCGCACGGCAGCAGCATCCCGTAGTCGTGCAGGTTCATCGTGCGGTTGCCGCATGACTGTGGCCGGACAGACGGGAGCGGCAAGGAAGGAAGGGAGGAAAAGGGGGGGAAGGATTCAAACAAAGAGGAGATACTGTATTACCCCGCGATCAATTACTCCAGCGTGTCCAGATGGAGTGGTGTAAATGGAGCTGAATTTTTGGTCAACAGGATATGCAAAATAAATGGACAGGGAACGGTATTAACAGACCCCCACGCAAGCCCAGCCCTGCTCTCTGTCTCGGCATATCAACTCAAGGTCCCTTATAAATAAGCATAAAGAAACTGTTATTCATGCCATCCAGTCAGTAACATGACAGGATTAGAGAGCACAAAACGAAACTTCAGAGTAGATACAGCTCAGAATTGTAAAGGTGTGTATTTCTGGAATAAATATGAAACAACTGGCTGAAACGGATGCCAAGATGAAGCGAGATGGGTGTGGGGGCGGAGTCGGGGATGGACTGGGGGCGGAGTCAGGACACTCACCTCCTTAGCCACGGTGTGCCAGTGCAGGTGACTCTCACACGTGTCCATGCGCTCCTGGTGCAAGAACCGGCACTTTTCGGGGACGAGCAGCGCATCACTCACAAACTCGCCAACTGGGACACGGAGGTCAGAGGTCAGCATCTAAATCACCCGCGGTTACGCATGATTGTTTGTGTGGACTCTCTCCTAGATGATATTTTAATCAAAGCGCTTCCTAGCCACAGTGTGCTGAAAGCTCAAAAATGAAGTTTAATCATTCAATTATTAAACCAAGCCCCCTAGAGGACTGGGTAGGGATAAGACTTCAAAGTGCTTGTGCTTTTTACAGTTTAACAGCAATTTATAAGAACGAAATCATCTATTTGATATATTGCTGTCACGGCAGTTTTCAGTTACTGCCTCAGAGGCCTGCATACACCAACACACATTCGTCAGTACACGCGCGCGCGCACACACACACACACACACACGCGCGCACATGCACACACACACACGCACACACACACGCACCCAGGCAGCGGTAGGGCACCACGATGTGCAGGTGGCTACGGCAATGAGTCCTTCCTCTCTTGCACCAGTTCTGGATGCTGACGGGCTGGTTGGCCTCGACGACGTTGGTGATCTCAAGGTCTGGATACACCTATAGAGAGCGCGTGACCAGACCATTTACACTCTATTGTGCCACCCCCCCCATTCCAGCACTTGCCCTCTGACCTGCGACCCCCGACCCACCTCCTGGCAGTACTGCAGGATGCCCTCCTTGGTGCTGATGCAGCTCTTGGTGCCGCTGGGGTCAGGCTCCCACTTGCCGTTCTGCACGTTGACGTGCATGTTGAGTTTCCCGCAGAACATGGCCACCTGAGGCTCGGCCAGGAGCCCCATGGAGCCGTCTGCCGGCACCTGGTGGGAACCAAATTCATCAAATTGTAACATTTCAGCAGTCATTTATTTTAAATGCAGTTGCTTTATTATAATTAAATAAACCCCCATGCATCCACCAACCGCTCACCCTGGGCAGGATCGTGGCGGAATTATCACAACTCATTTCTAAAGTGTACTGAAACATCCCTGTACTTAACAGAACAATGGGCAGTCAAGAAAGATCCGTGGACTTCCTGCCATTGAAATGAGCTGGATTCAAGGCGATAAACACTGCCTGGTCATTATGACTAAGAACGTACAGAACAATGCCTGGTCTATAAGTACATTCACAGACAAAACCCCACCAGAAAGCACATGAACAACTTAAGCCTTCAGGTTACAAGCACATCACCACAGCAGCTTAGCTACTCTGGAACATCATGAATGGGAATAAAACCTGAGCACCGCCTTAAAATCGGCAAAAACAACCATCGCATCATCAACACAAGATGTTTTTAGTGGGATCTGAGAGGGCGACCTAGCGAGGCCCAGTAAAGCGATCATTCCTAACCCTAACCCCACCCACATTCCTGAGAACCACACCGCTGGAAAATCTTAAGTTACTTTTTTTAAGGCCAGTTCATGTCGGCACTGAGGACTGCATTGTTTGTAAAGGGTGGGGGGATGGTGTTCTCAACAGGTAAAAAAAAAAAATTACAAATACAAAAAAAAAAAAAAGCCCTAAGAAATGAATCCGACGTTTCCAACACGGCTACTGCTGAGAAGCACATGCTGGATTTCAAAACCGATTGGCAGCAGCCTCTGAGGACTGCAGCCTTAGTGACGCAGCTCCCCGCACGGACCATCCATTCATGGCCTCTAACAAGCCTCTGCAGGGAGGTAGCGAGTCACTGGGTGACTCATCCCGAGTCGTCAGGGTGCCCAGAGGACCAGCACGTAAATCGGGGACACGGACGTAACAACAAACACAGGAAAGGCGGCGTACAGCGCACTGGGTTTGTGTTTCTGATTGGAAGGTCGCTGGCTCAAATCAGAGTGATGTCATCGTTGGGCCCCTGAGCAAGGCCCTAAAGCCCAAACTGCTCAGGGATTGGCTGACCCTGCTTGAACAGCTCCCTCCCCAGGACCATCCAGACGCTGAACTCCTTGCTACCACCACAGATTTGTACATTGACTTGACTGCTATTTGCCGTCGCTATCAGTACTCACTATTTACCCAGATTTATCGCTCTGATATTTATTATTCATTTGTGCTATGTATGTCCAACTCTGCTTCCATCACTGCCTGTTCTAAACATTCCATGGTGTATGTTTATATTGTGGGTGACTTTTGTCCTTAGTTGAGATTTCCTGGGGACTGCATGCCATGCCACAGCATGTTCTGTACTGAATATGGTTTGCGTGACAATAAAAGCCCAACTTGGCTAGCCTTTCTTCAAAACGCACGTCGATTTGGATAACAGCTTCTGCTACATGAAATGCAAAAAATTATTTCATATCCATCCCGACTTGTCTTCCTCAACTGTGACATGGGCAGTTTCATGAAGCAGGGTGTTTAATGGCCTAATGGCAGACATTTGGCTCAGGAGCTCAACACCTGCTGGGGGGCAAAGGAAGGAGTGTCCGGAGCAGGAG
>JAABNY020000001.1:48250944-48285926 GCA_015164015.2 Brevimyrus niger
ACTGAATATGGTTTGCGTGACAATAAAAGCCCAACTTGGCTAGCCTTTCTTCAAAACGCACGTCGATTTGGATAACATGAAATGTAAAAAATTATTTCATATCCATCCCGACTTGTCTTCCTCAACTGTGACATGGGCAGTTTCATGGCCTAATGGCAGACATTTGGCTCAGGAGCTCAACACCTGCTGGGGGGCAAAGGAAGGAGTGTCCGGAGCAGGAGTTGCTGATAAAAGTGAGGGGGCACGTGCTGACCCTGCCGGGGATGGGGGACAGAGCGCTTGGTGCGTAATCTACAGATACTTTGATGTCTAACCTAAAGAAACACAGACAAAGACTTTTACAGTATATAGAGCAAGTTCAGCCAACCCTTTCTCACCAGAGAGACTTGTCCCTGGATTAAAGGAGCGAAACGTCATTCATTCCACTGTCTAGGGTTGTACACGACGAGTGAGAATAACAAACGTGACAAACAAAGCAAAACAGAAGTTCGGAGCAAAGCTAGAGAGCTCGTGCACAGAATTATGGGGCTGTTCACCACACCACCAGCAAGGGGGACTCGGCACTGAATCTATCCTACCATGATTTACATATCTGCAAAACAAAATCGCTTAAAATTACACAAATTTAAATAATTAGCTAGATGTTTTTATTACAACTTGCACATTTTGTAATTTTATTTAGTTCATTCAACAGGACAGATTTAGGACATCCAAAATATTTAGCACAAATCCCTCACTCCCAGAATAACAGCGTTTGAGACACATTCCTTAAAAGTCATAAATATGAAGGTGTTTTTCAAATGGCCTGGAGGATGCGCCCTAAAAATAAGCGTCAGGCTTCATTTTTAGGTCGTCTGTCCAGCACTGGCTGGTCAAAAACGTGCCGCGGTAATTCCTCCATCTGTTAGATGCCGTTATTCCCAGCAATTTAGAGCCCGAATGGAAAATGAGCGCAATGCAAACGGCATTTTCACGGAGACCGGGAGCGTCCGCGGAAGGCGACACCCAACACCACGCACAGCAGAGACAGATGCGGGGGTCGCTTATGGCGACAGAAGCCCAGCTGGACATGGGACAGACCGACGCAGAAAAGGTGAATGATTACAGACCTCACACTGGCAGCTTGTCCCCCCCCACCAGAGCAAACACCCTTCTCCACGTCCCACCAGGACTGATCCAGAAGGTCTGTCAACACCCCCTCCATTCTGGCCCCCTCCCCCCACCTCTACTGTGTCAGAACTAAATTAACCACCCAGCCCAAGCCGCTAGGAACCTTCCACAGGGAGAAGGCGATATCTATAATTAGAGATGATTAAAACGGGAAGCACGGCTTCCGGCGTTAACTGCGAGCAGGAATCCAGCGCTAAGGTCTCTGGAAACACAGAAAGGGGGACGTGAGGTCAAACTGCAAGGGGGGGAAGGTAGTGTACTCCTGTTTATATCCATCTCCATTGGGGCGATCCGGAACACAAAAGAATAAACACCCCTAAAAGCATACAAACTCAACCTGGGACAGAAACACACAGGAAGTCAGATAAAGGACAGGAAGGTGAGGCACCCTGGACTAGAAAAATTGACAGTATGTCAGGCGTTCATGTGTTTGAGCAGAGGGCAGGACCGGCAAGAGAGATGAGGTGCTCAAATACACCCCCTGGGGGCACTTTAAAGCTCCAATCTGCAGGGCCGTTAGTTCTGACGTTATTTCCCTCTCTGGATTAAAAATCAGTAAAAGCACTCTGGTGTGTTTCACAGAGATTACAGATTTAATCTCGCAGGACTGCACTGTGCTCAGCAGATTGATGGGGGCAGACTGACACACTGATTAATCCTTCAAGATGCAGACGAGGCAGGGAGGAGATGAGATGGCGCTTTATCGATCCCCGGAGGGGGAATTATTAAAATGGAGAAGCTGGGAGAAACGGGAAATTCTGCTTTAAAATTTCCGCATTACGATCCAACATGCTGTCAAGTCCACTCAAAGGCTACGAGAGTCATTCATCACAAGATCTCCAGTAAGCTATGAAATTGAAAGTTGGAAGCGTTTACGGTAAAGCAGCTTCGCCGGCATTGCTGTTCACCTTAAGGGTCGGCAAACTTCAAAGCCTGTATGGGTTAGTTACAACAGTGGAGAGCAGGATGGAAAGTCATCACCATGAGAACGACCATGATTAATCAGTGATATTTCATAATAATGGATGTTTGACAGCAAAGAGGTTTTTCTTCCCCCATGACAAAACCCTCCCCCATCCGGTAAGGACTCCTTCCTCCATTATATTTAATACTGAACGCGTTGCTGTTTTGTCCCCAGACAGACCCCACCCTCACAAACCATCTTTTCACAGCTCAGTGAAAAAAGTGCCTTTTTTTCTGCCACACACAGGTGAGCCTGTGGACTCGGGGGAACCGCTCACGTGGATCAAAAGGGCAGTGGGGCACCAAAGGCCGGTGCGCCAGCACTGCCCAGTGCGCAGATGAAAGCCCGCCAGCCAATCAAGACGCAGGAAAGAGAGGACCACCCGCACTTCCTGTCTGTACGACTCCCACCCTTCCTGCCGGAGAGCAATGCAGGGGCGGGCAGTCTAAAAAACTGTCTTTGTCAAAGACAAAACAACTGACACAAAGAGAGACAGACAAAGCTGCCATCACCGATTCCAGAAACCTGTTCTTACAGTCTCACACACACACAGGCACACAGACACACCAAGGCCAGTGCCCCACCTGTGCAAACTGTACCACACAACCTACAGCTGCAACTCATGGCATCCATCTGCCATCAGCTGGTGATAAAGGGCCGAGGTCAGACGGGGGAAGGGGGGGGGGCACAAAAGATAAAAGCCTTGAAAGGCAGAGCGTAAAGGACAAAATGTAGACGGGGGTGTGCGGCAGGCTGCTGACACAAGCATTACAGTGGAACACGGCTTGTTCACACACACACACACACACACACACACAGAACAGAGTCAGTGATGAATGCCGTACACCCGGCAGATGGTGGCTTGCTGTACCATCCTATCAGCACACGCATGGCGGTAACGGCTCATAGAACACGCGGCAACGCACAAACATGAGTCGCGCCAGAGCCCTGGAGGTGCCGCGGGATATTGGCGGGGCGAGGCGGGGCGGGGTCGTGGGCGCTTTGCTGAAAAGGGAATAAAGTGGCCTTTCGTGGCAGCGGACAGAAGTCAGGACAGACCCCCGTACGGAAAGGAGAACCGGCCCAGGGGACCAAACACATTTTCTCTGGGTTTTAATTAGAATTAAAAAAAACATATCAGCCTGCCCCTTTCTGGTCGACAGTTGCAGCTAGGTCTCGTCGCGCTGATGCCTGAACCTTAAAAATTAATCCCGTTACACGTACAAAACACTGGGAACAACGAATCTCGCAAAGCTGCACTCAGACAAGCTGGCGCTGCATTTGAGACAGCCCTTTCCCTGATCTCCCGGCGGCCGAACCCTCCCCCATGACCTTGTCCTGACTGTCTAAAACTGACCTCTACAGGAATGCAACGGGTTATTGTCTGGGAGAGAAAGAAAACAACAAAAAACAAAACAAAAAAAACAAACTTCTGCTATTGGGATTTGTCCTGTCAGGACTGCGAGTGAAATCAGCAGATAAGGGAAGGTTCATGCAAAACAGAAAAATTCTCAGGAACACAAGAAGGAAGCGACCAAGAAAAAAAGTGGCAAATATGTAACTAAGGAAAGAAAGCGGGGCAAGGAAAGAGAGGAGACTCCCTCACTCAGAGGACAGGGATGAGGCAGGGAAGGAAGGCCGTCACCGGAAAGCCCACCATGGGGCGTACTGGCACTGCTGGTCTCACTCTTCATTAAAATATCAAACAAAAAAAAAACATCCAAGTGTTAATGAGTTATCATGGTGAGGAGGGCAGCAGCTGCAGTTTCTGTCGGAGACCCAGACAATAATGTGCGTTTTTAACGATTTCAGTGAAGACAAGTGAGAAGCGGGCTAAAAAAAAAACAAAACAAAAAATAAAACCAAAAAACGCAGACGAGCTGATCAGACAAAACGAAAGAATCAGGTCGATTGGGGCTTTCAAATTAAGGGGGAATTTCAGTGCCATGGTTTCACTAAGGGAATAATTCAACAAAATGCTAAAAAATATATGCAGTTAAATACAACCAACCTACACATACTTGTTACACGGCCACTGACATGCAGATAAGGGAAGATCCATTTTGGATCCAGCAGGGGGTGGGGACAAGATTCCACCGGGCAATTAAAATTCCAGAAAAGGAGCTCGAACAAGCTGGTCCTGGTGCTTAAAATTTATAGCCGCAAGCAACTTCAGCTCAACTTCCCAGCTTGGGCCTCCCGCCGTGCACAGGAGCAGGTTATCTGCCGATTTCCTCTGCAGTGAGTAAAAGAAGCTGCAGCATCATTCACTTGGAAATAAGAGGGTACAACCCGGCCAGGGTATTCCAAGTTCTGTAGAGCCGGCCCTGATGGAGTCTTTTCCCCACCCCTGGGGGATCGAAAATGGGTCTTCCCGGCTCCACAAGTACTGGAGGCTTGCTTCTTACCAGGGTTGTTTTTAAGTAAAAGAAAAGGGGGGTTTGGTGGAGCCATAAATAAGACGATCACGCTTCAGTGTCGGCAGCGTCACGCCAAGCGTAGAAGAACTAAAGATGACAGTCATAATTAGAAACTACTTGACTAGATGGGTGGACGTTGTCATAAAAATATATACTGTACAAAATAAAGTGCTATTAAAGTAGTGGGTCCATTTCATCACAGAGCAGGGAGCTTCCATTGAATATGTTGTTTTAGATGGGAAATTGTGATGCAGAAAACACTTTGGCGCTTGAAACAATGGCTTGCTTGGGCAATCCCTGTCCAATCCCGTTCCTATGTTGAGAGGAAGGCTGGGTGCAGGCAGACAGGCAGGTACAGGGGCAATAGCATTATAGGATTTCAACAGGAAAGAAAGTGTTGGAATTCGGCAGAAGTGCGATGTGGAGAGCCGCTGAAGGACCGACCGAATTTCATACCAAATAATCCATTGCGTAAATCTGCCTGGGAACAGTGTTAATGAACACTAACCGATACTAGGAACAGTGTGCTGTGTAAGGACCCCTACTCCACAGCCAGTCAAAACTGGCTAGAAAGCTACCGTAAAAATGAACTATTAAGATGAAAACTCAAGGGCATGACGGTAGATTCCCCCGCGTGATCTAACCATCATCGGTAGGGCTTCCTTTACCACTCTACTACACAAGGGCCACTCGAGTTACGCATATAAAAGAGGCATGGAGGTTTTAATACCGACACGCATTTAGGTTTGAGGAACATGACTTAGATGTGACGTGATGGCTTTTTAACAGTGTCAGGCAATGCTGAAGAGGAATTACTGGCTGTTCATTGCTCTTAATCACCTAAACAGATGCCTTTATATGACTCCCAAATTCCCATTTTTAACATCAATTATAGTAAATGAAGCATTGAGCAAATGCATTTTGAATAATTTCCAAACAGCAGCTGATCTCCCAGAGGTTTGACCACTGTCCTGAGACCCGGAGACAACTGCTGGCTTGACCTTGTTTTGACCCCCTGAAGGACCCCCCTCCCCCCAGCAGCCTGACTACACACCCCTCACAATCCGCATCTGCTTTTATGTAAAACATCAGCCAATAGGAGCCTTGCTTTCTGTCCCCCACCAAACCAAACCAGTGTCCCTTCCTCATCCTCCACGTCACTGTGGCAACACCAAACAACCACCCCCGTTCCTTCTGCATACATGCATTTGCAGGTTTGGACCAGGCAGCGCAAACTTGTAGCAGACTTTCACGGATGCATCACCAGAGACGTCAGAAACTACAACCAGCGATTAAAAAGACCATCCATTGTGACAGCCTATAGTTCTTTAAAAGCACAGATATCTACATGTTCAAAGACAAGCACTTTGGGATGGTGACATCCCTGTAGGAAACAGCATGCATAACCATTGACAATTTATTAATTTATATCATTATCTACACTGTGCTGCCACAAATCCAAAACCACCAAATTGACTTCTGACTTCGCAGGATTACAGGGTGATTAACTCCAAGGCGGGTGGGCATACATAAGACATTGTATGCGAATCAACCCACAACCTACTGATACCAATGGTACAAAGACATCTCAGGGCAGGAAATTCATCAGAACAAAGGCCTCCCCAGTGTCTCTCACAAAAAGGAAACCAGTTCAAACTCGCATACTTTTTGTAACGCGGCACCAGTTCTGAGGACAGATGTGCCAGTTTTCATTGTGGCTCAAACATCTCTTAATACAAGGGTAATTAATGGAGATGCATTTGTGAGACATGAAATAAAGGCCATTGTGAAGATGAAAGTAAGCATCCATCTGACTAGTTGATAGAAAATACTGGACAGGGCAAAAAAACTCAAGCCACAATATCTGTGTGCATCTCCTTGCTGCACAGATATGTTTCTCTTCAAATGACTGTCGCAGGTAAACTCAAATTAACAACAGGAAACAGAAGCTACTTACTGTGGGTATATGGGCATTCTTTATTTTGAGGGATACAATCAAATAGTAACAATCCTTTGTTAAATGTTCATAGTAGCCAAAATTTAACAACAAAACAATATTTGATTTGATTTTTATTAAGATTAAAATCAAATCAATCAATGAATGGGCATTGGTCCAACTGGAAAGTTCTAAGGCAGGAATGTCACTGAAAGAGTGGAGAAACTGGGAATATAGTCTTGTAAGCTGCATGAGGGATCTTGCCGAGACTGTTGCTGTTGTACCCTTTAAGCACATTTTTAACCTGGACTGCTTCATAAAAATACTCAGTTTTACAAATTAGCAAAAAAGTCCTATTATTATTATTATTAAAAAAAAAAAACACACACACACAAATTAAATGCATTAAATGACATGTCTAAAATCCACAGATTGCTATGGGTTACACAAAGCACAGGAATGCTGCAGGTTGAAATAAAACGTTGCATTGTCAGAACAGTCAGCTGGGACTCATGTTACACGTTTAAAATATTCCAACAAAGAATATATCTTGTGCTCATGGTGCATGAGAGAGGCCGTTCGTGCAGAATGAGGTCTGCGGCCCAATAAATTAAGCTCACGGCTTTCACTTGAGCTTGCAGATGCCCATTCCTTGATGTCGGCACGACTAGAAAGGCAGAGATGAAATGGCAGGGGGCCATTTTCTTCTCCAAAAGCACGCTGCAGCCGTCTTCCAGAGAGCATGAAATAAAAGCAGAAATGACTGGAGTGGGAGACAAGAATATCTCCACAGCCCCGCCTTGCTCTCTCGGACAGACCTCTAATTTTAGCATTAGTGTTGCTGCAACAATCTGGAATACACAGGGGTGCTGGTGGGAGACAAATTGCCCCAACCCTATTTACCATGTCCCCCTGAAATATACAATACATGCCACAAGCATCTCAGAAATTAAGACCTTCATGTGTCAAACCAAGCATCAATGCTGACTTAACCCTCCGAGAGTCCCTACCTATAGCATAAAAAATGCAGGTGTATTGAAATAAGACGTCGCTAGACTTAAGTGGTGCTCTGAACAATAGGTTAAAAAAGAAATGGATCTTTAAAATAAACATCAGCAGACAGGGCTGGAACAGCAGAATGGTTAAATTGAACAACAGGTGCCGAGAGAGGGTTGCTGAAGGGTTGCCATGGAGGGGGATAATGGGGGAGCAATCGCTGTAACGATAGAAATAATCGGCAGTATTTTCTATCATGCCGATCCGACGCGCCTAGTTACCGTAAATGCCAGCCGTGGCTTTTTCAAAGTGGTTTAAATTCATTTTTATACCCTCCAGCTTCCATCAGATATGAGCTACAAATCCCTGCCAAATTCATTCCAAAGGCAAACTGACCTTTTTAGAGATAGAGGGAGACTGAGGGAGTACTGTATGCGAATTAAACTAAAAACAAAATCGCCCAGGTGTTCCTTGCAACGAAGGTGCGCTTTATTTGGGTAATGATCACAAGATATGCTGTTCTTGTATACACTGATGACCCTTGTAATAGAACAGACAAATCCTAATGAAAAAAAAGCAAACAACGATATAAGACAATCTTCTTGGTGTCAAGTTGTTCTTTAAAATTTGGTAAACAACCATTTTTTCCCACTGGTAAGCTAGATAAGTGCAGTAAAATGTCAAAATACCAAACGGGTTTAAAGCCCCTCCCTCCAAATTTTCGAAAACTGTAAATTATCCTTTGCTTACATAGTACTTTTATCCCCTGGCATTAGCAGAAAAACGTAAACATTCACTGAAAATGAATGTCGATTTTGAGAGACGAGGTTGAAGATGCCAGTAAACCGCAGTCCATAGGAGGTGCAGGGGAATCGTTGGCGCGGCCAGAGATCACACAACCTTAATTACAGAGCCTAGGCGCTACATCAGCAAATAAAGCGTCCCTGTTCATCCCCCCACCCTATTAAAAAGGATGGGGTGGTTTGAGGAATCGGTGAAAGTGGCGAAGCAGCCCTCCGTGACATCGCAGTCTCCAACCGGAATGCTGCAGTGCAACGCCGCCATCTTAACTTCTGCCCTAATACATCTTTCTCCTAAACGCGTTTAAAGGGGTTTAACAGCTCCGGCGTTCCCCCTCGTCTGACTGCACCGATGTATCCATCTTATGCTCCAACCAAGTCATTCCTGATACAAAGAGACTACATGTAACCACATGCACCACAAAAGCATATATTTCCTCCAGGAATGGCATCCACGCCATGGGGTTTTACCAGAAAAAAACACGCAGGAATGGCTAGGGGCACGTCCTTGTTATTCGGTAAAAATTTTCGTATGCAAACCCCTAATAAAAGCGATCAACATGAAGGATAGCAACAATAATCTGTATAAAATATGGCAAACGAGTATATTTCCCAGTAAATGTAGGCGATCCTTTCCTCCGGTACTTAAGAGGGTTTATAGCACATCAGGGTACTAGGATTAAATATGACAGCGTCTGTGTTTGTTGTTGCATCAACCTACAGTGCGACTTACAGCGTCCATGTCCTTCTATTCGAGAAAACGCATATACTTCTCGTGAAAAAAATCCATATCAGCAATTCTCCTAACGCCATGCTCTAAAGTACTAGCATTATAATGTTTTTCGGACGAAAAGAAGCTTTAACCGTTTTGCAACGTTTCTACAACGTTAACCCAAACTCACAATGACGTACGCTCCCAGTCCAAAGGAAAATGTTTTTCACCACCAACAATAGTTAGGTGTCTAGTTACTAGTAATAACGCGTTAACAATAATGTTCGGCACCAATTTGGGGTCATTTATTTTTATAATCGCATTTGATCTGCAGGTCAATACAATCAGTCGCACATATTTAGAGAGATGAAAGAGCAACAAAAGAAAATCAAATATTAGATATGTAGGAGCGATGTCGCATTGACTGGGTGTAAGGGTACCAGATATAAGTATATTCTAAGCCGTAGCGCCCGCTTGTGTGGGGACTGATTATGTTTGATTTCTGATCTTTGGAACAGAACGATCCTCGGGTTTGAAATCGCCATAAAACTCCTGAAATGGCAGCGGAAAGGAAGAGAAAAGCAACACGGGTCGCCCAGACCCGCTAACCACGACAGACGTCTGTTTGCCCACCGTTTTCCTACCTCAACAGCAAGTGCCGAGGTGGCCACCATCATCATCAGCAACAAGAAAACGGAACGATCTCCCATGTCGTATTCCCGGATTGCCTTCTTTTCTAAATGTAGGATTTCTGTGGTTTTTATTCTAATTGCGTTAAATATCCGCTGTATGGAGAGCGCCTGTCCGCTTCTCGACGCCTGGGACGTGTGATAGGGAGTAGAGCCGGAGCTTGTGCGAGCTGCTCAAACGCCAGTCACCTGACCGGACAGCAGAAGAATAGATCTGAGGGGAGGGTGCAACGGGATACTGTAGAGGTGGAAAGGAAAGGGGGGGGGGGGGCAATATCCATCTCATGTTGTAATTAAACTGAAATCTGTTATATTTACATCACTTGGATAAAATAATGCGTGCCTTTATTGATTTAGGGATGGTTATAATGTCAGCGATAATGCATTCACATGTCATCTTCAAAAAACATGAACTTGGGGTAGCCGTACATAAATGTAATTAGATTTAGTTGAGGTCTGCTGCCCAATCTTGCGTCCAAAATCAGCTTGTAGGGTATGCGGCCACCTACGGCGCAGATTCTACGTAGAGCTATAAATCAGCCTTTATGCACAAATCATTCAAGTGCTCAGACTGTAATAGAACTAGATGAAAGTGGTACATTTTCAACAAGATCTACCGATGACATTTAGATGAAAATGCATTGCTGGGTAGGCCTAAGTTTTCAGTTCAGAGATCAGGAAAAATGACGAACCATTTTAACCCCATCTTACGGAACAAAAATCGGAACGGTTTTTTTTGTTCTGGGGGTTAATACGGGAAATTACTGCCACCTAGTGGAAACCGCACTGGTCCTTTGTTCGTAAAGTTCGACTTATTGCGCACTTTACGCAAAAAATTGTCACCTGACATCAACAACGTACACGATACTCGTTTCATGCGGTAACGTGGGAGTGATTTAATTAGACACCACATGTGCCGATGTACCACATATTGATTTTTGCGTCACGTACACCATTTTTCATAAACAGTTTATTTAACATACAGAACATAATACAAACACCCAACAAACACAATAACAAAACCATTTTGAGTGATAGAACATTTTCACCGAGATGGCACAAAGGATTCTGCATATAGATACATTTTGTACCTTGGCACACCTCTGCAAAGACAGAGATAAAAATGTATAAAACTGAATAAGCAAGAAATGTTCCGTCAATATCTGCTATTATCTGTAGTCTTAACCTAGAGAGCCAACCTTCTATCAATCCATGATAGGGCTAGGAAAACTAAAACGTTCTCCCACATTTCCAAATTCTGGGAAAGTGCAGTGTCACTGTAAGCATGTGATGAAAGTTGCTACCACAGATCAGCCTTTTAATCTTCTTGCAGGCAAGTGGAGCTCAAACCAAGTTTGTTGCAATGGTCTTCCTGGCTAGGACAGTCACAGACATAGTGATGAACATGATGTTTGGATGTCCATGTAACAACTAACTCCATCAATTATTAAGAGATCTTTGAGCCACAATGAAAAGTGGCACATCAGTCCTCGGAACTAGCGTCACATTACAAAAAGTCTGCGTGGTTTCATTTCTCCGTGAGACACTGTGGAGGACTTGGGACGAATTTCCTGCTGTGAGACATCTTGGTACTACTGATATCTGTTTTCCCACTTTTGGCTTAAAGGAGAATCCATCTTTACAGGGATGGAACACCATGCCAAACGCCAGCAAACCCACAGGGGTGCCCGCTGTTGTGCCTGTGCAAATATCAGTCATCAAGGATATACAGAGATCACAGAGAAGTGGGCATCAGAGCTGTATCATCCTAGTTGCTGAAGGTTCATTTCAATGGGGCGGCATCCCAGCATGCTTGGGGGCCATTCGTACCAAGAGGTGCTACTTGCTGGAGTAACCGGGGTAAGGAGGTGGAGGGGGGTGGGTTCTGGGAGGGGTTGGCGTATAAGGTGGTGGTAGAATGTGGTGGGGGTTCATCTCATAGTCGTAGCTGTAAGGAGGAGGGGGTCCTGGTGGTGGTAAGGAGAGGAGGTGGAGGAAGACAGAGAAAAAGAAAGAGAGAGAGCAAGAGAGGTCTGTCATCTCTTGAAGTCACACTGTGTTCTGCAATTTCATGGAGGATTAGATTTTTTTAAAAGGGAAGTGTCACACTAAATATGTATTCCAGTCATGCTTCAGAAAAATAAATCCAGAAATTAAAGTGATACAATAAGCATTTTTAAGCAGCACACGCACTTTGGCTAGGTATTTTTCTTTATCGTACTATTTTATGTGTTATAAATAATCTGTCTTCAGAAATCTACAGCTTTCACCTACTTAGTAGCAGTTAATTTGCAGAACAGCACAACCTAGTGATGGCACGCGGTGCAGCAGCGTAATGGGTGAGAAGGTAATACCTCGGTATCCCTGCGCAACAGTGTTGACGTGACAAGCTCTGAAGACTCCAACCCGCGAGTTACGTCCATTCTTCACGCACATACACAGACAAAGGAAGATAGCTGCCACCGCACCCATTAGGAACACCACACCAAACACTATCCCAGAAATGGCCGTGCCCCTGTATGAGTGAAAAAAAAACATTTTTGTGAAATTGTTAGGTGAATAGATTTGTATCCAAAATACTGTAATCACACACTCCATTGTTCACAAGGGTTTTGCATCTTGAGAAATTAACAGTGCAAAGAAAGACTGAAGCTGTTTCTCCATAGCACAAGTGCTAAGGCTGTATCATTGGCCTTGTTATTGTTTGCTTGTGGGAGTGAAAGCATGTGTTGATTCCCTTTGTACTGTTGATTGTCACTGCATCTTTTCGCAGATCTCTGTACCGCAACTGTTCAAACAGTGTATTTATCGTGAACTGAAATCCCAGTAGAGACACCGCTGTTGACCCTAAACAGAAGCAGATTTGCATTTAATTAAAAAAAAAATACTAACAGAGTAATAGTCAAACATCCAGCCTTCTCCAACTCTCTCGTGGAAAAACTGGGGGATCCATTCTCTCTAGATGGGCCAAATAGATAAAATGATGGCGAACTGTTATAATAAGGAAGTGAGAATCCTTTAAGCAACACAATTTGATGTTGCGGAGTAGATAATATAAAGAGATGGATATTATAGAGCTCCTTGTTTTGAAACAGAGGTCAGATCTGGTGGATGTATATGTCTGCAGGGACAAGGAACAGCTGAGTCAACAAAGCTTCCTCTAAACCCAGCAGAAGTTCTGCTGTACTCCGGATGCTCCTTGTTAGAGGACAGTGACTCTCAGAGGACAGCGAGGGTGCAGCCACCTGAGTAAACGACCACCATAGCGCGGCGTCGGCACACAGCCGACTAAATATTTGTGATTCTGGGAGTCGGACCTTGAAACAGTTGAAAAGTCGGGTAAACGTGGGAGAGATTAAGCTTGGCGTATAAAACGAAAAAAAAAAAAAAGGGGACAGTACGAGTGTAACACCTACAACAGCATGGAGAGCATCTTCTAGCGTGAATGTAAAAAGCCTGGGTATATCTATGTTGTCTCATATGTTTTAGATGGACAATACGAATAACCCAGAAGCAGATGGTATTAGCGTTTGCCTGTCAGTCATTGCCTGATTTAACCCAATGATAACCATTAAATTAATATCATCACCGACATGCTGCTTTGTAGTATATATGTTTAGCAAATCTTTCTCCCATTCTTCAAAATGGGATTGGTGGGGCAATGTCAGTCAGAGGAAGGGCAAGTAACCGCACAGGACTAAATATGGTAAATCTGTCACATTATAAAAATGTGACTTTCTACCTATAAATCTCTCAGATAGTGCAGCCAATCCCACCTGGAGAGATCACTGTGAGTGTGCGGCTCAGTGACTTAGGCCTGCGATTATAAAATTGCTGGGTTGAATCCTGAGCTTGGCAGAGTACCCACATCTCTTTTGGGTCCTTGAGCAAGGTATTTCCCCCCCCCCCCCCCCCCACCAAAATGCTCCAGGGGTGTTGGAAAAATAGCTGATGGTTCACTCAGACCTCAAGCTTCTCTCTCACCTCCATATGTATGTGCCTTAAGGAGAGCAATTTGGGATACACAAAGGGGGGAAAAAAAAAACACCGCGATGCACTTGTGCAAATAAAAAAAACGCTTCAATTCATTTTGTTCTCTGAAAAGGTCAGCTGGGTGGATCCTGGAAGGTGACTGTGTTGGTGGTCCCCTGGAGTGGCGCTGGGTTCAGAACTTTCCTAATAAATAAAAGCCTTTTGTTTGTCCGATTCTACCTGCTGTTTCCACTTATATGAGAAACGACAAAGGGCCCTTCTAAGCAGCGCAGCCGGCACCTAGGCGAGGGCAGGAGGTATACTCACGAGAGGACATCGCCCACATATGCGTAGTATGAGCAACAAAAAGGAGGGGATCCGTCGCAGCAGTACTCCAGGCAACTGTCACACTGGCCGGCACAGCATCCTGCCAAACCCAATCAGATGTCTGGTTAAATTACACAACAATAATAGTGCACTTCATTTTAGCCATTAAAATGTTGCCGAGTGGCAAATTTTCTACAGAGAACTTTACATGTTTAAATTAATAGCAGACACTATTATCGGTGTATGTTTTATTAGCGTGTGGCTCAGTGGGCTAAGCCTCCGTGCCGGTGATCGGAAGGTCATCGGTTCAAGCCCGGACTCGGCACATCTGTCTGTCCTTAAACAAGGCCCTCAACCCTCAGCTCCCCGAGCACCACAACAGGTGGCTGCCCTTCACGGCCAGCTTGCTCTCACTTACAGAGAGCAAGTTGGCGGAGGCATAAAGAGAATTTTCCCACGGGGATCAATAAAATTCCAATTATTATTAATTATTATAAAGCAGAGTAAGCCAGTCACTGGAGCAACTGGGGGATATGGGCCTGACTCAAGGGCCCAATGGTGACTTGAGTGACCACAGCATTTAAACCGCTCACCTGCTGATCACAGACATACTGCCACCAAACTGAAAGGAGATTTGACTTGAATTTAAAAACTGGCTCTTTGTTTCTCATAACAAATCACATGCATAATTCCTGTAAGTCTGAGACTAATCCCATATACCATCATTGCTTCAGACAGTCCACCAAATTATTCTGCACAGACCTATTTTAGCTTTTTATGCTTCATTTTATGCGAGATGCAAAGATTACAGATTTGTATCAGTTTAGAGAAATGCTCCTTTGTAATTTAGCGACTTAGGAGAACCACATAAGCGTAAGTAAATGACATTATTAATCCGTAATTGGGCTGATTAGGGCAGTGGAAGGGGTCACGCACGGCAGCCCAGGAGCTGGTGCTGAGTCCACAGATGGCGACAATGCCAATTATTTACAAGTGCTAGTGCGGTACTACATTGATGTGAATGCACCCGATCAGCTGGGTTTGTGGAAAATGCCAGATATCTGCGTTTTGCATGGATGCCATGGAGACGCTGGGAAAATGTGAAAAGCCTTTCTGTCGTCTGTTTTTATTTCTAGGTTATATTCATCCCATCGAGAGCAATGGGTCCACGTGGAGAAGCAGACAAAAAGCCAACTAATGAGGCCTGGAAGAGTTTGTTCTTTCGAGAAACCATCTTCACTCTTACTGGTACTAATGATTACTACAGCATGGACATAAACAGAGAATGAATTGTTAGGAAAGCATTTTGAGGAGAGGACACAAAGCAGGGGACACTGTGACTTTACCTTGCGTCATTAATGGCCTAAATGATTTGTCCTCCATGAACAAATCTTTCACATAAACAAAATGATCCGTCACTGTACCCATTTGCTCTGTTGGTTCAATGAATGATATTTAAACACACTTTCCATCTCTATCTCACATACAATTAATCAGCAGGCTATTTAGAAAAAATGTCTCTGGCTGATAATGCAATTAATAGAATGTCATGTGATTCACATATCCTGGATTGTCCCCTGGTCACCTTAAGTGGATTGGTCATGTATGCTGATGGTCATGTATGCTGGTCTCTGACAGGACAAAGTATGAAACAGCTAATGTACTGCAGTAACAAACAGTGTCCACAGTGTTCCAATTCCTCTGTCCCGAACAGCTGTACGAAGGACATCTCATGTCAGCTTGTTCCTCCCATGCCCCCTCACTGATCAGCTCAAAACAACTATCAGAGGACTGACCGTGTCTGTTCAGCGCTTTCTCACATTAGCCAATCCACAATAGCCCCCCGCTTAGAGAGGTGGGTCAGAGCATGGTTAGTCCAACTGGAGAACGGTGCAGATGCAATGTGATTGCTAACCGTGCCCGAGTACGGAACATGGGCATGACGTCAATGATGCGATTGCCATACCCATGAACACATTTACATTATATGAAACCAACCCGGAAGGAACATATTAGACATGCTGTATAGATTGTGTCAATTTCTTTTCTTATGCAAAACTGGGTTGTGAATATAATGTGGAAGGAGAGTATTGAAGGCTAGGGCGGAGAGGGGGATCATTATGTATAAGAATTCGGTATATTGATTCCAGAGGGTGCTGCATTGAAGGATAAAAAAAAAAAACACGCCAGCTCGCAACACTGTAAAACTTATTTCTGTCGTGATTCATTTCCATTACTCTCCACTGCAAAAAAGCAAACTTATTATAAGCGCCCATACGGGTTACAGCAGTTTCTTCTGTTCATCTCCCGAATAAACATAAAAAACTTCCTGCGTGCTGCATTAAGTTTGATCATTTAATTGCTTAAAACACAACGTAACATACTAACCGGTATATACAGTTGTTAATTTGATTATGTTAACGTACGTATACGTAGCTTGTTTCCTATATTTTAAGATCTTGCTATATCTTAAGATCTGCCATCACTGACTTGAAGCTAGGGAGATCATATTTAACTAGCTGACATTTTAATATTCTATATGACATGATGCGTGCAATTCTGACATAGGGTATAACTGACTGTCGGCAGTGATTCAGACATATTCAGTCCATAGTCCCGTGCAACACTATAGTCTGCACAAACTCAGAGATATTTGGCAAAATGTGGGACCATCTTATTGGTGTAGCTCGAATAAATAAAAATCGTTGCGTCGCATACTTGATAAATCTATGCGTATCATCGTTTCATTCTGCCACGCGATAGCGCTTTGACATCAAGAAGTCTCACTGTGATGACGAAAGCGTGCTCCAGCCAGGATCGTTAAAGTGCAATGTGGAGCGCAGACCAGCGCGGGAGGGGTTGCAATAGTGCTCGGGCATGGTAGAAATCAATCAGGCCTAGATAACTGCGCCCCCCACATAGGACGCAATCAGTGGTTGTGCAAAAATCACTAAACTAGGTACCACACACCCATATCCTTGTGCATGCGGTCCAGTCCTAACAGATCATACGATGCCCTTCTCTGGATTTGGAGGAGGACGATTATGGTTTATGATTTGAGCTGCTCTCTATCTGAGCGCGACAGTAATGACAAGCTGGAGTGGCTGGTGCCCCAAGGCGCCGGGTTTCCTGTTTGTGTGTAAGCTTTTGATGCCCCTACCCCCCTCTCCCCACCCTCTTTCTGGGTGGTCCTACCCACCAGGCATGCGGATTGCCCTCTCACCTCCGGTTCTTGTAGCTGTGAGCTCGGCGACAAAGGCGCTTAAGAAAGTCAGCAACGAGACACTTTCCTATCCGTGAAGACTGAGTCTAAAAATACCCCCCAAAAGTTTCATATGTAGGGGCAACGGCTAAACTGGTTTATTAATCATATACACACACCTTAATTCCTTCAAGACACCATTTAAAATATGCATGTATTTTCGTATATTAATCTGTAAATAAATAATGTATGAATTAAGATGTTGAATCAATAATTCTCACAAACTTTCCTCTCGACAATGCAGAATGTAGCCTAATTTCATAGGCATGCTTCTCCAGCCGCTGTAAATCAATGAGAAATTATAGGTCTTAAGATAATTATACGTTTTATAAACATCAAAGTCCGCACTTAGCATCGCAAAGGGAGCCGTTAAGAAATGACCTTATTGGAGGTATGTTTATGAATATGAACAGCTAGGAGTGGAACACAGCTTGAATATTTACCAGCGTTTCCCAGAATAGCGGACAGGTTTTATAAACTTAGGCTACCTTATATTCATTTATTTGGTGCCGGGATGGAGAGTCGCATTGATTACATTAATAGGAGCGTCAAAATGCCTACAAACACATAAACATCGAGGACACTCTGGCTTTCAACCGATAAACATTTCCTTACCAGCCAAAAAAGAAATCAGCAAGGCGTCCCTCAAGAAGGTCCAGCAGCTGCAGGCGCCACGTGACCCGGGTCTTACCGCACCGATCCCCCGACTGTTTTCCATTTTCCTATTATACCGTGCTTTTGTGTTTTACTAAAGTCTCCAGTGCTGTGTGTCGGCGGCGATTTAGTATAAACCATTCGCATAAATAGAAGTGGAGAAAACTTCTTAAAACCTCTGTAAAAGTTCTACAGGCGCAGATTGTAACGGCACAGAGACTCGCTTCACATCCTTTCAGATTGCGGCACAGTGTGTCCGGGCTGCGTGCTATGCTCTCCGAAAGGTGCTTCTCTTTCCCCCTTTGTTTTCTTCCTCCCCGCTTTCTCTGACGATCAGTCAGTATCCTCCTCCCCCTGCCACTATTTTCTCGGATTACCCTTTCCATTGCGGGGAGGCGCATATGTGCGCCGGCTATTTCAGAATACTATTTCAATGTCACGACTGTGGGTTCAAATAGGCACCATTGTCCGGCTTAGGACAAACCACCCACGATTCTCCCTCTTGCAGAACTTGCCCATTACGGTGTTTATCGCCATTAGATCCATTGTGTGCTCCAAAGTATGGTGTAGCCTGATGTTTTTGTACTTCTATTTTTAGTCTCCTTGGCACAAATAGCGCACGAATTTCGTCGAGGGGAGAAGAGAATAATAATCACTGAGTTAATATATTTCATTCCAGAATAACACAAAAAATGCATCTTCCAGATAGTTCAGATATGTCTTTTTTGTTGCCTAGGAACATATCGAAATGATTTTTTACACGATTCCAAATCAGTTCGAAACACTCACGTGTACATGGTATTAGCCATAAATGTCTGTCTGTCTTTCGGAGTTTAGCCAAAGGCTAGTTTGTAAAAATCATTTCCAGGTTAATGTGTTTCTGAAGTTCGATCCAATTATGGTCTTCATCATGGACGACTTGTGCGTGGCTCAGTAGTTTAGGAGGTTATACCCGTGGTTGGATGGGCATTGGTTCAAATCTCCAAGCTAGTAGAGCGATTTCACTAGTCATCCCCAATTTCTCTGGAGACTCTCTGATCTTGCATTCTCAATTGTATTTTTTGTAAGATAAAAGTGTTTGTTAAGTAAATAATGTGACAAATTTCCTGTGGTGACCATTCCTTGCTCTTGTTCCATATGGATGTTTTTATCCATGCTGTATTAATCAGTAGTTGAACCCCAAATCCAATTGGTTATTTTATTGGTTCTCATTAAGTTAAACCTGCCTGCGATTTGCTGAGTGATATGTAATCATATCCTGTAATCCCTCCCATTGTATATTTCCAAGCCACACCTACCAATAAGTATGGTTAGATAAATGAAGTAGCTATACATTTCAGGCTACTCCAATTTACCATAAAAGAATCAGAGGTGCTGACTAATTTCAGCTGTTTTACTCTTGCCATTTCCAGCTCACTTTCCCAGTTTGGAGTAACTTAATGGTGCATCACCCTATTTACACAATTGGCCAAGCTCTTTTCCTTTTGGCGGCTTCCAGGACAAAGGTAATGTAGATATATCCATCCAGCTAAATATCTTTTACTAAAAGCAAAACGCATAATGCCATTTCTCCTGGTCTTGCCTTTTATTTAAAGAGTTCACCACGGGTTCTTTTCACTAATGCCCAGCTGCAAAAGACATTTGCCGACTTGACCTCTTCACTTCTGCTTTTATTGCCGTTCCTGTGCCGCACCATTACATCATCGCCTTGGGAGATGTGACAAGCTAAAGCCCAGAAGATTGTGCTGCTCCTAGGCAGCCCGGCGGCTCACTCTAGAATCTCTTCTAGTAAAACACCACAGCGTCACACAGGCTGGCATAAATTAAAGCAGAGAAGAGACAGTTTTTGTAATAACCATTGTTTTTTCCTGTTTGCTTGCAACTATTTGTGTTGTGCTGCATGGACTGTTTTGACAGAAGCTTGTAAAACAAAAGCAGGCAGTTTTTGCCTGACACATCATGACTGTTGGGTGCACAGCCTAGTCCCCCAGCTGGACTCTCACTTCCTGTTTGACTTCAGGGGGAATATGGGAAGAGTATTATCCCCCGCGGACAGAGGCTTCAGCTCATTGCCAAGCCATAAACGCGCACTGTAATTACGGGACCCCTGTCTGTCTGCTTGGCGTGGGAGGATAATGGATCTCAGACGGGTCACAGCCTGATTCAGGAGTGTGCTGCTAAGCAGCTTCACCGTGTGAAGCCCACATATCTGAAATTCAATACTGAGAAAGTGAACCAAATGCCTGTCAGGACCTCAGCTGGTCTAATTAAGCAGTAGGACAGGAGGAAGCCTAGCCAATGTGCATGTTTATGATGGTTTGGGTGGAAACAGTATCCAATAGCGATGGGAGAAATTAGACCTCATCACCCATGCTGGGCAGCGACCACTGTGTCCCGTCAACCACTGTCTGCTTTATTACTATGGAAACCACTGAATGTGAATTGAGATCCATCCTGTCTGTGATTGACAGCACCCAATAATTTCACACACGGTGGGTTCCCAAGTCTCATAGCTGTCCCATCACTAATAAACCCTCTTCCTCGTTCCATGTATCTGAAACAGTGATTTTAATTGGGACAGTGATGTATATCCTCCTAATAGCAGATGTGCAATACTGGGACATGGATTCCAGGTTATACTAAAGACACAGAATTTGAAGTTTTGAATGCGTACGATTCAGTATAGAGGGAGCATCAAGAGCAGTGAAATTGACAAGAAATTAAACACCAAACACACAGGTCATTGTGATAGTTTATTCATAAACCTAGAATCATATATATATATATATATATTTATATAATATTGTATAAATACTCTATACATTCTACGTTCTGTTATTTTAATGAAAGTAACAATATTTATCAAATAGCCAAAAAAAATTATGATTATATTTTCCAGACTGTACAAAAATAAATAGCGTTTAGATATTCTATAAAAAAATCCTTCTCAGAAGGTAGAAGAGATTTACTTATGAAGTATTAAGAGAAAAAGTTACTTGACAGACCTTATCCACACATACCAAGCGCAAGTACACCCACACACACATACATTGGCATTGTTTGTTACAGTCGAGTCAGTAATCAGGACAAGCGTGTCCCATAGGTTTGCAGTTGTGGGACTGGAGATGTAGAGTAGCTGAGCAATATGGCAAGAACAACGAAAACAGACGACTGTCCAGACAAACAGACGAACAGAGAATCACTCGAGCAAAAACAAGTAACTTCACATGCAAACACAAGCAAAAACTCAGCTTCCCTCCCTGTAACCCCTGAATGCAGTGACTAAGTGGATTCAAACGGAATTAAAAAGTACTAATGCATCAAAAATATGTAGCGCTGTTTCCTAGTAACAAAATACTAAAAGTCTGGATAGCTGTGTGTTTGGGGTGAGCAGACATATAGGGTGGCTGGATCCTCTGGGTGAGACTTGACGGCAGAAAGGAGGTAAAGCACCAGTCAAGGGAGGGTGTTACACGATTGTGGGCCCAGATAGCTTCATCTCCTCCAGGGCGTAAGTTCTTCCGGAAAACCTCAACCTACAAAACTTTTAACAAAATGCTAAAACTAATTCTGTCCAGTCCAGCTTGAACAGAGTAGACAAACAGACACACACACACACACACACATGTAAGTGTCAATATCTAAAGCAGCATGCTTGAGCAGCAACGTGTGTCTCTCTCCTTTAGGTTCTTCCAATAGGAGGGTCCACTCCCACCACTATCATCGCTGGCCACTTTTGCGTCTTGCCACCAATGGCCACAGCCTTTCAGCGGTGCAGTTGTCTCCCGTGGACAGACCGATGGTAACTTAAACACTGTTTAAAATGTAAACATTTTCCTCGAGGGTGTAATCTTCCTGTAGGCTTAGACTGAACGTTCGCGGTCGAGGGTAAAGTACAGGCGTCGTCTTTTTCGTTATCTTTCTGGAAATTTGTTTGTCTTTTCGCTCGGTTAAGTCTAGCAGGGTCTTTGCCTACACATTTCCAGCAGGGGTCTGGGACGGTCTTTGGGGTCACAGCTCTCGTAGCCGAGAAGCCGTCCACTGTGTGACATGCAGTGCAGCGTGCGTTTACGGAAACTCTGCCCGCAGGTCTTGGAGCACGGAGACCACATCCCCAGCTGCCAGATGGGACAGGGGTGGGGGGGGCAGGGGCGAGACATGGGTGGGCGCAGCTCCAATGGGCACTCAGAGGAGGGGCGGCCACGGGAGTCCAGACAATCCACGTTGCGTTGTTGGACTCCCCCGCCGCACGTCAGGGAGCACTGGCCCCAGTCGCGCATCACCCACTCGGCACTTCCTGTCTCCTGGATGGCGTTAATCGATGGCCTCCTGCCTACTGGCCGGGGGGCGAAGAAGGTCAACTTGATCCGGGGTCGGGGCGAATCGCCCACGGACAGCACCACAACGGTGAGGGGCTCCGGCAGAGGGCCGAAGCTGCGGATGCGCTCCAGGTTGGCGGAGGCGCCGCTGTAACGCAGCAGCGCCCCCCGCAGGAAGATGTCGGTCTCCAGTGTGGTCAGCTTATAATCCCCGTTGAGCAAGTAGGTGCCGTCCTGCCGGCGCAGGGCCAGGTAGCTGGTATCCTGATGGTGACCGTGCTGCTTGATGTCCACATGTGTCGCTCCGGCAGGGATGAGCACCACATCCTGGTAGCCGGGACTGAGAGACAGGAGAGTATTCAAAACCGGCATCTAGACAACTAAAAATTATACAGTGCACGCGCAAAAACAAGAGCAGCAGCACACACGAAAGCTAGGTGGAGCTCACCTGGCAGACTTGACTGATCTTGACACCTTCTTACAGGTAGAGCCATCCCCGCCACAGACGCCGCACTTGTCGAAGCGACGGTCCGAGCCGATGACAGAGTCGCAGCCGGCTTTCACGCACTGGCCTTGCACACACACAGACGTGGAGTCAGGGCTGCAGGCAGTTCCGTCTGCCACCTGGGGGCAGCAGAGAGACATTCTCTGTCACAAGCTGGTCACTTTGCTGTGCACGGAAGAGCATGTTCAGGTAAATTCAGGACAATCCTGCAGTGCTGTGAAGTTCCAGTGTCCCACCTTAGGCTTCAGGATGAAGAAATAGCCGGTACCCTTGGCCCGGCAAATCAGCTTGCAGCGGTCCTTGGGAGAGACCCCAGCGTACTTGGGGACCCATTCTACTCTGCCGCTAGTCCCGAATGACATGCTGGAGGAGATGTCGTTGTGGGCCAGGCACTGCTCCTCACGGAACGACACACCTGCAGAAAGAGGGCGGGGAAGAGTGTGGGAAGTCAGAAAACCTGTGCTTCAGGTCCATAAATGGTGACCACGCGATCGCCGGTCATAACACGAGCGGTGCAGGCAAGAATGACGAAGACATGCTGCATAGCCAAGTAGCAGCCTACGTGATGTATGCAGGCAGCGTGAGGGGTACTCATTTACAAGGCCCCTCAGTCGTTCATTTGCTTTACCAGTTTTCCCAGAGGCTCTCGTCGCTGGTAATTGTTAACCCAAAGTCCGCTCTAATTCCACTCAGAATTCTTACTTAATTATTGGCATTTTGGTACCAATGTCTGAGGTCCAGAAGTACCACTGACTATCTCTGAGGTCTTGGGGAGTCACTGCCGCCACTCAGGCCTCTTACCATTGGTGTCGGGGCAGGGATCCGTGTTGCAGGAACGGTACTGGATCCTCTTGCCCTCGCAGTACTTGCCCCCATTCTTGGGAGTGGGGCTGTCACAGTCCCGGAAGGAGTACTGCACTCCTCCCCCACAGGTCCGTGAGCAGTCCCCCCAGCTGCCCCAAATACCCCAGCCACCGTTCACGGGAGTCTGCAAGATAAAAGGACAGACTGTTAGTCGCATGGGAAGCAGTATGTGACAATCTCTACTGCTAGGTATCAATACCCAAGTAACAACCCTGAAGCAGTGATCCACAAGTGACAATCCCCAAGTGAAAACCCCCACGTCTCGATGAAGTGGACTGCCTCTTGTCTACTGCGACCCACCTGGAACTCTGTAGCCTTGCTCTTGTGCAGGCATTCGCCAGCAAAGCACCACCTGTCCCTCCCACAGGGGGTGCCGTCGGCCCAGGGGAAGCTCTTAGTCTGGCAGACCAGGAGCCCCCCGGCGTTGTTGACGGTGCACCACAGAGCTGCGCAGGTGGTGTTCGCGTCTGGACAGTGTTGGGATTCCTCCCCGAACATCAGCCGGCACTGCTGGTCCACGTCGTAGATGGAGCCCGGCAAGGCCCTGGGCAGCGGCTCGGCTTTCTGAGGCTTGTCCAGCAGACAGTCGCCTAGGAGTCAGAGGTCAGGGGGGTCAAACGCCGTCCCCGTTCCGCCTCCGTCCGTTTACCTGCCGCGTGGTTGTCACTTATATGCCGCGCTCACCGTGGCCGTTGTCCAGGAAGGAGGTGACCCTTAACGCGCTGCACGGTGACCAGGGCTGCTGGTGGTTCAGGTTGTACAGGGTGGACGACATCATGAGGGGGGGCAAGGTGGGGTCATTGATGCTGGCGCACTGCTTGGCGTCGTCGTGGAGCATGTTTAACACGTGACCTGTGGCACCGGGAGTGAGAGGTCAGCTTAGCATCTGGATGCGATTGAGCGCACGTGTGTGTACATGACGTTTAAGATTTAGGAGGAAACAAATTTTAAGTTAGATTTATTAGGGTCTTAGGCTTTTGCCGGAGCTGTGCGCGCGCGTGTGTTTACAGAACTCGCTTACCCAGCTCATGTGCCACAAAGAAGGCCGTCTGCAAGCCGTCATCCTCTACGATGGAGCAGCTTCTCTCCGGGTCGCACGCAGTGCCGACATCCGCCATGCCCAGGGTTTCACAAGAGTGGGGGCCGCAAAGATCCTACGACGGGGGTGGGGAAAGGGAGCACAGGGTCAGCCGACTGCTGAAACAAGCAATACGATTGGCTGTGGACGCCCCATTCATCGGCTTAGGTCGTCGGGAATCAGCCAATCGGCGTACCTTTTTGGTGAAGAGGACGGCGGTATCGTAGTGCTCCGGGTGCCGGTCGCTGGGCGGGTTGTGCTGCCGCTGCCACCGGCAGAAGTCGCGCAGCGTGAGCGCGGCGTTTCTGGACACGTTTGGGCCGTGCTGCTCGTCGTTCACTACCAGCACCTTGACCACGGCCAGCGTGATGGAGTTGTGGATGCTGGGGTGGCGGTAAAGGCGTGCGGCCACCGCGATGATGGTCAACAGGTACGGCTTAAGCCTTGCACCGTGGAAGTCCGCCATCAACTTGTCTGCTACCAGCAGCAATTCCACGTAACGCGGGGTGGAGACGAAGCGGCGCGTCCGGTGGTGGGCTGGAGGGGAAATGCGGGTCAAAAAGGTCATGCTAACTAATTAGGGAAATAATTAGACTTTGCTACATTTCTGAAAATAATTTATGAAATCTATATTCGGCTATTGATATAAGGTCTGGCCCTTTTTAAAAACTGAAGACCGGCTGAAGACTAAGGAAACCCCTTGGCATATGGTTTTTATGACATGAGTCAGTGTTCACACCGCCTCTGAATTTGGCAGCCTTCCCGAAGTGTGCAGAAAAAGAGACGAAAGCCAAGTACCCTGCTAGAGAAAAAGTCCTCCCCGGCCAGCAGATACCAGGAGGAGAGTAACACGTCTTAACGTCGCTAATTCGCCGTCCCCTCCCCTCCCCTGAGTGACCCCACCCCCCCCTCTCTTCCCATCGCTGTGACGAGGCTAAACTTTTCATTTTAACTCTCCGCGACCCACTGAACCGACCTGTTTCTTTCCCCTACATTAATAAGTATCCACACGATTTTCACGTTTTAGGAATTCACAAAACTCTAATTAAAAGATTCATTTATTTATGCATACAGCTACATGCAATTTTAATGCATCTTTACCTGGGTTGACAGATCTAGGAAGATTCAAATTTTTGACAAGTAGTCTTATAAACTATGAATTTATTACATCGGCGAAAAAATGCCGTTTTCAGTCGTCCTATAAACGGAATTCCCACACAAGCAAGGATTATACGTGATATACGATTCAGTTCAAAATATAAGCCAATAATGATAATGTTGCCTACCTTTGTGTATGATGAAAATGTAGGTTAACAACTACAAATGAATGAGGCCAGTTACGTGTATATGTTTCCACGTCACAACTTGTGGGTAACTTGCAGCTATTTCACTAGATCCAAATAACACTTAAAACTGTTAAATGGGGTTGAAAGACAAAAATACCTTTGTGGTCGGGAGCTGCGGGGTCCGCGATCACACCCTTCTCCTTCCTAAGCGGCTGCCTCTCTTCTTCCTCGCTCACCCCGCACTTGGAGCCGCCGTCTTCGGCAGGCGGCTTCCGACTTCGGCAGCGTAGGATGTGAAGGCTGGAGTCGGAGGCGCCAGAGTCGGTGTCGCTGTCTGGCTGGATGAAGCACTCCTCGCCGTCAGCGTAAAAGCCGCCCCTTAGTCCGTGGCACACATTGAGCGCCGCTGCCGAGTCAGTTTCTCCATTCACCTGGCCGGAGAAAAAGCACCCAGCCAAAGCCCTGCTGTCCGATACTCGCTGAGTCTCCGGATCCGGGCTCTCAGGTTGCCCGATCATCTGGAAGACGAACCCTGTAGCCAGGAAGGTCTGATCCGGCTCCAGGTCTAAAACTATCCGCTTGCCAAAGGCGTTCAGTTGGTAGATCCGTCTCTCCTCGACCTTTTCGTTCTCTTCGGTGCTAAGAGTCCGCTGCTGTACGGTCTCGTCCTTTGCCTGGGCCGGGTCGAGTCGTACCGGCACCACTGCGCTCTCCATCCAGGCACCATGTGCTGTGCTCATGTACAAAGCGGCGAGCCAGCCAAGGGAGATGCAGAGAAACGACCTCATAACTTTACCTGATATTCTAGATGGAAAAAGGGAAAAGTTTTACGTCTTCAAAGTTCCTCTTCAAAGATGCAATGAAAAAATCCTTTAAGTGGGTTTGCAGCTATTCAAACGAAATATCACTGCCTATGCAAAACACAAGTCACAAAGTAAAAAGTTTAGATTCACGCAAAATGGATATCCACTGTAAAATTCATTTGCATATCATCAGCCAGTGGAGTAGATGTCAAGATTTCAATATGACATGCTGTATATGTTGGACGGTCACTATTAGTATCTGGTTTTAAAAAAAGAAGCTAAAATCCAACTCCGGTCGTCGGATAATTCAGGATCTGTGTGCTGAAATGGGATCAGCTTTCCCCTTGCGCCCTAAGATCTGTACTCTTCGGTTCCCTTAAATCCTGCTCCGTCCCAGCTTGCTATATATCCCTAAGACTGGGACCACCCCCTTCCTGAGGACCCTTTGATCTCCCAGCGTGCGCAACCAAAACGCAGTAGAGAGCTGGACCCTCGCCACGATAATCAATCATAGTGGAGGGTGCTTGGCTGAGAAAAAGTCTTTTTTTTTCTCCTCCAAATAGTAGGCGGGGCAATCCCTTTCTCCGCTGTCCCGCCGCTCAATGCATTTTATTCAGAGCCTTAAATAAATCCCATAACTTAGTCTTCAGTAACTGTGTATGCGTCACATGCTTCCACTCTTCACTGTTCCGTCTATACATTCAGCGCTGAAAACTGATTTTTTGAGCTGAATTAACAGGTTTCTTTCCCCTCGGCACGAAGGCGGAGTGAAACACTGCTGAGTATATTGACTAGTAGTTGAATCTGAGACCGCAGTCGATGGCTGTAGTTCTTACGCAAAGGGAAGCGGGGCGGTAGAGGCTCACCGGCCCGTAAATCCCCTTTCTTTCCAAAATATCGCCTAAAAGTCTTCATCGGCTCATCGGGCAAAAGTCCTTGACACATATTAAGAATCACTTTGCACGCCTTGAATACACTGTAATTTGATATATTATTAATAGACAGCATAAATCCAAAACAAGAACCTCTTCCTTTTATAAGCCTTCATGTAGGCTATATATTTGTTAAAACCAAACGTTGTTTTACCATTAATGAAGTTATTAAACCAGGTATGTTGCTATTACTATTTATAGGAAGTTTAAGGGTAAGTGGTAAAGAAATTTTAAAATTTGCACACTACTTAAAATGTACTCCCTGTTAATAGAAAGATACACAAAAGTTTGTTCATAGCTTAAAATATTTTTTCAAAATAAGAAGGCGCGTTGATACACCTCCTTAAAATATCATCTTCAGTGATATATTTGAGATTGTCAGTTGAGACTGCCATTTTCTGAAGAGCGGAAGAGGACTATAATTGAAGGTAGTGTAACTAATAATAATTCCTGAACATTCATAAATATTTAAATTTTTCATCAAACTGAAAACAAACACACACACACACACACACACACACACACACACACACACACACACACACACACACACACACACACACACACAAATACATATAACGCATTTAAATTTGGTACCAATGACAAGTCAAACAGTTGTGTCAAATTCACTATTAAGGTACCACCTTAAAAATTTGCAGTCTATGAAAAACCCCTGTCTGTTGCCCTGTTGTCCACCAGATGGCAGACTTGATGCATACTTAATTTTGGTACTTTGGGAAGTTTTGAGTAAGTTATCTTCCCGTTATGGTATACATCTTGCCCGTCCAAAAAATAATGCACCATTTAAACATCATATAATAAAAATGCCAGCGCGTTAAAAAAATATTTGCCAGGTTTTAGTTGCTCTAATCGGCCAGAACTAAGGTTAATTACCTTGTTCTTTATATAAAAAGGACCCACCTCGGATTTAACCCGGTGATCTGAATGTTAATAAATTGTGACTGCATAAGCATCAGCATGCAAGAGCGTATAAATCCAAATGTCTATCCTGCCATTTGTGTGCAGGATATATGCGTGCGTGGAATATATAGCTCCATTATTGTGTGCTTGATTTTAACTGTAGCTCCAAAATCCCTACCTCATTTGAAATTTCTGGTCTACTCCACCCTTAGACAGCCTAATTAACTAATGGAGTGAACTAGTAAGGAAATACATTAAATGTATAGCTGGCGGCGTGGTTTGCAAACTACAGGTGACTGCGGGCATTTACCCGTCGCTTATTTTATATGTCTTATAATGCAAAACCACCAGAAGATGGCGTGTCAGCATTACATTTAGTCAGAGCGCCTGAAGTGGGTCGATGTTACAATATCGGTTTTTTCTTGCACGACATAATCAAAGGTATAGCTGAGGTACTCTGCTTTTAGCATTTCATCTGAGCGATTGTGGTGGTTGGTGTAGGTGAAATGTTTTCTCATGCTCTTCATTTAGAAGATTTGCACATACCTGTGCGTCCTTTGGTCATTGTATTTCAAGCGGGATATTTTTCTGGAACGTATGACTGTTACATGGTGGCACGGTGGCCTTCCAAACTCTAGTATGACAGTTTCAAGTCCTACCTCTTCTTTGTGTTAATGGAGATCTCCCTAGGTTACTCCTGTAGTCCAAAAACGTGTTTAGCCGTACTGCTACGTCCCATTTACCCATAATGTATGTACTCTGTGATTGTTGCCCTGTTCTGACTGGAATGGCAGCGGGCCTCCTGTGACCATGTTACGTATAAGCAGGCGAATGATAGTTGCTTAGCATATAAATCCTGTAATGTGATGTGAGGGTCTTGTAACTGTCACATTATTATTACCCTGTATCAGTTCAATAATGACGTGATGCTTTAAACGTTCGTGTGGTTCAGATGAGCTGCCTAAGCAAGGTGAATTATGTCAGTCAATGTCAGTAGTGGAGGAGGAGGAATTTCCACACAAAAAATAGAGAGGAGAGTGATGATTGAAATGTACATATTTATATACATACTAGAAAAAACACTATTTTCTTAAAAAATTAAATGTTCTGCACAATTGGTATTCCATGTTAAATAATTATAATAAACAACAATAATAATAAATAAATTCATCACATGGTTTTTCACATACCGGTTGTACAAACAATAAATTATAATTTCAGTGCCGTGTTCCTGTCATTCCGTTGTAGGGTCTTTTTCCCTGTGGTGGGCGTGTCAGACAGTACTTGATAGATTGCGTGTATGTCGGTTCAGGTATGTGGGTGCTTATTTTTGCTCGGCAGTGATCCAGGCAGTCACGTAAACCACTGTCATAAGAGGGAGGAAAGATATCTCATTCTCTGCATTATCTCCATTCCCTGTATTGCGTAGGTGTGTCAAAAGGTCTTCACACCCAGTTAGGAGATGAGTCTAGGTGCTTGGAACAGCAACAAGAACAGGAGAAGGGATATTAAAGTTTATAGGTTAAAAATGGCCTGGAACTTCATGCTGAGGACTCATGTACAGTTACTCGGTGTGTAGACCCTACATGGTGTTGTAGAACTTTCAGTTTCTATATTTGTGTCCAAATGCCATGAAACGGGCATTGTTCCAATTATGAGATGGAATGGTAGGTTGGGAGATGATTTCGGTATGGTCTTGGTTATTAAATACATGACACTTCTTAAGGCAGCGTCAGTATTCATAAAGCGCTTAAACGTTTGGTTAGCGTGTATGTGTGTGAGTATAAGTGCAACTGATTGAATTAGAGAGGTCTTTAAAACAAATCAAACTGATCTGGGTACAATTTCAACAATTCCAGTTTGTGTTCCCCATATCAGAATTGCAAAAGAAAGTTTCCCTCTACCTGTTGCTTTTTTTTTGCAAGTATCCAGGGCATTGATTGTTTTTATGAAATGGTTTTCTGAAAAGTCCTAAACAAACTGATAAACGGACAAGCGCAGAACACCAACCTCAATGACAGGGGTAGAGGGCCCACCGATTTTTGGGTTTCAAGCTGGTTGTGGACAGGAGAAGCTCAGCTGGACTAACACACTGCAGTATAGCAAGATTGCAATTTGGCATGCGTGCACAGAGAAATGCACTCACAGACTCAAAGTAACCTCTGCTCACAGTCAGGCACGCCAGTGTTTCAAACGCCCCGGATCCGTGCACCATCACACACAGTCACTCATTGAAGCGCGATTGATGCATTACATTAACGTAGTAAGTGCTGGAACGCAGATGGGATGACCTAAGGATAGGAGAATCGCACACAGTCATATAAGCAGACATCACAGAGTGCCTGTGAGGAGGAGCTGCAGGGTAAAATGTTTTATCCATGCCTCGCCCCATAACCCCCACCCCCTCGTCACACCCGCCATTGGTCCGCATGCTGTGAGATCCTCAGACGATGGCATTAAGGGTTGAAACTCCAGACAATGATTTCTATTGTAAGTCAGTTTCAGTCTATTGGTATCTCTGTGTATTCTTCTCTCATTGGTGCATTGCTTTGCCACTGGTCTTGACGTCTTAGTGTCAGCCCATCCCACTGGAGTCTTTTTATGCTGGGGCCGTATAGTCCCATCCTGCCCTATTGTAGCAGAGTTTGATTCCTTTGCTGCAGAGCTGTCGTCCAATCATACACTATTGGATCAGGATTCCTCCCCTCACTCTTGTCCAATCCGGTCATTATTTTACCCCCAGGGCTCGTCCCTTTAGTGTGTAAGCATAGCAAGTGCATAGATGGGTGGTAGGATAATTTCACAGCCCTGGTCAAGAGCTCAGACACACAATGATGACATGAGTACAACAAAAATCAAATAATAATGCATTGCTGATTAATGGTAACTGTAATAATAATGGGTGATTTGATACAAAAACAAAAAAAGAGTAGTGGGTGAAGTCCTGGGTGTATCCGTATGCATTTGAGCCGGGGCGGCCCATGTCTAGTTGTGGCTGTGGCCAGCCGACTTTGGCCTCAGCACTTCTTTACGAGGCACTGTTTGAAGGCAGAGGGCCGCTCCTCCAACGGGCAGCTCTTAGCCAGCCGTCCCTGTGGGTCCTTGCACTGCACGGTGCGTGTCTGCCAGCCTGCATCGCATGTTCGGGAGCAGGCCAGCCAGGGCCCTGTATCCCACTGTGCCTGGGGAGTGCGCTGCACAGGTGGCGAAGTTTGGGCCAATAGGGGAGGTGGTCGGGGCATAAAGAAGCTGTAGCGCACGTCAAGTGGGCGCTTGGCATCTGTTGCGAGGATCTGGACTACCAGGCTCTCTCCTAAGGCCCCGGGGCCCAGGCTCTGCAGGGCATCGTCCTTCTGACTCCAGCCGCTGTAGTTGAGCACCGTGCCATTGAGCTGGATGATGGTCTCTGAGGTGGAGATCATGAACTTGCCATTGATCAGGTAATCCCCACCAGGTTTACGAAGGGCCAGGTAGGCTGTGAATCGGGGTTGATCCTTGGGCTTGTGCTGGCGGATCTTGATGTGGGTGGAGCCTGCGGGGATCTTCACCACATCTGTGTAGCCCTTGCTACAGTTGGGAGGGGGGAGTGAGCAAGAGGAAGGTCATGAACCCGCTCAGGGTAATGGCACTACACAGCAGACAAACACTCAAGGTCAGCATGGAACTCCTGTGTGAATGTATCTTGGATTAGGTCCTACCACGGACTGATCACATTATCTTAACAAACAAAACTGGGCAAGAGATATTTCAATGCACAGATCTGAAACCCTGCTATGAAAATGGATTAACATACCAAAGGTCTTCAGCTACGTGAACCAAGAAGGTGTCCGGCATCATCATTGAAGGACCATCACACAGACTTAGTGAACGCCACGCATCCTTCTCGTCTGAGAGTGTGTGTGATCTGCTGGTGGTCAGCCTGAGCATGTAACTCACCTCTTCTTGGTGAAGTTGCCCATGACCTTGATGCAGCTTGTACTGTTCCCGCCACAGACACCACACTTGTCGAAATGCAGCTTGGAGCCGATAATGCCATCGCAGCCGGTACGCACGCACTTTCCCCGCACACACACAGAGTTACTGAAAGGCCGGCACTCTGTACCATCAACCACCTGGACAAAAACACAATTGGTCAATGGCCTGGCCCTCTTCATCTTCATCCTGTCGTATCATCAGTTTTAACCCTCTGTTTTTCTTAGTAAACTTTATAGAGGGTTGGCTGACAGCTCTTTGGATCCCTATCAGATGCTGGCCTGTAACTCTCTCAAACCCTGTGGAGCGTTGGCCTGTATGACTCTGGAACCTCACAGAGTGTTGGCCAGTAACTTTCTAGAGCCTTATGAATTGATGGCCTGTATCTCTCTGGAACTGCATAGGGTTTTGGTCTGTAGCTCTCTGGAACCCTGTGGAGGGTTTTCTGTAGCTCTCTGGAATACTGGGGAGTGTTGACCTCTATCTTTCTGGTACCCTATGAAATGCTGATCTGTATGTCTATGGACACTAGAATGCTTTAGCTCACAGCTCATCCTCCGGAGCAGGACAAAATAATCTAATCTGTGGTACGTGACGTAAATTCAATATCTCAGCCAAAGTTTCTCAGCTCACCCGGTTGGAAAACACAACGTAGTAGCCTGTGCCCTTGGCCCGACAGGTGAGTTTGCATACATCCCCAGGCAGTACTCCAGCGTACTTGGGCATCCACTCCACAAACGTCTTCACTCCTTTGGGGTCCACCTGGTGACCGTTCCGTGCCTCGCACTGCTCCTGGCGATAACTCTTACCTGGGGGGTGTGGTAGAGGGAACAGCTTCATTAACAGAGTGTCTGTGTGTAGGGTGTCTATGTGTGGCTTGTTTTTGCTATACACTATTGTCTATTTCTGTATGTGAACTAAATACATTTGTGCATGGTCTGATGACAGTATGGTCAAAGGGAACAAACTCACTGGAAGACGGACAGGGCGTGACATTGCAGGACCGGTAGATGGCCCTCTTGCCTGTGCAGTAGCGTCCGTTGTTGCGGGGGGCGGGATTGTTGCACTGGCGGTGTGAAAACTGCACCCCGCCCCCACATGTGCGTGAGCACTCACCCCAAGACCCCCATGAGCTCCAGCTTCCATGATTTGAGATCTGAAGGAAGACAATAACAGCAGAAAAATGGTAAGGCTTTCTTTCAGCCGGGGGGGGGGGGGGGGCAGTTGCTAAGGAGGACATAAAGGTGGTTAAATTCATAGATAAAATTTAAAAAAGTTTCTTTGGAGCAATGTTACCGCCTTATAAATGGGCTAACATGATCTTCTCCAATCTCCTTCTCCAGACATCTAAGCTGGAGACTAACAGGAAGCAAACATTACAGGGGGACACAGGGAAGTGGGTGGCTTGCTAGTTAAGACTACAGCTATCTAACTAAAATGAAAACCATTCTTAATCCTAGGGTCTGTAATACCTTTGAAGAAGTCATCCCTTCTTTAAAATGTATATAGCACTTTTGTAGTCAGGTGGGATTGTACACAATAACATGTACAGTGTTCTTTGTGTGACAACAGCAAATTACACATGCAGTTCTCTCAGTCCCTTTGTCCCTCAAAAGGACAGAGGAGGTCATGGTGGGACAGAAAGGACAGCATAGCAATCCCTCCTGTTCTGCCTTTTCATGGGGACTTTCCATTCATTTCTATGGGCATGACTCTAATCCGAAATATTACAACCTTAACACATACCTAGCCCTAACCATAAGTAACAAAATACAATATTTGTTTAGTTTCCAGACTGGTAAAAAGTTACTGGTTTTGTCACATTGGGGGCAAATCGGGTCCCCACAATGTAATAATTACACACACACACACACACACACACACACACACACACACACACACACACACACACACACACACACACACACACACAGTCAGACATAATCAGATCACTTCCTGCCTGGGGGGAGTGGATGACACTCATCTTTTCAATAACAGCCCTTCTGACCTGATTAGTATACAGGCTTAGTGGGTAACGCAGTTCTGTATCTCAGCTGTGTGTGTGGAATTTGCATGGTATTTTCTCATGGAGTTATATGTGGAATTTTCCCCCTGTGGTTACTTCAGTTTATTCCCACAATCCAAAGACGTGAAGTAAGGCTAATTGGGGTTTAAGTTGCCGGTGTTGCCTGCGATGTACTGGAGAACTTGTGCCTTAAACAGCCTGGGACAGGCTGCAGACCCCGCCCCCCCCAGACCTTGCCCAGGATAATCTGCCTGGGATAGGCTGCAGACCCCACCCTCTCTGACCATACCCAGGATAAAAATAGCTTCCAGGATAGGCTCCAGACCCCCCACGACCCTGAATTAGACAAACGGGTACAAAAGATGGATGGATGG
>JAABNY020000001.1:48296718-48316688 GCA_015164015.2 Brevimyrus niger
GAGAGGGGAGGGAGGGGAGGGGGGGGGGGGAGAAGAAAGGAAGAGAGTATGTAAGGGGGGGTTGGGGGGGGGGGGGGGGGGGGGGGGGGGGGGGGGGGTTTGACATTTATGCCAAGTGCCTTCACTCCTTAGACCTCCTTACAAAGCATTTAATGTGAATGTTATCTGGCAAAGATCATGTTGTTGCTGGAACAAGCTTGCGCAGGATTAAGGCTCTCAAAAGTCTGTTACTTAGTTTTCCATACAAATGTAAGAACTGTTGATAACCGTGATTTATATTTCAGGTGAACTCTCACACAGGATCTATCGGGCGCCAAGATTTTATGCATGTTTAGAAAAACAGCAACCGAATAAGTATTCTTAAACGAGACGCATATAGCAATGCCAGTGACTGTAAAGCTACATTTTTTGAGTGCAGTGTGATATTACTTTTTAAACACACCTTGAGGGAACCGACAGAACCTGTTCCAGTTTTTCACAAAACGCGGACACTCTTAGAATCACATTTTAAACCTGTTGACTCAGCCAGTTGTTTACCTGCCTGGTGAAGAGGATTGCGGCATCGTGGTGATGCTCGTCGTCGTCGTCCAACGGGTTCTGCTGATTCTGCCACTTGCAGAAACTTTTCAGTGTGGCGGCCGCGTTCTTGGAGATCTCCAGACCCTTCTCCTTGTCCGTCACTACAACCACTTTTACTACGGACAATCGCACGGGGTTCTCGATACTTGCGTGGCCGTATAGCTTCGACGCGATCGAGGCGAGGGTCATGAGGTAGTGGCGCAGATTGTCGCCGTATTTCTTGGACATAGACTCGTCTGCCACTAAGAGTAACTCCACGTGCCTCGCCCGGGAGATCGACCTCTTGCGCCTCTTACCGGAGGTCCCGGAGAGCATGTTGGAGAACCACCACCTGCTGTCCTGCGTCGTGCTTCGCAGTGCATCCAAATCGACATCATGCTTGTGAGTTTTTCTCTTACGACCCCAGCGCTTTTCCGCACTACCCCTGCGTCCTCTCCGGTCCCGTGTCGCGCAGCTCTCCTTCATTGGCTCCGCCACGAATCTGAAGCTCTCCCGGCTGTAGTACTGAACCGATCTCTCCATCACTGCGTCGCCTGCTGCACCTGCCCCGTTTTCGTGTCCCTTCGCCCTGATTAGCGGTCTGACTGTGTATCGGCGGTTGTCCACTGCAAAGAACCCATCAAAGCCGGCGCCACACAGATTGAAAAGGGCCAGCGATTCGGGATTAGAGTCCACCGTGCCACGGTAAAAACATCCGCCGTGCGCTGCTGGATGGACACTGCCGTCCATGCCTTGCAGCGCTTTCACGTACTTAGACTTGAAGTGCTGGGATACTATCGCCTCATCCCTCTCCATGTCCAGCTGAAATTTCCTTCCGTCCAAATATAACAGATATCCCACTTTTCCATCTCCGTGGTAAATCCGGTCAATGGTCCGCACGATCCCGCTCGTGCGGCGGACAGGTGCGTAAAGCCGCTCGCTTACAGGTGGAGCGAAAGCCTTGAACGCGGAGCGACTGATGGCAAAATCCGCATCCCCGGCATGAAACTTAACGGCACACAAAAGTAATAACCTGATCAGGACCATCCTTCCGCAGATGGAAATATTTCACCCCGGAAAAATATCGCATAAAATATGTGTAATTTATATTCCACCTCAAAGCAATGTGAAGAAAAGTTGGATAAACTTAAAAAAACATCTCATAGAAATGCAAGGGTTTGGTCTCTTGTGCGCACACATCGCTTTTTTATATCATGCTCCACCGAAAAGTAAAAAAAACTGGGAAAAAACAGAAGACATATATTTGAAATGAAGCAGAAAACATCAACTCACCAGGACTAAGTTGTACTTTTGAGAACAACACATGAAGTTCTCACTTAAAAGAGCTGAAGGATAAAGTCCGCCCCCCTCGCACTTTCTTTCCCCTCGGCTCTCATATACTCCCTCGGCGCCGCCGCCTCCCGGCCCGGCCAAGTCACGGCAAAGTCAAGTGCGGCGTTATTTCCATCTTTTTCCGTATCGGCGCCGTAGTGCAAACGAGGAGAGTAAAGTGGTGAAGAGACATGCGAACAAAGCATTTATAGCTGAGTGTCATTCTTGCCTCGTCCGTTTCAACCAGTTGGTTGCAGTTGGAGAGAGAGAGAGAGAGAGAGAGAGAGAGGAGGGGGTAGCTAGGGAGAAATATTCCTAACTGGCAACTCCTCCTACAATTCCTACTCTTTCTTTGGCAGGAAAAACCTAGACATCTTTCAATCACAAAACAGGGAGAAGTGCATCGCTGCATCGTTTAGTGATGAAGCGACTTAGAAAAACTCAATGAAGTCCTTTCTGACCTTCTGCGCTACAGTGAGCGATACGGGATAAGGCAACGTTACTGCGGGGCATCTGGACAGTTGTCACCATGGTATATAACACGCACATAATAATCAGCAAACCCAGCACCGACTCTTTTTTTTAAATACACCGATTTAAGTCCTACCTTCTGGGTTAACATTTTAGTGGTTTGAAAGGGAGCTTTTAATTATTGAAGATGAAACATATTCAATCATGTGCTGCAGTTAAGTGTGGGTTTTAGTCCTTCTAGAACTGGATAATTTATGGCATTTCCAGAATAGAATTCTCACTGGGAGTGTGTTTTCTGAATGGGAAGTTCCTGTTTTTAAAGTTCACCTTTACTACACTGGCACCTATGCATCAAAGTACAAATAAAAAGCAGATGGAGTTGATCTTTTTTTGTTATTAATATGGATACTCTGTTCCTCCTCTGAATGTGACTCTCAAAATATTTTCCCATAGATCCATCATACATAGAAATGCAAATGCACCTAAAATGACTACTGGCAACACAGCAGAAGCATGGCAGACCGCAATGACTGCGGCTGCGCTTTAAGCTTTTCTTATGTAATTCTATCATCCAAACCAACCTGCGGGTCACTTCCCAAACAAATGGCCTGTTACCTCACCGACTTTCTGCTTCAGAGAAGAAGTTCCTGTAACTCATCTCTGTGTGCACTGATTGCAGTCGGCCCACTGTGGTTTAATCTCTGAGGAAAGAGAGGGGGGGGGGTTGTTCTTTCTGGAAGGTAGAGCATGCTTCAGTATGCATGCAAATGCACCAGGCTTGCTGTCTCAGGACATCACATTTGCATTAATGGTACAATTGATTCATGATAATATAGACACCCCAACCCCGATGATCAAACTGTTTACCACCCCCTGTTGGCCACAAACGGTAACTGCACTTGTGCGGCGGGGAGGTGGGAGGGCCCAAAGTGTCTTTTTGAATGTGGCCCCAGAAACAAAATAAAATGAACATAACATCCCCATCTTTCTTTCTCATTGTTTTTCTCTACTCCATTCATTCTAGGCAGCACAGGCCACAAAACAGTGGGACACTCTGTTAACTGTGATCTCTCATTGACACGGAGTTATGAACACGTGACCCCCGCAGTCATCTCGAAATAGAAGCACTATAGCCATATTGTTCCTTCAAAAAGAAGCAAATTGTTGACTGATTGCCATTTGCAGGTGTTTGCCAATTAATCGTGCCATGAAATATTAATCAATGTAAGTTGGAGTGAGACAGAGCACGTTTGCTTGTATTTAGTGAAAAGAACTTAAATATATTGTTATACATGTTCATACAAATACGCGAAACCAAGCCAATATTAATAAAGATCCATGGGACGAACAGAATTGTCTGTTGTTCAACTCTATCATAAACAACCCACATACGCTGCAGTTGCCGTGACGGTCATGCAGAGCATCCTCCATCTTCCTGCCATGTCCGCTTTCAGCCGTTTTAATGCCAAATGAAGAGGTTTCGCTCTCAGTCCTTCAGAGGCTGGAGTGATCTCTACAGGATCTCCCGCACAAACGTGTATTAGGTGAGCAGGAGCAACAAAATAGGCAAACGCTAAATAATTCTTATTAATGGTTATGAACTTACATACTTAAACAGAGACATAATATGAGAAAGACTGAAGGTTGATAAAGACATACTTATCAACTGACAGCAATGAATCAAATCAAATCTGAAGCGTGAAGAAAGGATGGATTTGTTGTGGGATCTAACTGTACGTGAAGAATGCCCCTCTTCTTACTCCAGATCATACTTTTTCACCTTTCTGACACGAGTTACATAAGAAATGCTGGTTGACTGCCACTGGGAACGAAAAGGATCTGGCCCCTTCCGATGAGATGTCTGCACAAGACTGCAACTTGAGAAGTCCATGGATGTATGGAATCGTCCATATGATTGGCCTGGAGATTAAGGGGCCTTTGCATAATCCTTTAGGAATAAGCATTATAAAATAGTGCAGTCGCATATCAAGAAATCACAATTTTACCTATAACCCTGTTACTATTTTAATGTGGTTTTCTACATATAGTTATTTTAAGTCTACCTTTTCTGTAATTAAACTTTTTTCATGTCACAATATAAAGATTTATATGATGATTATTGCTTCTAAACCTTAAAAGATTCTCTGAAATGCAAATTTTGCAGCAGCATTCTTTTATGTACAATTTTGAAACAAGTTTTTCATGGACAAAAAAAATGTTTTTAAATCCCTGTCCAAATAACATCCCCCCCCCCCCTTTTCCCCACAAACTTCTTAAGACTAACGGATGTGTCATAGATGTTGAAAGGGGTGTATTGCAAGAATATTTTCAGACTGATGTGAATAAAATGTTCTTGCGGAATAGGGCAAGGAAATATCACATAATTGGAAATGGATGAGGGATACTTCATAAGGGTCTAAATCAGGGGTGGGCAATCTTATCCAGAAAGGACCGTTGTGAATGCAGGTTTTCACTGTAAATAACTAATTAGATTATAAATCAGTGGACTGATATGCTGAAGAGCCTTCATATCTGGGTTTGAACAGGTGACCTACAGGTTAAATGAAAAACCTTCACACACACTGGCCCTTTTGCGGATAAGGTTGCCCACCTCTGGTTAAATCCTACAATGCTTTAAAAAAAATCTCTATATAAGTATAAAATGTATAAACCTATTTTCATTTCTTTCAGACTTCGGAGTCTGCCCTATGCTATACAGGATATTTCCAAAGCCTCAGGTGTCAGCTTCTCTGAGATCTTCCCAGACTGCGTTCTCCAAGGTTCGGGAAGAGCAAATTCGCTGGCTAAAACTCTGGGTTCCCCAAGACGCAGAAATGATATAAAACAGTCAGGAACGTCTTGCATCTCTGTTTTTGTTGTGAGCCGGGTTGTTAGCACTGTGCACACCTGCTTTCCAAAATATTGCTGGAGAGCAAAGGATGCTGGGTAGAAGCTGGACAGGAAAAGGAGAGCAAGAAAGCAGCTTTAATGGGGAGGGGATGTGGGTTGGGTTGTGGGGCTGTTTGGGAAGGGGGTGGGTGGAATTTGTTTACAGTTATTGTAAGGTTCAGCTGGGGTAAATGTGCTTTTGCGGTCTGTCTGAACTTCAGAGGAACCAAGAGGCCAGGCTCTATGATCAGCAGTCGTAAAAGGGCAGTGATTGGTGCAGTGCTAGAGGGGATAATAAAAGGCCTCTGATTGGTCAGAGTGGTGATACCCTTTATACCCATTTGATGATGTGGTTCTTAAGGGCCATTGATGGAGGTGTCATGGCAGGTGTAGTTTGGGGGGAAACGTAATGTCTAACACACACACACACACCGTAATGTCTAACACACACACACACGCACACACACACACACACACACACACACACACACACACACACACACACACACAAACACACACTGGGCTGGCATGTGTGTCACGCTGAGCTCTAACACATGTCCTATACACATGCACGCATAGACTTTCACATGAATGGATGAGGCGGTAACAGCAAGGGGGGGAGGGAGGGTAATCCCCGTCATTTCAAAAAGAGCTCTCCACTAGAGGACCATATGGACTGACTTCCTCCCTCCACAGGGCTCACATTAAATAACATTGCCATGTATATGCATACACTGGGACACGGCAGATTATGCACAGACACAAAGCAGAACCTACCGCTTCCTGCCAGTCATGCGGTTACACAAACACCCGACTGGATCACTTATACTGCAGGGTCAGCCTTTCAGTGGTTCTGTGTAGGTGCATTGAAGTAAAGATGTTTGCCTTACCACATCTAAAAGAAAATACCCACATCACAGGTAAATATTCAAATTTTCTGGAGTTTATGTACCTTTGGAGTGATTAAGGTAACAGATATATATGAATAATGTATACAGTACCAGTCAAAAGTGTGATAGTGCAACATCATATGACCTGGCCACCTGACCTCATTACACATTAGGAATGGTTTTGGAGGAGTTTGACCAGAGAGTGAAGAAAAAATGGCCAATGAATGCTCAGCATATCTGGGACCTCCTTCAGATCAGCTGGAAAAGCATCCCAGGGGCCACCTCATCCAACTGGTACAGGGGAGAAAGTAGGGTCAGTCAGTCCCTGGAGCAATTGCCCCCCTCCCCAACAAATGCATTTTTTTTGCTTAATACTTTTTAGATCAGTGCATAATTACTTATATATTATTTTATAACTTTGGTGCTCTTGTAATTTTTCTAAAATGATCAGAATAATACAAAGAAACCTTTTTGTGGGCCAAACTTTGACTGGTGCTGGAACTTTGGTACAGATAGAGGAAAACACATGGAACAAGGTCCAAGACAGAGCTTGTATCAATCCCTTAAACCAGTGATTCTCAACCCATGGGTTGCAACTCAAATTTGGGTTGCGGTAAGTTCTGAAAGGATCATGAGGCAGAGTTGGAAATGTAAGCATTTTAAAACCAGCAAACTCCTATAGTCATGCCCTGCTTGTCCGCTCCTCCCATGTGCCACACTCCCTCATCTACCTCATGTGGAATCCCCGCGTTTCTTGTTGAATAATCCAATGTATTTAAGTCTGTGTTAGGTATGTTTTCCCCAGTCCGGTCATTAATGTTGTGACATTGCTTCTTGTTTTCCTTGTGTTCAGTGTTGGTTTCTTAATAAATCCCTTGTTCCTCGATTCTCCGACTCCCTGCTCCTGCTCTCTTGGTCCAATCCATGACACCTATGCTGATCCACAATCAGATTTCCCAGCCCCAGTCCTACAATTAACCTATATAAATGGGTCATAGGTCTGCAAATGCTTGGTATAAATCTAGTGAACACTCACCCAATCCAAGAAGCCAATACCAAAGATGCACTTTGTGCTTGATCATAGCACTTTAGACCTTATTTGATATAAGGTGATGACTGAGCTGTCATGCTAAAAATTGGTTCGAGGTACTAAAAGGTTGAGAACCACTGCTGTAAACTAAATGCCACATCCTATTACTTTCAGATACCTACGATGATCTAAAACCATCAGCATTAAGGTCTATTTATGCATCTTGTTTTAGCTTTACAGGTAACCTGAATAATCCTTTGGGTGATGTTTATACTGTGAAAACTTCTTGGGTGTTTATCAGTATCTAGAATACATAGAACATATTTAGATTGCTGGCGAGAGCGTTCTTGCTAACCTGCCTCTGAAGAATGAACTTGGGATGCAATGAATCATTGGATTGTTCTCTTTGGCGAGGATACACCTCATGCATCCTTGATATTTGGGGTTGGGCAAGAACAATATCTGAGGATTTTTAGCATCTTATGTGCTCCTGTTCTTCAGTATTGGATCTGTACTCTGCCAATGTAAGATGACATCAAGTGGCAATGGGAGAACACAAGAATGGTCAAATACACATTCATGAACACCCCTTGACATGGGCAAATCATTCTAACAGCATTGGTTTAAAACACTCATCTGACTGCTGTCTCCATCAAGTTTGGATTAAAGTTCTCTGGGGAGTTTGTGTTGCATTTGAGGTTCAGTGCTAGGCCAGTGGCTGGGCCCTAGGGTAGGTATTGAGGGTCTTCTTGGAGAACAGGAGCCCACAGATGATCAGCGAAACCAAGTGAGGCCACCAGACATCTGCCCAGTCTTATATGTAACCACACCAGAGATATCATGAAGTACCCTTAGCAATGTTTAAGGGCAGTGAGTGCCTAAGCAGACCAGGCTTTTGTGCCTGCGATCAGAAGGTTCTCAGTTCAAGCCTGGCCTCAACCGAATTGTCACATCTGTGGGCCCTTAAGCAAGGTCCTTAACCCCCACCTCCATAAGAGCCAAGCTTGCTCTCACCTTCATGTGGCTCATGGAGCAAGATGGAGTAGGCAAAAAGAGAATTTGCACATGAGGATAAATAAAGTGCTATTGTGAAGAAGAAGATAATATGCTAAAAAATGTGATGTGCTATATACATGGCATCCCACTGGTACCAGAACTATTGCAATACTCCTGATCAAATCTGCTTATACAAAATGAACAGGGAAACTGCAGATATGCAAGTCCTGGATTTCTTTTCCACATTAGGATATCTAATCATCCAGGACAAAACCACCAAGTTAAAAACACTTAGTCTGAGAATAAACAAAAAGAGTTTTTTTCCTTTGGGAAAATTTACTCAGTGGGAGAAAAACCTCAATAAAATATCTGCTAGTCCCAAAATTCCCCAACTGCCTTACAGGAAACCCCTCCAGTCGTACCTGTCATGGTATAAACAGGTTTGGGGTGGTTTTTGAGTCATGGCCTCGTGTTTTCAAAATGTTTTGCATTATTACACAATTCTGATTAAAAAATCATACCAAATCCTGGTACTGCTTTGGATTACGTTTTGTATTTGTATTTGTGGTTTTGAGGGATCTTTCAAGTTGGCCAATGTCTCACTGGTTAATGTGTGCCAGGTCCATTTCTTGAATCATTAATGAATTCTGGGGAAATAACACAGCCTTTGGAAGCTAAAAATAGGTTTTCACATCATGATTCTACATTTAAATAAAGACACATAATTTATATTTTCCATAGAATGGTAATCAAACGTGATGGTAACTGTGTTTAGTCTTGAGGGGTTTATATATTCAACAGGCAGTACTAATGATGCTGTCTACATTAGCGTTTCTTTAGCAGACACTTTTATCCAAAATGACCTACATTTCATTCGGTCACCTCAGGGGTATGAGCTGAGAATCTTTGACACAAAGGAAAATGTAGGAACCATTACAGAACCACCACCTCCATCCAGATGATAGAGCTGAAACACAGGTCTTTTACCAGCTCTTTTGCCCATTTATGCATTAAATATTCTTGATCACGATTGTACAGTCTTTTTGTATGTACTTCAAACGCAACAATAACTGTGATGACTTACAAAAACAAAGCCTGGGACTGCTGTGTCTATTCCAAGATTTAACCGGAAGTCCGTTCTGTTTAGGCTATGGTTTGGGTTCGAAACCATAGGTATAAGCCTAGCATCCAAAACACTGGACCACACAGCCATCCTAAGCATGACTGTGACTCACCAGTCAGGACTAGATCACATGAGCACAACTAAAGGAGCACATTTCTGACTAAAATCCCATGAAGAACTTGCTATTTCTGGCAGAGACAATGTGTTAAACAACCCTTTACAGAAATATTTAGGCTCAGGGCTTGGGTTGTCTCATATTAGAGTAGAACTTCTGGAAATATATTTTATATCTAGATTTATAAAATGGAATGTAGTTTCCCTGTGGGGAATTTCCAAAGATGGATGTGCATCTGACCCCAAAGATTTATTTACAAATGTGGAAAGCCACACTCCAGGATAGCAAGATTTGAAAGATGGAAGAAATCATGAAATTTATTTGGACTTCTGAAATGACTTTAGGGTGTATGTGTGTGTATGTATGTATGTATCTATGTATGTGTTTGTGTTAGAATGTGTGTGTATGTATGTATGTGTGTGCTAATGTGTGCGTATGTATGTATATCTGTGTACGTATGTGTGTGTGTGTATGTGAGTATGTGTGTATGTGATTATATGTGTATGTGTATGTGTGTGTGTGTGTGTGTGTGACGGCAGGGGTGCCATAAAGTGGGAGAAAGTTAGGACGTTTCCCATGGCCTTTGAGTGACTGACATGGCGGTAAGTTATGGGGGGTGGAGAGGTGGGGGATTTGTAACCGTCCAATAATCAACCCCTTGGAGCTCCTCAAATGGATGGAGTCCTGCACTCCCCCAGTGCTCAAACCAAAGTTATGCCCTTGGTGACAGAAGCCCTAAAAATTTGGGAACATAACTGGATTGGTTTGGGATGGGGGCTCAATACGATGATGCTTCCATGGAGCCTAAAGTCTCTAGAGGCTCCCCTGTGTGATTGAAAGTCTTTGGAGTGCCGAATGGGTCTCACTGTGCTACTGGAACTTGTGAAGAAGTAACAAGCTTGTCCCAAGGCAGACAAAATTTGGGAGAAGCATGTTCGTTCCCTAAGTTATGGGCAGACCTTTACAACTGATGTCCAGAGACATTCCAAAGGTGCCCTTTGAGAACAATGTTGGGATCTGCTCGTGGGACATGTTTCCACCACGTGCTCTGTGTTTGTGTACTCGAGACACACCTGTGTATCCGGGTCCCCAAGCAGTTGCCATGGAGAAGATGCACGAAAGGGATCACTGTCAAAGGAAACACTAATCAGACCAGAATCTGCTAGTGGGGGAACACCTGCTTCCAGGATAAACGAAGAACAGCAGACAGCATCTGCTAAGAGGGAAAGCAACATGTGGATATAAGATTTCTAGCTGGTATCATGATTATACGGAATGAATAACAAAAGGACTAGTCTACTTTCTTACCTTATTAATTTCAGTGTTTATGTAATACCTTTGCACTACTTTGCACTTTACAGATTAGATGCCAAACTGCATTTGTTGTCTGACTTCTTGTAAGATAAGATGAGCTTTAATGATCCCTTGGGGAAATTCTGGGTAAAGTGAGATGTTTGAGCCAGCCAGTAAAAGACATTGTCATTAAAGTTGAATTAAATCTAATCTAACCTTTAATGTCTACAGAAATGTGATTGGAAGGTTCTGCTCACTCAACTGTACTTCATTTATTTTTGTCTTTTAACAAATATTCTGCGTAATGGTTGTTGACTTAAAAGAGTGGGACATCATTGGAACATTGAGTACACATGCAGTCTGTATGATAGACATTCTGAGGACCCCTCAGACACCTTGTCACCACGTCCAGCAGGCTCAGCGAGGCTGACAACGCCTCGGATAAAAAAAATAAAATAATGAAATCCATACGTAAAATGTCTTTCGCCTCCTAGGATTCCAAAGAAAGGCATTCCAGTCTCATTAGCTGTTGGGGTATCATTTGCCAAGCTATGCACGCAAACACAGAGAAAACCACAAGCGTGACACCATCCTGCCCAAACCATGACATAGCTTGCCTGTCTGTTTCTGCTCGCTTTTTAGAAATCCGTCGGGAGCTCACGGCATGCTTATTCGCGCTTGCTTGAATTTCAGTAACTAGAAAACTCAAAACAAACCCCCTTGACATAGAACAAAATTAAAGGTAGGTGGTAGCATGCCTGAGTTTGAGGTGTGGTCCATTGTCTGACAAGGCATTTTAGGCCGGGATCCATTGTGATGTTATGCTAGTTCCCCCAGTGAGGACCCAGTAATACCTTTGTCAATTCTTGATGTCAGTTATTTCAGGCTAATCAATTATAACGGTTAGGATTTATGATTGACCAGACTTCACTTTTATAAACTATTCAGAATGATCTGGCTTTCTTTAGTGATGCACCATTATTCATTACAATTAAGTTGCTGGTTGTTCATTATAAATGGGCTGTAGGGAGTATCCACAAGTGTGCATGGGAATCATCTATGTAAAAGCTCATTGCAACCTACAGAAAAATTATCCTACTTTATACATCTTCAACCTTGAGTTTGGCTAAAATTTAGACTAACTGGAATGTCTGGGTCTAAGAAACAGATCAGAGAACCTTCTTTGTATCAGTTAGCAAGGTCGCTTGCATCTGTAAGCATCCATTTTATACGTACAGGTCCTGGGGCAGGTGGGTACTGGGTGCCCACAAGGGTTTTCTCATTGTAGTTACGGCATGGTATACATTAAGAGTTGGTTAAGAGTATGATATGCAATAGATATGGTTTATCAGGAATACAGATATTACTGTGCAAAAGTCTTTGGCAAATCCTAAAGTCATCCAAAATCACCCAAGTATTTGCAGCAACCATCCAATACGCTTGCATATTTCTTTTTTATTTGACCACTTGGACACCTCGTTTGGCTGATCAGTACCTCACTGACTTTTGAAAAATGTAATTAATTAATTAAGAGAGCTTGCGCTGAATTCAATGCATGGAATGGCTGAGGTGTCCCTGAGGAGAAGGTTGGGAACTGAAGCGGTGTTCATCTAGCCATCCAACAAATTATCAGTAACTTTCTGGAGAACAGAAGATAATCATGTTATTCTTATTGTATTACTCTTAATTTGCATTTGTGTGTTTTTTGTTCTGAGAAAATATGCAATTACTTCCTAGATAAATATCTTTAAACATCTCTGCTTAAGATTTTTGGACAGTTCTGTAAGTACAGGGGAAATCACTGTAGGGGACGTTTTCAATTCAATTTATTGTTATATAGTGCCTTTCATAACAGAGTTGCCCCAAGGCACTTCCTATGGGTGTGTCATGATACATTGTGTAGGGTGAGCCAGTTGATTTGCCTGATAGGAATCTTCTTTTTCCATTTTCATTTACTTTGTCTTACTGATTTCTATAAACTGCCTTGGAGTATGAACTACCTATGAGTGAATTCTTCTACACCTGTTTTGTCCAGCGTTGTAAGAATCCTCAGGAGGGCCACAAGCTGAAGGTCACATGCCATACAGAGAGACAAGAAGAATCATGTGACTGGAACAGTCATATGCATCATCTAGATCTGGAGATACCGCCAAGGTTAGTGTCAAGACTAGAATTTCCCCAAGAGTTCCAAAAATGTAACAGTCCACCGTCTTGCAACTCAGTCTCATGGAAGAAGTTGAATATTTTTTTCCGTAGTGTCAACATGTGTTACAGTGACATTACAAAGTTTTGGATGTTTTTTTGCAAAGAACAATATATTCTGTGCCTCGTGCCCATAGCTTCTGGGATAGGCTCTGGACCCCCGGCGACTTAGAAGGATAAGCCGGTTGGAAAATGGATGGATGGATGAATACATTCCGTTGAAGCTCAAACGACTAGACTGAAGTTATGGGCATTTTATCAGAAGATACAATGCACAGGAAAGCACAATAGTTTCTAAAGAAGTTGAGTATAAAGGGGGCAGAGGAGATCTAGCAATAAGATGGATGAACTGGAGCATCACAATCATGTATATGCTGCTGGGGATCCAGAGAGGGAGACAGAAATATCAACCACTCAATGATTCCTAATAAATAATGAACAAAGAATAATGTTGCAAAGAGCCACAACTTTGAAAATACTGCTAACACTATGTACAAATTAATGGATACAGGTTTCAACATGTGACTACTGAATAAATATCATTTTTAATGCTGTTAGGCATCAAATACTTTTCATGTTTCAAACCTGCTGGTGCCAGTAGTTATTTTGCAAATCGGTGACATTCATTTGACGTGCCAAATACCTATAAGGGCATCAGGCGTGGCCAGAGATATGCCTGATAAGCTCGGCCTTCACACGCCTCCATCCATCAGTGAAGCCCTGCTCAGCTCCATGACACCCTGACTGGCCCTGACAGGAACGTGGAAGTGCAGAGAGATCCCGTCCATCTCTTCCATTCCCAAAACACAGTGACCTCAAACACCACATTATGGGGGGGGGTGGGGAGGTGGGGGGTCCCTGTCCCTGCTGCTGCTCCTCGTGTTTGGGTTTCATGTGGCATTAGACCAGTCCCAGCTCCTGGTGCACCACCATCAAATAGTGAAGAAAGGCGTATTACAAAACAGTAGTGATAAATGAGGTCATTCTGAAGATCCTTGTCAGTGTCATCCACTCAAGGGAGATACCTGATCTCTGGTTACATGGACAAGAGAAACATACCCCTTTACTTCAGAACCTCAACTTCAGACAATACATACAAGTATTTACAAATGTCCATCTATCTGTAATTACTTATTTCAAACAGAGCCATATTTACAGTGCAACTATATATATATATTGTTTTCTCCGGGGAGCTCTTCAGTTCATCAGTTCCATCCTTGTTGTTTGCAGGAAACATACTGGAGACACCACACATAACATTTACGTTTATTTATTTAGCAGGTGTTTTTCTCCAAAGTAACGTACAGCAGGGCAGATAATACAGCACAATCATCGAGCTGTCAAGGAGCCAACTTAGTTACAAGTGCTGCTAGGCTAGCAACGAGGGATCGATATCAAATGCAATTTACGCTGGAACACGATCTATATGATACATTACAAAGCACTGTCAGAAGCTAACAGAGGAGCCATTCAAATCAAAACACCATGAGGACTTACCCAGTCATGGGAGAAGTGATGGGCCAACCTTCCTGGTCACTAGCTGCCCTTTTTAAATTCGGAAACAAGCTATATAATTTATGTGGCCCCAATGAAGAAGAAGCACGCATATCACATGGTCTTCAGAAGTGAAACACATGCCCATGTATGCATGAGGATGGTGTGTGGCCCAGTTTGTTAGGGTGCAATGCCAAGTGATCAAAAGTTCACCAATTGAAATCTTGTATCTGGCAGAGTAAGTTCATTTTTTTAGATAAAAGTGTCTGCTGAATAAATACAATGTAAGAACATCCACCCCTATTAAGCACCAGTCACAGTAATAGGAATACGGGGTACACCTTTCAGCTGCAGGCAGAGGCGTATTGATGAATTCTGGGCCCCTTCACAAAATGTGAACTTGGGCCCCCCTTTTCTTCCACACTGGGTTAGAACAGGTCCCACTGTTGATGGAATCTGTTGGGTTGGGTGTGCAGGAGGAGAGGGGGGGGGGGATTTTAGGATCCCTTTAAAGGCCTTGCTGGCCTGTCTGAATCTGCCAGGATTTCCATGCCACTTTAACTCCCTGGCTGTAGGATGAAATTAATTTAGAGTTAATAAATGACTTGAAAAGCATGTCTTTAGACTGAGGGAGGAATCCCACTGAAACGCTGGAATAGCGTTTACATTTCACACACAAAGCCAGGGCCAGATTCAAGCCTACCGCCCCGAGACGGTGAGCCACCATGCCACCCACGCTAGAACGCTCTTTACGTCACACTTTAATAAACACAGGCATAGGATAATGCCTTCCACTTATCTCGAACCGTCCTTGGATTTAGCTTAAGCCTACAAAAGACAAAATAAACACACGTATGACTCAGACGCACGTTTCTTCAAACGATTATCAGTGGAAGGTAATTTGAGAGGTGAACAAAGCTACACATTTCATATTTGGTCACGTTCTAGCCAGTTATGAGGACATAACCCTGACAGGGGCTCATAACTCACTTGGAACAAAATTAGAGAGTCAATAAGGCAACCTGTTAAGCGCATTGGAAACTGATGTAAACAGTCAGACGGAACAGCCCACCACCCAAGCTCTTCTGGGTAATGTAGCAGATCAGTGACTGAAAATAAAGAGAAACCCAAGCTGTCAGGAAACATCAAAGTCCTGGCATTATTTGTAAGGTACTGATTTGCGTTAGTGTTATAATTACCAAAATGTAACTTTGATTCTACATATTATTGTGTCGCATTTATTTACTGATGTTTATGTACATATGATGTTATTTAGGTATATATGATGATTTTGTCCATCCATCCATCCATCCATCCATCCATCCATCTACCCAATCCACCATCTATTTGGGCAGGGTCATGGGGTGAAAGCCAATTGCCTTTTCCAGGCAATACAGTGCACAAGCCCTAGGACTCTTGTGGGGGACCTTTGTTCAAACTATGGGTAATGTGCAGGGATTCACATAACTGCTACGCAAGCCCGCAATCAACTTTGAAAGCGGTACATGCGGCAATCGATTGTTGTAACAGAGTGAATGCGTGCATATTTTATGTACATTTGTGCCAATATGACAAGAATTTACCATGAATTTTAACTTTTATATGCTAATTCGTACTTCATTTGTAATATAGAGGGTAAAATGCATGATAATTTGTATCACATTGATGCATATGCACACAAAATACATATGTATTCACCCTGTTACAACAATCGATTGCCCTACACATCGCTTTTAAAGGTGAATGCGTACTTGCGTACCAGTTATGGCAATCTCTGGTAATGTGTCTACTTCAGTCCTCCACAAGTTTTCATGTGCTGTAGACCACAAACACACCAAAATAGACCATTTCATTTAGAATATCTGTTTTTGTATTGTCAACCTTTGAGGGTGTGTCTCTTGGTGGGACATGAAAGTTTTGGCTGAAGTGAGATGTAAGTAAAAAGAAGACATTTCTTCTTTAGAAACCACCTATTTATACATAGGGTGGCATTTTGTTTTGGTAGGAAATTTTGTAAACCTTCAGACCTCATGAAATTCACAGGTTGGTAAACAGAAGCTGACAGTGAGCGAGCGCATATTTCACTCATTAGCTTCCGTAATATTTTCTAAAAATAGGCTGGAAAAACGCAGTAATGTTGAAAGTGTAGCTGGCGTGTTCACACAGGAGGCCCTGCTGTCATTCAGAGGAATGAGGCTCTACCATATTTTTCTGCACTTCATACCTTGAAAACAAGGTGGTGAAAAATATTAGAAAAAAACCAAGTGTCCCACTGGCATTTGAAATGAACATAGGCTACAGACTTTGGTCAAAAATGCAGTTCCTTGATCGATAAGCAGCCTCCTAATATCTAAGAACTACATGACCCTAAGAGAAGAGATACAAGCATAATGTGCAGAAGAACTTGTGCCAGTTTCGTGTGGGAAACTCACAGTGAAACAAATTCAGAACATAAATTACTCATATGATGTCCAAGTGTGGTTTTCTTACCCGTTATAAATGACGTTTCTGTAAGGCAAGTAAATCCCAGCATTCCTGGTCAATCTTTCTAATACCATTTTGTCTAAATAAACAGTGGCCCCATCACCCAAGACCCCAATTCATTATGCTGAATTCGGGGGAACAGCTTTAATTTGTCGCGGGCTTTGCTGACATTTGATACGAGCTCTGATTAATGCTTCTGTCTGCCTGCTAAATTGTCCTAATAGTAATTATACGGCTGCCCAAGTTGCAGTGGGCCGAGACAGACTGCCTTTCCTCTGGGTTGATTTAACATCTTGATACTTGGCTGTCCTGTACTATACAGGAAAGTGCAATGTTTGACTTGCTTGTCTCATTTGACATGATGTATGTGGCATGAACATGAAGACTAGCAGAGCCAGCCTGACCCAGAACTAACCCACTGCTAACCCATTGCTTACCTACAGCTGCCCCCAACTGTCAAGTTACCTGTCATGTTGACAGAAAAGGGCTCTTTTCAGGTGAGGGGGTCCTCAAAAATGCCCATTTGCCCCATTGCACTTTAGCAGTCAAGGTGGACTGGGTTGGACTTTTGACTCGAAGGCAGCTAGATTTAGTTGTGGAAAGGCGATGCACTCAATCTAAACTGCTTGTTTAAAACATTCAGCTGTATCCAGCTGTTTAAACACACAACAAAAATTGAAAGACTACTCAAAATAATCTAGAAAAGAAATTATTTAGAAGTTCTTTCTAGGATATAAACTATTCAAAATATTGTGTAATTCTTTGAAAAAAATATGTAAGAAATGTTTGCTAGTGGACTTTTGTGAATTTACACCAGCACGTGTTGTTTTGTCTTAACCTGATGTTTACATGTGCACCAAAGCCATCCATCACTCCATTACCATGGCACAAATGAGATGTTTCTTTAAACCGGTGCTTAAGCAATTGACCAATCATCCCCCAGTCATCACCCGAGAGAGCCAGATCTTTGCCAAGGATCATGGTCTCTTTCCTAACCCAATATAAACATGCGACGAGAGCTCCTTCGGGGAAAAACACATCAATAACGATGCAGAAATCAAACAGCAGAGCACCTGACGTGAAGTCATTGGGTGGGTGCTAAGAAAAATACTTACCTAAACCTCGAAGAATGCTCCCTCAAAGAGAGGTGAGAGAAAATGTCTGGGGGAATGGAATTCACTTTCACATTTGAGCATGCTGTTATTTGAAATAATTGTATAATTTTATTTTGGAAAATTAAATTAAAGCATGCCCAAATGAAGCAGACTGAAAGATTCAATCTCTCTAGCACATGAAGAAAGGTCCTGATGCAGTCAATTTCCTCAAAGTTCATGCAACCCAAAACAGAAAAGCAGATGCCAGTTTATTCATCGCCACCGCATTACGTTCAGCCGTCTAAGACAAGAACTTCAATCTGAGATACAAAACACAGCTCTCTCTGAGACTTCCCCATCGCCAATCCAATTGTCAAACATTTTACAAATGCTGCCTGTGTTATTGTTAAACACACTGATATTAAAGAACAGAGGAAAATGTCATAGGAGGCTTTCTTAACATGTGTGATAGTGCTGCGAGACAGTGCTGTACCACAGTATTCGTCAAGTCAAGTCAAATCTATCAGATTTTATTGTTATAACATCCAATTATGGGATACATTCACATGCATACGCATACATACAATGGCACAAAATAATGTGCCCCCAGTGCAAAAGAGGAGGGCTGGTCAGAAGGGTTTATATACACAACACAAGGGTTTATATACACATGCTGCGTTCCATTTACCTCGGAAGCTGGAGCAGGGAATGACATCACACCCGAGAAAAAGTGTCCCAGTACAGTAAGTCAGAAAGCCATTAAGCAATGCCGGGGACCTGTCTCAAAAAGCAAGATTTTTTTGCTTAGCCGGATAACATTTCGGATTTCGTTTTCCCCAGTTTACATGCCATTTATCTTTGTTCATTTACATTTAGCACAGACTACCTTAAATCTAAGAAATAATCCGGCTAAGCAAGAAATCCTGCTTTCTGAAACAGGCACCAGCTCTAGCCCGGTTAATTGTTAGCCATAGTCAGCAATATTGGTTGATAACAACATATTATGTATTCTGTGCATAAACATTTTTTGGCAACCCGTCCACAGATAGTGGTGGACAGTACTGTGTGTACAACCGACTTAATGAGGCACAAATAAGACATAAGTGCTAATAAACAGTATAAAACTACAGCTTTAACCTATTTTAATAAAGGGTGCAGCCATCTTGAATCCTGTGTATATGCGTCCAATTTTCCGAGGAGGAATTCTGACTTCAGTCGGTGTTCCAAATGAAATTTCCAACTAGGAATTACCAAGTTATGAGTTTAAATGGAGTGCAGCAATAGTACAAAATGAATATAAACAATAAGTACAATTGAAAAAGCATAACAGTCGAATAAATAAAGTAGCTAATTTAGTAATAAAAGCAATCAAGGCCCCTGCATACATGAAAATGTCTTTTTTCATCTCTATGTCTGATGGGCTAACAGGGCTAACAATGTAACAGGGCTTCCAACTCTCACGCATCTGGTGTAAAATGCACATTTTCAGACTCAAACGCTCACCTAAGAAATCTTACTGCAGATCTATATTACTCCATTATAAACCTAAAATTTGCTACATTTGCAGTGTTGGGGTAATTTGCAAACCATACGCAATATTTACAAGGTAATACAACTGTTACATACATGTAAATGCGTGAACAGACTTGTCTCGAATTAAAAATCTCACACCAGCCAGCTGACCAAAGTTGGCAACCCTGCTGTAGTCTGCTGGAGGCCCAGTGGAGATCCGCACTTTTAGAAAAGTAGCGGCTTTTCCACTTAAGGCCTGAATGCAAAACTCCAGATGACCACAATGGCATGTAGGAAGTCTCCCCAGTTAAGTGACTTAGGGTTTTAGGCGTGACCAGTGACCCTGACCGTCCCCTTGTGTAAACGGTCACTGATGATAGGTTAGATGAAGTTCAGGGCTTCCGGCAGAGGACTGTGGTGACTGATTATAGATGAGGGAAGAGCATGAACAGTAACGGTGGGTGGAAGTGCTTAGTTCAGACATGAC
>JAABNY020000001.1:48316788-48327998 GCA_015164015.2 Brevimyrus niger
CAGTGACCCTGACCGTCCCCTTGTGTAAACGGTCACTGATGATAGGTTAGATGAAGTTCAGGGCTTCCGGCAGAGGATGCCCAGCTTCACTGGGCAGACTGTGGTGACTGATTATAGATGAGGGAAGAGCATGAACAGTAACGGTGGGTGGAAGTGCTTAGTTCAGACATGACATCGGCTCACATGCCAAGTCATGAATATGGGCACTTGCACACAAAATCACCTATAATTACGGTAGCATATGAGTCGTAAATCTAAAAATAAATGTATCAAGCTTTAACACAAATGATTTTATTTCCTACCTGAGTTCAAGATCAGGAAAGATCAATCCTACTCAATGGTAGCTAACAGGTCAGGAAGGAATGTTGTGAGGTAAATCCATTGTAAGGAGACTTCCAGGACTACCTAAGAAATGTGGAAGAAAAACCCAGCTAGACAGGAATTTATGGACGGGGCAAACACGAATTTGGAAAAACAGACGATTTGTAAACTAACACACGTCTAATTACTAAAAAAAGAGTACATTTTGGAGAAACAATTGGAAAAAACAAGACCTTTATCAGGATTACCTTGCAAGGCTGCAAAATCCCCAAAATCCTTAGATTCTGAGATGTCAGACATGTAGAGAAGGTCAAAAAAAGCACCGCTCTGTCTACAACAAAGGACCTTTACATTCCCCGCATAATAACATACATATCTGAGTATGTCAGCAGATCTGGAGGGCAGATTTTGTTATATTCCTGTCTTTGTACTGACAGCAAAATGCAACATCAAGCAGCACGGCTGAATTGATGGGTCTGTAAAATCATCCTTCGGTATGTCTCTGTTATTACAATAACCAAGCAGTCTCCTTCAGAACATGCTATGCATCTTTTATGTGTATTATTTTTGTTACATTTACTTGTTAGCATTCTCTTTCAGCAAAAACTACATGATCTTTTGGAGAAAGCAGGGTCACACTGTTGCCGGAACAATTAGGCTTAAGAGCTTTGCTCAATGGCCCAACAGTAAAGACACTTTTGAACCGGCAACCTTCCAATGACAAGCAAAGCCACCTAACCTACAGACCCAACCCCATAACTGGCTTCCTGAAAGCATGGTGCAATGCCTATATGAGTAGCTTTATTTGATAGCACGCTAGCTTTTTGTTTTCTGCTTAATGCAGACACCTAAGTCATCTATCTTCTAGCATGAGATTCCCCAGAGCGCACAGGCCAAGTGTTCTCCTGCCCTCCTGCTTTTTTTCCGACCTCTTATTCGTGGTCAGCGACAGACGGAAAACCCCCAAGAATGGCCCACATTCTTGTGGTATCTCCCTCTAGCCCTAGCCCAGAATTATGGTGTCAGATTTGCTGGAGGAAAGACATTAATCTGGTGCCCGTGGAACACTTATCCCCACTGCACACCTACAGGGAGAGGCCACAGGAGACCTTTCAGGAAAGACGTTTAATACTGCATTTAGTGTGACTGTTGCTCCAGCTCTAATAATCCTTCCTGAGCTTTTTATTTGTCTTTAAAAGGTCTTGTAGTCAGGTCTCCCTGTCGACCTATGGCTGAAACAATGGGCCTCCTTTCCTTCTGAGCTCACACGGAGCAGGGAGCTTGTGGGTAGCTACTGCCCCAGACTTGAAGGCAGCTCCCAAGGACGATAACAAGCCCCCCCCCCCACCAAAATCCTCAGCTTCCCGATATGCACTAATGACTCCCTGCAGTTAACCTGCATGGGTCAGCAGATTTAACCACACTGGGTTGCTCTGACTTGGAGTTATTAGCAGGAAGAAAACACCAACAGCGGATAAAACGGACCAGCCCAATGCTAACAAAAGTGGAATGAGATGCTGCCCTGGACTCATTCTCATTGCCATCTTTTCACTTGCAGGTCATCAGACAGATAAACGGGCCAAAAAAATAACAGAGCCAGGGTTTTGCGACTTTTGCGTTTCTGTAAAAAGTAACTAAATATTAGCCATTGCAGCCGACGCTGCCAACTTTTACTACACACGTTCGCACGCAAAGACACCTCATTCCCCCCATCATACAGGAATGAGACATTCCACACGTTTGACACAGCACGCACACACATGAAATGAACTCAGGCACTTGGGACATAAACAACCACTGGCCCCGGCCAGCCGGCTCCGGGTCCAAACGGTCAGGTGTGGGTGTACAAATCAGAACAAAAAGGCGAGATTTCGGAGTTCCTGGAATCCTTCCCGGTGATGCTCTCCTGGGGAAGCTGCGCCTGTTATGGGATGGAAAGGACTTACAATATGCACGGTTAAAGGTAAACTTTGATAAACATTGCTTACAATTGCTCCACTACTTGTGGCTATTAAATTTTTGACCTTGCAGAAAACAGATGGATACTCAGCAATAAATAACTATGGGCTCTAAGGGATTTTGCTGAATTGACAATGAGAAACTGTTAGGAATTCATATTTACAAGGCTACTTAAGACTGTTCTGTATGGAATAAAACAGGCACATATTTCAAAGGGGTCGTGGTGCAGTGCCGACTGCTGTTGCCTCACACCACTGGGACCTGGGTTAAAGTCTGCTTGGTTTCCATATGCGTGGAGTGTTCGTGTTCTTCCCGTGTCATTGGAGGGTTTCCTCCAGGTACTCCGGTTCCACCCTACAGTCCGAAGACAAGACGAGGCACTGGAGACACCTAACTGCCCATAGGTGTGCATGTGTGAGTGAATGGTGTGTGAGAGTGCCCTGCTATGGGTCAGTTCCCCACCTTGCCCCCATAGCCTCCGCAATGTGTTCTGAACCCCCCACAACCCTGGTTAAGTGGTTACAGAAAATGGATGGATGCTGTAGGGGAAGAACTTCTCATCAGGTTTAGTTATTACCCATATCAAACTGCAATATCACTAAATGAATATTTATTTCTGGAACATCAGTGGAACACAAAAAATGATTCAAATATACACTACTGCACCTTAGTAAATTCTTCGGCTAGATATATATCTATATTATTTTATGATATATATATATGTGTGTGTGTATATATACGTTTATGTGTGGATGTGTGTGTAGCATTGGTGGAGAAAGCAAAAATATTCTATTCTAAAAAAAAGCACTTGTACAAACAGCCCAAGATGTTGGGTATGAATTAAATAAATGTACTGGTGTAATTTAATTTTGATGGAAGGCTTTTAGAGATCTGGTCCTACATCTTACAGGTGAGATTTCAATTGAGAATTATCAATTGAGAATAAGTTTTATACATAAAGCAGCTATTCTCTATACTTGTGTATCAAGGTGCCTGCATCTTCTTCCCCCAGGCCATTGTCCTGTAAATAAGGACCCTGGAGGAGCACATTGCCACTTATGGGACTTTTTCATATCTAATATCCCCCTGTATTAATTTAATTCTCTTATTGACATCACAAGGTTATCTGCACATACCCCAAAGCTGTTTGCACTCTATATCCGGTTGTCTCATCTATTATTTGCACAGATACTTCATGCCACCACCTGCACCAAAACAAATTCCATGTACTTCTTGTACTTGGCACATAAAAGATTCTGATTTGGATCTTTCCCGCTCCTCCACCTGGCCCCTAAGCTCAGCGGCGCCCAACCGCCTGCCTTGCCCCACCAATCAGCGGATGGTTTAACACCTGCCTCAACTCTCCAATTACGAACTAGATCCCTAATGAAAGAATAGGAAAGAAACCAAATCTCAGCTGGGGATAAGAGAGATCTTAAGCCCACAGCTTGAGCCCAAGATCTGAGAAGGGTTAGGGTAAAGGGGGGAATTCTAAGAATGGATTTGTGTGTTGTTGTAAGCAGGTCAAGAAACAAGAGCGGTTAGGAGATACTTCTGTGAGAGTTTCCCATTATTCTTAAAAAAACATGAGCAGGACTCTTTTGGGGAATAGAGTGATATGAAGATGTATGACTTTTGAGCTGGTTTATTTGGTTGTGCTGACCTGTGAGAAGGCATTCGGGAGTTAAAAGTTGTATAATGTCTTCAAAAGCTTGTGATTTCCCTCATTCTACGGTGTAGCTACCTGCAACATGCACATCCAGGAAACTATCTGTGTTTGCCATTCTGCCTAATAGTCCAAAACATTTAAGCAAGCAATGTTTTTCTAATTGTTAGCTGTGTGTGATTTGGAGCAGAGGCCTTTATGTTAAACTTGCCTGTTTGTTTAGAGCATTTATAAATATTTCTCAGAATGTAGTTGTGAATGAACCTTTTCTCCACCATGGTTGCCTGATGGGCCATTCTCTGAAGCTTGCACTTTTACATTATCTCATTCAGGCAGTGAGAGGTGTTTGATGTTCAGGTGCCTGGGAAGGAACCATTTGAGCCAAGTTTGCAAGGAACATAACATCTGATGACTGGAGTGTGCAGGACGTCGTCTGAAACGGACACCCAAAGAGCTGCCTCAGCACAGTTGAAAAAGAGGAAGAGCTGGTTGTCCTTGGCTTTGGAAACATTCTAAAAAGTGGGCTATAGAAAGAAAAAAAGGAAAAAAAAGCACACATCTGTTCTTCTGGAAATGACATCAGCTGTATGTGTTGTAATGAGTCCAGGAACACGGACAGGGTGCAACAGCTGGACCACAGGGCCCAAACTATTCATTACACTTCATGGAGAAATCAGTGAGTGATGGCAACTGGAATTCTGATGCTCAATGTAAAATACATATGTAATGTGTACTCTTTATAACTGAAAAAATGTGTTTCAACAGACACATTTTTAGGTTAGTTTTCAGATCAAGTGAATTTTTCATTTTAATAAATAACAGGTGAAACAACCTTTCAAATGCACTAAATTCGTCTCATGGCCAAATTTGTCTCAGCTGTAAACAAACTTATTCTTTAATGTAATAAAAAATTAAAAACCTCTTTCTTGTATTCCTGCTATGGGTTGGGCCACATATAAAATAGTGCTTCTTGGAAATCCCCAATGAAACGCGAATGAGCAAATGTTAGCATTATCATACATCTGACAGCCGGAAGACGCTGAATTCCTAGCCTGCAGACACTTGCAGATATTTTTCAGTGATAACTGTTTGATAATCCTGCCTAAAAGGGGCCATAAATGATTTGCTTCCCCCTCTGGCTCAACAACACCAAACGTGGAGAGTGCTTCACTCAGGGCCTGGCAAAGGTTGTGATGCCCTTACATACAAACAGAAAGGCTGGGAGATGAGGGATCATTCCATTTTTAGGACACATAAATGGGGAGGAAAACACACGCAGGTTTCAAGACAGCCCGTTATAAAATAGATAGAGAGACAAACAGAGAAGTATCAAAAAACATGTGAGGTGAGATGTTGGACACCAGAGACTCAAGACCAACAGCAGAGTGGCTGGATCAACTGAGATCCTTCTAACTAAACGTGAAGTCAAGGAGTGCATTGGTCCACTTAGATTTTACACGGGAGGAATCAGGAACAAGGGTTCCCAGAGATCTGCTACTCCACAAGCCAGAAACTGGGTTGCTTGGTATACTTCAGGAAGCTGAACATTTGAAAGTTTCCCCCTAGAGAATCCCAAGCGATGATGCTGGAGATTAGGAAGGAAGATCAGGGAGTATATGGTTTATAGGCCCTATGTGACTGTACTGGCTGATGTTACAACAGTGATGTTCTCCATAGTTTTAGCTGCTCAGTCCAGCTAACAGAATGGATCTTGATTTTATGTGGAAAAAACTTAATAACGCCAGATTTTGGGTATTAATGTTATGATGCATTTGGTTATTAATGTTAAGAGCATTGTGTACATGACAATGTGTTTTTTTTTATTTAACCTTTTAGATACTTTGCAGACTGTTGTTCATGCACAACTTTACTTCTCACCTCTGTCCCTTTCAGCCCCTTATCTTGCTTATATTCTTCATCATTTCTACCTGTGTGCAGTTTTCCTAAACCCAACCCTAAACCCAACCCTCGGATGTGGATCTGCTTGCCACACACATTCAAAATGTCAGCATTAATCAGTTCCAGAATTTTGCAAAAAAATACTTTGATGTTCTCCTCTATTTATAATGGAATTTAAAATAATATTTTTAGCATAGTATTTCACCTCGATAAGGCATGGAAACTGTCAGTGTTAATCCCCTTAATCATAGTTACCAAACAGAGATGCCATTTTCTTCATTATTAAATCGCAAAGTTTCACTAAGTGCACCAATGGAAACCAAGAGAATGGAGTCTAATCGAATCTGAACCTGCTTGTACCATGTAAACTTTAGCCAGAACCAGGTTTGTTGGCAAGCTGGACCTGCTAACCATCAGCTAAGCAGTGCCGGAATTTGGTTGTCTGTAGGATCTCTGATGAGATTTGTCAAAGGTGCTGACACAATGTAGGGTGCTATCACTCAGTTATTTTAAGAAATCTGAAAACCAGCCTGGCATTCGGAAACATGAGCATGCGTCAGGATTGTGCTGGAAAGAAATAGTCTTTGCTAAGTTTATTGAAACAAAGTTGTTGTGCAAAAATGTTTTACCCTGAGCAGGATGGGCCTGCTTCCGAGGGCACATTACAAACCAGGAATATGTAATGTGCTGATTAAAACCAGATGACCCATAGAGGCTAGTTGGCATACATATGTGGAGGAGAGGAGGGTTTAAATCAGTCTGGGGATTTCAGCTAATGACTGTATTAATGCCTCCTACTGGCCAGTGTTGTGAGGGTTGTGCCTCCAAATGGAGCTAAACTCCTATGTTCAGAGCCACCAGAATCATAATATAACCATAGATTATCTCTTTCTTTCTGCTTGCAGTCTTATGCAGTGATCTTCATCACTGCAGAATTGGAGAGACAACTGGAAATGACGATCACATGCACGAATATTGAAATTCCTGCATATTTTAATATCACTTATAAGAAATGTGTCAAAACAAACCCATAAAAATTTGCACTCCTGTTCCCTTTCTTTCAAATGTTGTGGGCTGAGCCTAAGCATGAATATTATCTCATAAAGAATTAACATGACACAACATAAGTGGGTGGAAATTTGATTGCTGGGTGGATGTATTAACCAGGATTCTGAATTCCTGCTACCAGACAGACCAGGCATATTTGCTGTATGCAATAAAAATAACTTGATTACTGAGAGCTCCAAGAACTAGTAACCTCTGTGTTTCTACTTTTCTGTGATATCTTCTTGAATAGTTACTAGTTGGCTTTTCATACCTTTTTCACCAGATCAGTTTTGGTCATGGTTTTGTACAGAAGACAGTACAGAAAGTATAGGGTACACAAATATAGAAATAAGCCTTGGATTTTTCTTGTACGGCTCGATTTGCTCGATTTGCTGACACTCCTAAGGATCTATATGCTTGATAAGGACAGCAAAGCAGGAAGTAATTTCCTGGGAAATTCCTGCTTGGATCCCCCTGGTTCTCTCTCCGGAAGACTGATCGCCGGGTGTGGTCTGGATGTGGTGGGGAGTGGGTATCCCACCGGTATCCAGTCAAGCCACCGTCTCCCCTCGCAGAGACGTGTCGGCGTTTATCTTGGCTGCCGTTATCCCAACAGTCACGATCCCAGGCCTCCCGCTCTTCGCCCTGCGTTGCCTCCTGGGCTGAAACCTAGCCCCCGATTTGAACTTATTTGACCACCTCCCCCCCACTCAGTCCTCCACACATTCACAAGTAACGGCACATTATTCTACCCGAGAGAAGGCTGCAGACTGCTTAAGCACCTCTGCTCCGGGTTGGCGAGGGACACCAGAAGCCCGCCAAGGCCTTGCAGTCCTCCTGTGAGATCTTCCCGCTGGGTCCCGCCTGGGATGGCCGGACCTTCTTCCAGACTGTGTCTGGCTTCTGTGCGCTGATGGCGAGGGTGGTGACAGAACCCTCTCTCTTTTTCTCTCCCGACCTCACAAGTGCTGCTTTACACTCCAGTGCTCGGCATGATCTCAAGGAAAACAACTCAGGGGCAATAAATTGTGGCAAGTTTTCTTTAACTCGCTGATCTTATGGTGACCCTCTGTAGACTATCGCTATAGAGTGTTTAAGGAGGCGCCGTGAAAATGTATAAAAGTGAAAGTGTGTATAATGTGCCTTTGCGTATTGTAACATTTTGTGGCGACATGTTAGGAATGTCTGCAAGGTAAGGAGCAGACGAGCAAACATAAAAATAAGTCTGAAAAATATGCTCACATCTGTACTGTATAAGCAGATGTTCATAAAGGGCTTGAGCAGTGTGCTATACCCTTACACATGTTGTTTATGTGAAGAGGGGCCTTTCAGTCCTGGGGAGGAATAAAATCAGGCGCTGAGAAGTTCAATCACCTAGGCCTCAGTATCAATAATAATTAAATCTGTCCCAGGACCATCCACCCAGACCTGATTCCCGTGCGCGGGCCCATTTGTAACCCTTCCCAAGACCTTGACCACCCATTTTTCCCTTCCTCTGTGCTTCCCTTGTGCTGAAGCTGAAACAATTGTTCATTGTTTCGCTACTAATTAAACCCATCTACAGTCCCGCACCCAAATAAAATCCCTGTCCCTTCCTCCCATCCCCGTATCACTTGGCCATATCCCTGCATCACATGACCATATCTGCCGTCTTGCCCAGAATGAGTTTTACATGCTCCTTCAAGTCTATAAGACGGTTCATATTGCTTGGAGCTTGTTTGATCGAGGGATTGATCCTGGTTAAAAGTAACGGCCCGTTTGCAGACTCTGAGTCAGTCCAAGATACACAGTTCACCCTCTTTCACAACACGGAGTCATTCCGTTGACCAACTCGCGTGCTTGAGAAGACAAAACCAGCGTCTGTTGTCACATATCAATAGAGGAGCCAAAGGGACTGAGACAGAAAAAAAGAATGACAATGAAATGGAGAGTTGGAGAGAGAGAGAGGCAAAGAAGGGACAACTGGCTTCTCTGGGCTCAGCATGTCTGCGTGGTGACATCAGATGAGCTGCGTTGACAAGAAGACAAACAGAATCTTTTCTTGAGTGTAGGGTGTTGGGGGTGGTGAGGTCATCATTCTAAAACTGATGATTGTACCCACACCCTACACCCACTTTTCGATCGCTGATCAGGCACTGCAGTTATGTAGGCCAAGTTCAAGCAGAGAGAAGGAAAATTCTTTAAAAGAGCCTCATAAATTCTGTTATTCTGTTATTCCTCCTAATTTTTTTATGCGAGACGAATATCCTTGCAACTGCGTCCCAGTGTAGGATTTTTGGCAACTAGCTCCTCCAATTCTGTGACACTGGCAGTGCCAGTTCAAAGTTCACAGCTGCAGTCCCAGCTCGTGCGGGAGAGTCAAAAAATGCACATCCCACCCTTGTGAGGAACTGCCATGGGTGTGAGCGGCCAGTGCGCGTGTGAATGTTCCCTTACAGCTTACAGCAAATTGTCACCAGACTTCAGCTATAGAAACCATTTGGCATTTTGCATCTGTCCACTTCGAACAGTATAAACAAGGAGGTTGCAGTGATCCAGTGCCTGACCATGAAGTGCCATTTTAACACACAAACATATAGACCCGGTCACATGGTAGAGGCCTTTTAGAAAACTATGTCTGCAGGTCTATGAACTACGGGAGAAAAACCTACTTGGATACAGGTAGAAGATACATTTTTTTCAAATCTGAAGCTGGTGATGAACAAAGACGAGAACCTGAACCTTTGGGGGTAAGAAACTGTGCTGTGACTTTGTAAGAACCTGTGCTGCCCTTTCTGGATGAATAATCTTTACTATTTATGTGGTATTAAATTTTGGCATCAATGCCATCTAACCCAACTCGGTGACTTACTGCCAGGGATTGGCAAAACTGCTATGCAAGTACACATTCGCTGCATTAAGCCTAAAATGCATGGTAATTTATTGTCATTACAGAGCACATGCACAGTGAAATAAGTACACATTTGCACTGTGATGACAAGAAACCAGCACACTTACCAGTTGTGTCAACCCCTGTTTATGGCACACCTGCAAACAGCACACACAGGGGAGTAGAGTATCTACCAACTCTCCTTTAACACAAGAAGGTGCCTTTATCTAGTTTTCTGTTGTTTGGTCTTCAAACGGGTCATTTCCTGTACTGGAAAGCTGTGGGACAGTCACACACCAGTGACAGCCACAGCAAAGTGGCATGAACTCAGATTGCACACCGGAGCTAAAGTCTGCTAACATGCATCTGTAAGGTTGTACAAAGAAATACTTCCAAGACGGAGAGGTATATTTTATATAGGAGACATCGTTAAGGATATATCTTTTTTGGTTTTGGTTATTTACCACTTTTCCACCCCAGAATGATTCTTTTCTCCATTCACCCAGCAATACAGGAGCATTTCTCAGAAGATTAAGGGCCTTCATCAACAGAGATGCAGTACCCTTGCCAAACATGGGATTTGAGCCAGCAACCTTCCAATAACCGGCACCGAAGGCTAAACTGCTGAGTCACACCACCCCTGAGAAGAGCATCATAGAATCTTTTTGTGAATGATAGGAAGATGTAGTTGTAGAAGAACAGCTTCTAAATTAGAAGGATCATCAGAGCAATTTCACATGATCGTACTACTGTAGGACTTGAACAATATCAGTCCAAAGGCTGACTCTTTATATGTAATGACATTTGAGGCCCTGTGTACCGTACGGGGATTAGAATATAGTGTACAAACGCCCAAAAACCATGGCTGAGCCAAAAGCATGATAATATTTTGGCTGCACAGTATGAACTGCATTAAAATGTAGATTTTCAGTAAAAAGAAGGTAAGAACAACAGCAAGCCTTCAAGCTTTGAATCACTCAACAACAGTGTTGCTATCATTCAAACAGCCATCAAATTCAGATTTAATAATGTAATTATGCCTACATTTGGTTTGTTTTTTTGGTTATTGTTAGCAAAAATCTGAACTTTAATGAGCTTTCCAGCAATTCTGGAACTTACTAAGGAAAGTTATCATACCAGAATCTTACTCAGCCAAGCTTTTCACAAGCGGTTGAAGGTCAACAGGATATTTTCAATAAAAAAACAGACTGGAAAATCATTTAATACATATATCTAAAGCAAAATCTAAAGCACATATTTCCTGATGCATGGAAACAACAGTAACCATCAGCAAAAAAGCACAAATACCTGAAGTATTTCCCTAATTTATATAAAAAAAGTTTAAGTTTCATCAAGGAGCTGGGGAACGGTTGTTTTCTATCTATCTATCTATCTATCTATCTATCTATCTATCTATCTATCTATCTATCTATCTATCTATCTATCTAT
>JAABNY020000001.1:48329284-48345964 GCA_015164015.2 Brevimyrus niger
AACTATGGAACATGGCACATATTTAATGCCTAGAACAGTGTTAACAGGAATAATGTAGATTATACATAAAATAATCCATCCATCCATCCATTTTCTGAAATCACTTTTCCTTTTCAGGGTCTCAGGAGGTCCACAGCCTATCCCAGAGGCTATAGGTACAAGGCAGGGAATAACCCAGGACAAGGTGCCAACCCATCACAGTACATATAACCTAATTAAAAGGATCTGAAAGAATAAATTGTAGCAAATAAATCTATCATAAACGTTCCACATGAGCTGATGAGGCAATAATGATGTCTTTACTCAGATTCTAAAATATACTATACATATGAGCAGCAATATTGTTCATAACTTTCTTTCAGTTAAAAGTCAGAAGCCGATTATCAAAGAAAAGTATCTCCAAAGGACTAGAGACCTAGCAAGCAGTTTTATTTATGGTTGATTATGGGCTGAAAGATAATCAAAATAATCATTATTAGTGTGACTGCTTTGCACCCAGAGCAAAAAAAGTATTCCTCCAGCCGTTTAAGTATTTTGTTCTTTGGTTTCTAGCACCCTGAAAATCGTAACCTCATCCATAAGGCTTCAACATAAGATGACTCTACTGACTACTTTTAGACTCTACTTTGCATTTGACATGGTATCTGTGGTGCGTAATTCACCTATCTGGTCTTGTTTTCTGGCCATTAATGATCACCGTGTGTGAGCCAGGACCATCCTCTTTAGAGCGTCTAACCGTAACACAGATCAGATACTTTGTTATATGCATAGATGTTCCTCAGTCTTTAAAAAGATACTAAATCTAGAGATATATGTGAAAGAGAAGATGTCGGAAGAAGAACGTCAGCAAAAAGAACACACCAAAACATACTGTACACACTCCTGTCTTTTGAAGTGGACTGAGGAGATTAATGAACTTCATGTTGTAGAGTGAGATAGCAGAGTGTAGAGAACTGTATGGAAGCACCTGAAGGAAACCCCACGTGCAACTGGGAAGAGTTCATTTGAAGGCAGGAATTAGTGTGTCCACACAGCACTTTTTTGAAGTGATTTTTGTTTGGCTACCAATGGACAGTGAATATGCTGTTTGTTTATCTTGTTTATTGTATATGTTTAAATAATTGACATTATTATATATGTTTAAATAATTGACAAGACCTTTTACATTCAGTGAGTATGTCCAAGTTTAGCCTGAGCAGCAGAATGAACTAATCTAAATCCAGACAGCTTCACAGCATGCCTGAATCTGAGTGTCTATGTGCCTATATTTATTAGCAGCAACTGTGATTTGGTGGGGGGGGGGGGTGGTACTGGGCGGGGGCACAAAAGGAAACAAAGCCCCGCACAGATCTTGGATGGTGGCCCACACATGAAGGAATTTCAGACCATATTATTGCCTGCAACTTTCCATTCAGACAGTCAGTCAGACAGGAGCAATCAAACCCGAAGGACAGAAACGCCTCCATCACTCTCCTGTCCTCTGCTTTCTTCTGCATTCTGTGTTTTAAGAGGAAAGTTAACCACACAGACACGCAAACCTCCGCAGTCTCTCGCAGCTGAAGCATAACTCATTTTGACGCCGAGGAGAAAAACAATCAGCCCAGGAACAAAAAAAACACAGTGGATGTGTCTGCCTTTTCTGCCTTCTTTCATAAAAAATGATTTTTTTCAGTCAGGAATCATATGAAGTCATAAGTCCGTGAGTTCTTTAGCTCCTCACAGGATTGTTACGAAGCAAATAAAAAGTGAAAAGTTTTTAAAAAATAAATCACTCAGGAGTTGTCTCACTGTCATGCTAACATTTGGTTTAGGTTGCCAGATCCCGTTTTGACAGTCATCCTATTTAGATGCCATAGGCGTGGATTTGCAGACACGTAACTGCCATGGTCATCCTTCCATCCAATATATGCTTGTCTTACTCTTCATTAACTCTATATATTTATTTTCCAAGCTTCATATTACATTCATTCAGCAAAGTCATGCATGGTCCATGAAGACTGGAATGACAGTGACATTAATCATGACCTAGCACTACAGCCCTCACCAATGCCTCCTTCACACTGGATTCTACCGTGGGCCTTTGCTTTCCCAGGCTTTCCCAGAAACCAACCACCCACAAGCTAACTTTTGCCTCTTCTGGCCCATAACCCCTGATCTCATCCTGTCTCATTCATGCTGTTTATACCAAGGTCCCACCTCGATCCGTGGGCTACCCAAGCCTTTGTTCAGCTCTGCTTAAGCTGTGGCCTTTAACACAATGCGGAATCATCAATGCACTCCACAGGCTAAAGTCAATTGTTGGGACAACAACAGACCACAGCAGGTTGCAGTCATGCTCATGTCAGGAAAGGCTTTTACAGAGGCCTCCTTGCTGAGGAAGGTAAAACCCCTGGCAAATTAAAAATTCTGTACTTTAAGCCTCAATTCAAAGGGCACTGATACTTTAAACCCCGGCTGACTAAAGCCTTACCCTTTATAAATTTTGACCAAAGTTATTTTACGTGTCATAGGCGATAGGAGGGAAAATGAAGTTTGCAAATTTGAGATACTGTACATCAGACTTGTCAGATTCAAAGAAAACAGACCCAAAGAATCACATTTTGTATCAGCATTTCATCTGTAGGATGAATCTTGGGATAATTCTTCTTGTCTCTGAATGAGGACCTGCAGAATCAAATTGAAGTCATAATCTAAAACACAGGGGGATGTGAGACAAGCAATTGGCCAGTCTAGGATTTTGGCAACCTTTAAGCTGAATCTTGATGACAGATATTACTGATTTAGATATAATGAAGCCTTTAAGATGTTTCTTTACTTAAATCACAAGTGGGGAATACTATAGATCCTCTGAATGAGGAGAGGTTGTTTTCATCTTTTGCTAGGTCTCAAAGTGACAGTCTCATCATTAACATTAGCTGTGGCCACTCTGAGGAGCCAGTGAGCATAAGGGGATTTTACTGAAATGACATTCTGGCTAACTTGTCTTAGGTCATAAACCAGGGCCCTGGGGCTGCCAGATGTGTGTATATGACAAACTGGGATGGAAATGCTCGCTGGCTGTGTGAAATTCTCCACAACGAGTGAAATAAGCAAGGTGGCATTAAAACCTGTGTGTATTGACATACTGACGGGGTCACATGACGTCACTTGTGACTATGTTACTTAGGCCCAGAATGTGGGAGCACCAGTGTGTGCATGTTGGGACTTGGAAAAACAGAGAATATTGCTAATGCTAAATGCTACACTGAAAATAAAGATGTGACAAGTTTCAAGATGATAGATTCTTGGAAGTAGGGAGTGGGTGGGACGAGGACTGTGTATTCTTTGAGGGCTTTTTGGATTCCCAGTATGATATTGCTTTAAAAAATACAGATTATGTTTAAAAGGGTTACAGTAACCCTTTGCCAGCAAATTTTTCCAGACCTTTATTCTGTTGATGGCATTCTGGCTAACTTGTGAATAAAAGACCTCATATTTTAAAGGACTGTTTATATCAAGATTTATGCAGCTTCAAAAGTGCTGGTAATTTTTTCTCTAGGCGCAAAGTTATAAAACAAAAACAAGCACAATCTGTTTTATTATTATTAAACAAGATGTATTTGTGCTATCAAAGGACAAACGCAGTAAAATGTATATATTTTGTCTGGCTGTTTTACTGTGCTGGTAAACAGTATTTATATGCAGATTACCAATTGTGATTTAGTGTCAGAGTAGTGTCTTAATGGCTCCTTGAGAACAATAGACTACCATGTACTGGATGTACTATCCTAGTCTGGCTTCTATGCCAGAGCTGACAAAAGACTAACCAAGATCTAAATCCCCACATCTGCTTAGTATATTACACTCCATCTTGTGTTTTGGTTGATAAATAGTACTTTAGCTCTAAACATTGCATAAGGGTCATTAGCATCCATTTTCCTGGCATTTCTGTTCAAAGAATCAAGATTACAGAGGTAACCCAATGCCTGATATTATTTTGGGGATGGGTTTTCATGTTTATGGCATGAATATGCTTGGCTGTTTGCTAATGGAGAACCCCCTTTATAAGGTCATCAGTATATCAGGGCATCCACTGCCTCAAAACAGCTTGTGCAGAGTTATGGAAAGTCATGCAAATAAACAACCATTCCCAAAGGGAAAGTACTGAAAAACAAAAAGATCCATAGATCCCACATGTGGGAAAGCAGAGGTGTTGAAACAGAACTTACAGAAAGTTCCCTAGACTTAACTCTAAGTGTGAAGCTTGCAAGACTGCTGATGATGGAACTGTCATCAGATCTACAGACCTGTTGATCTACAGACCGCTTTAGTCTGGTTGGGCAGATTGAGGATATATTACACAACACTATAGTCATGTCAAACTAGGTCAAAATAGGTCATTCACAGTCCAATTTACACCATTTGGAAATGAGTAATGGTAACACATTTGTTAAAACATTATAATGCATTATAGATGCCTTCAAAATGTCGTATAATGTATTCATAAAGTATTATAAACACGGCTATAACTATTTATAAAAAGGCATAAGACATTATTGCCATGTTCACTATGCATGTTCACTATGCATATCAATGCTCTATGAACTTCCCACCTACAATACACTATAGATACCTTCATAATGCCGTATGATGCCTCCTTAATTCTTATACTGACCATTATAATGCATTATAAGGTATCTATGGTGCATTATAGATGAGAGCTTCCTCGAACATTCATAATGTATTATAAATATGGCTACAATTTGATAAGCCTTTAAAAACTAGTTAAACCCATGTCTATAATGCTTTATGAAAGCATTATATTGTATTATGAAGGTATGTATAATGCATTATAATGACTGCCTTAAGTAATGTTGTACCGGATTATTCATTTACTGCAGAAGAGCTAAAAGCTTTGGGCAAACACTAATCAATTTAAATTTGACAATGGGTTACGGAAAGGATAGCTGTGGATCATTTTCAGGGACAATAAAGGGAGCACCTTCTGATGTTGGATTGGAAGAAGAAAAGAACTTTGTAAAGTAATTTGGAAAAGCAGGTGTAGGGACAGACTTCAGCTGTTCATTTATCAACTCAAAAGCCTCAAATAATCTGGTCAGAGTGGGTAGAATATCCTCTATGCATGGGAGCCTGTTCCTCCATGCAAGAAGTCTACCCTTGAAAGACAGGCCAAAAACAGCCAGTACCCAGTTAGTTTTGGAAAAATATTAAACAGAGTTTGTACTCTACAAGGAAAGTGCCCTTTCTTCATCCTCTGCAATATGGAATAGCTCAGGCACATTATATGGCAACAAGCCAAAAGTTTATGGTGTTTTCAGCCACCGTATCAGATACAGAGGCAATTTATGTACTCTACAAAGCACAGAAAAGGCCCACTCCTTTTTATAAGAGGACCCTCATGTGTGGTGTTAATACTGCTATCAACTCAAGCTTCTTATCAACAAGCTTGTAAAGGCCAGTGGCTTAGCAGTGGTATCTCAGCTCGACGTACATCCTCCATATTCTCCCAGAATAGTATCAGTATCACAGTTAAATGGCTTTATGAATACAAAGTCACTAGTGAGAACATCACCTTATGGATGCATTAACTTTACATGCAGGGTAGAATGTAGGCATAGGTCAATCAGGAGGTCCATAGGAGGAATCACGGTTCTTGAGATGGTGGGAGAGGGTCTATTCTTCATGTCCTTGTAAAGGGTTGCTGCACAAACAGAGGGCCAGTCCCATAACTCATACTACTTCACTACAGAGCAGAAGCCAACAGTTTACCTCAGTCAGGGCTCATGGCAAAAGATATTTCTACATTAAAAAAAAGATATATCATCAGAACCATACCATGGCCATACCATCCCCTTTTAAAAATTCCTATTTTCATCTAATGGCACTTTTCCACTGAAATACAGGAACTGAGCTGCACCCAAGCTGTACAGCAAAGAGTGACTAGTTGCAGCGCTCGCTTCGGTTTTCCACTGTAGAAGGGTCGGCTCAGTAAAGGCATTGCTGGGTTTGGAGGGTGACAGTAACATAAAACTAAAGAGACGCTTATTCACACAGTGTACATCATGATTTACTATGTGCTAATTTCTGCTAGCAAATGGATTTGCTTCACGAATCCATTCCATTCAGGCATTCTTTAATACTTTTTTAAGTAGCTGGATGGAAATTTTCTAGTTCCAGGTTTTTGGTTATGTATCAATACACCCCAATATGATACTGTAACTACTAATGATGAATCATAAAGGTGTAATTATACTATTTGCCCATGGATTGGTATGTATTACTGTTCGGTATGTTATATTATGTGTTGTTGTATACTCACATTTAAATTCAAATTTCTAAAACAAGACTACCCAAGTATTTAATATACTTTTTGTGAAAAAAAAAATCTTATATTTGAGCCAGTAAATACAGGAAAATAGCAGGCATATTGTAATACTGTATTATCGTACTGAATGGTTTGATAATATTCTGTGTACTGTTACACCTCTACTGGTTAAATAAACATGTTGCTACCAAGCTAAATATATGGTTATTTGGAGAAATAAAGAGTTCATTGTTTAATTAAAAGATGGCGTGTGATATGAAAACTTTACTGTTACTATAGCCCCAAATTTGCGATACATACCAAACTGTGGGCAGATGGCATCATTGTACCCTTAATAAATAATGTATAGAACATGCCCTTTTCCCTCAGATAATCCATGCATATCAATGCAGAACAACAGTATCTTCCTGCAGTTTTGCCAAAATGATGATGGTGACACAACTAGCTTGGTTTGGTTGCACTTTCGGCCCTGTTAGTAAGCAGGCCCATGTTGGCATGGGTATGGCCCAGGTATATCTCGGGTATGGCTCAGGTACGGCTCAGGTATAGCTCAGGTACGGCTCAGGTACGGCTCAGGTATAGCTCAGGTATAGCTTTCTTCTTCAGAAAAGCTTTATAAGGTGGACTTGTAACTTTTACAATGACATGTTTCAGAAGTATCACAATTGTTGCTAGGAACCTTAAGCTAGCAGAAATGGAGGGAAGTCTGTTCAACAACTGACCCCTTTCCACAATTCTTCCTGATCTCCTGTAGTCTAGATCTTTCAGCCACAGTCAGCAACAGACAGCAGACTGCACAGTGATATACTATGAAAAACTCCTCTGTGGTTCATCATCATACTCTGGACTTCACTTGCACTCTGTTAAACTCACAGTCGATGGTACAAACACTAAGATGGTAAGATTTTTGTTTTTTTTTATAAGGCTCAGACTGTACTGCGTGTGTCACAGACTGGGTAATGGGACTGACATCACACCAGCGGTGGGGCCTTTCATTCATTCTGCTTCTCAGCAGAGAAGCTCACCCCTGACCTGATTTGGAGGTGCTCCCCCGCTGTCTGGGGTGAGAGGTTGCCAGGATTAGAGAGGCTGCCATCCCCCTTTAACTCCAAACCCACCAATCAGCCTCTCCCATTAAGCAGACTGGGCCCAGTCCTCTCCTGAGGCTGGAATCTATGTCGAGAGTGACCTAACTGCGGGCACAAGGCACGCCAACGCTCGCGGCCCACTGGCTGGCCTAACACAAGGGAACAATAACGCCTCTGAGAATTACTGAGTACCCCCAGTGCCGGGGCGAAAGCATGCCAACCACAATTAAATGATTTTTCTAGTAATTCAGCTGTTTCACCCACTCATATCCGTGGAACGCGATGGAAATGCACGACACACTTCCTGCGAAACATGCTGGGGCAGGTTCACCGTGTGTTGCTGCTTTGTTAGCTGTCGGAGCTGTTAGATGTCAGAAAATGCAGACATAATATCACAATGGTAGCACGTATCTGCTTAGCAAAAGGCCAGAGAATGACTGATGCTTGAAATATTACCACTGTCAATTGCAGACATCCTACCTTTGAGTGATGCCAGGCAGGCAACTGAATGACAGAACGTGAGGGGTGTGGGGGTGCTGGATATGCTTGGGGGGGTATTACCTTAATACCTCCTCCCCTTGTGACAAATTATACCAGATAAAACAGAAATAGTGTTACCAACAAAATTCTGAATACTGCAGTGTAGTGTTTAGGTGGGGTGTGGTTACGACAACTTCTAACTGGCTAATTTTACAATGGCAGCATAGCAAAATTACAGATTTCTGGGACACTGCGCATTAGTCTCAGGTGTCAGACAACTGCTCAATTTACGGGAGGCTCCCAGAACTAATGGGGAAGATGGGATGTTTGAATTCAAGTAATTAAATTATACAACTTAATAGTCTCTGCCCCATTTCTCATTTAGTTGCTTATAATACCATTTCATCCAGTGGTTTTAACAAAGACAAACCCCTATCCACCTCTTTAACATGCTCCCTGCATCGCCATGGAAATTTCCAGATATAGCTGAATATCCTGCATGTCAGGCTGAAAGGAACCTTTAAAATCATTCTTGTCCACGGGTTGGGTGTAGAAAGCAAATTTTCTCTTGTTTATTCCAACCTGGCAAGTGGAGAGCATCTCTCCTTACTTGGAGAGATGGATCGTAAAAAATTATTCCCTCGTTAAACTCATTTGACAAAAACCATAAAAACACAACCAAAACAATGACAATACATCAGTTATTAACATTATTTACTATGGATGGAATGTGTCAGTTTGGAAAAGGGTCCAAATGGCAGCTGCAGATTTGAGCGCAAAATTCTTAGAAGTATCCATCCGAAACGCAGGCTACATTGACAAAAATACATTTTCTTACAATGACTCAGAATGAGAGCCACTCGTAGGAAGTGACAATAGAGCCACGGTCCCAATGTGAGAGCCGCGCATTTTGCACAACAGCGTGACATGCAGCCAGGCCTCTGTGACATCGCTATGGGGGACGGAGCACCAGGGTGAGGTCACGGCCACGGGGGACCTCGCAGCTATGCCGCGAATGAGGGAAACTTCACGAAAACATCCTACGCTGCCAAAGTCTGATTAAACAAGGCGAATCTAATCTATACTAACCCAGCATTTTCACTGAAGACTTGGTCCTATCTGGGATCCCATCCAGAGAGTCCCCCTTGCCTTGTGCTGCCTGGGATAGACGCCACAGCCCCATGTGACCTTGACCAGGTTTAGAGATTAGATGATTGGTGCATTTACTTCATTGGACCACAGCGTTTATTGTATCAGCTTTCAACATAATAATAACTTGTATATCACCATAAGGGAGTCAAGATAGCCTTCCACCAACTGCCTTGTTTGATTTTATCACACTTACATGCATATCATATATAGATGTATGAAATTTAGTCAATTGTTTTGTAGTAGCATATAAACAAAAATATTTTTTGCATTCAAAATAAACCAAGGGCAGTGGTGGAGGAAGCACACAGTAAATTTACTTAAGTAAAAGTACAAAACAAGGAAAATGTACTGTAGTAAAAGTGTAATTACTCCATTGGCCGTTCCCCTTAAGTAAAAGTACATAAAGTATTAAAGTAAAAGTACTGATGCAATTGTATGACTAGGCATTAAGTGTGTCTACTCTATATGTCACGCCCTGCATGCCTTCTCCTGAGTGTTCTCTGTTGATTGGCTTTAATGAGCCACACCTAGTCCTTGTTTAACCCAGCCTCTTGTTTCAGCCCTCGTGTGGATCCTCCCAGGTGCCTCTTGTCTGCTCCACATCTGTGGAATATATAGTGTCTCTTCAGTTGGAATTACCCAGTCCGCTCATTGTATTATCATGTTGTAAGGATATGCTGCTGACCGCCTGTCCCCCTCCGTTTGCCCTTTGCCTTGTGCTTCTCCCCTGATCTCCCAGCCTTGTTTTGCCTTTTGTATTGGGTTTTTGTTTGGATAAAGCCCCTTTAGTTTTCCCTGACGCCTGCCTTCACCTCCATCCTTCCCCGCACCGTGACACTACGTATATTTTAAGTACAGAAGTCCAGGCATGAAAGTGTTGTATTTTACAGTCTAAACATTTAAAACAGGAAATGCTAGTTTATAATAAGAACTTCAGAAATACATCCCATTCTATCACCTGAAATTAGGTTTACATAATTAACCAGCTACAACGATTAATGCTGATAAGCACATCTAAGCCGAGTACTGTACATGCTCTCAGTCAACAAGAGTTCTACCTCTGATATATGTGTGTAGGGCTATTCCACATGATGCTATTTTGTGTTAAAAGCTTTTAATCCATTTCATTCAAAATATATTAAGAAATAGGTCTTTTCATGTGGTCATTTTATATATATATAATTTATTTATTCATTGAATTTACAGAAAATGGGCTATATCCTGATATATCATATAAACAAAAGTACTGGGACATGCCTATTAATCATTGAATTAGGTGGTTTCATTCAGACGTATTGCCACAGGTTTACTGTCATTTGTGAAAGAATGGGTCGTTTTGAAGACCTCAGTGAATTCAAGCGTGGTGCTGTCATAGGATGCCACCTTTGTAATAAGTCAGTTCCAGATTTCCTCTGGCATTAACCCCAGCGCAAAAACTGTTTGCCAGGAGCTTCATGAAATGGGATTCCATGGCTGAGCAGCTGCATGCAGGCCTCAGATCACCGAGCCCAATGCAAAACGCTGGATGGAGTGGTGTAAAGCACGATGCCACTGTACTCTGGAGCAGTGGAAACGTGTTCTGTGGAGCTATGAATCACGTTTCTCTCTGGCAGTCTGATGGATGAGTCTGGGTTTGGCGGATGCCAGGAGAACATTACCTGCCTGACTGCGTTGTGCCAACTGTAGAGTTGGGTGGAAAAGGGTATGGGGTTGTTTTTCATGGATTGAGCTAGGCTCCTTAGTTCCCGTGAAGGGAACTTTTAATGTTTCAGCATACCATAAAATTTTGGGCAACTCTATGCTTCCAACTTTGTTAGAATGGTTTGCGGAAGGCCCTTTTATGTTCCAGCATGACTGTGCCCCAGTGCACATAGCAAGGTCCATAAAGACGTGGTTGGGTGAGGTTGGTGTAGAAGAACTTGACTGGCCTGCACAGAGCCCTGACTTCGACCTCCTGGAACACCTTCGGGATGAACTAGAACGACGGAGATTGTGAGCCAGGCCTACACGTCCAACATCAGTGCCTGAACTCACAAATGCTCTTCTGAATGAATAGGCAAAAATGTCCATAGACACACTCCAAAATCTTGTGCAAAGCCTTCCCAAGAGAGTGGCAGCTGTTATAGCTGCAAAGGGGGAAGCAGCTCCATATTGATGCCTATGGATTCAGAATGGGATGTCATAAAAGTTACTGCAAGTGTAATGCCTATGTTTCCCAATACTTTTGTTCATAGAGTACATGTTCCATTATTGGGATATGACATTTTGGTCATATTACAAAGCCCTATTTGAGTGTGTTCTTAAATAAAACATTCCTGCTCATAGTAACTGCACGCAAGTTTTAACACTGTTGTCATGTCACATGTCACTATCGATGTGAACTTCGCAACTCACCAATAAGTTAGCCTGATCACAAACATCTGAGGGTTACCTCGTGCCATTTCAAGAGCCACTTTCCATAATGAATCAAGTGTTGTATGTGGAACAAACTCTATAGCAACCAATCTCTTCAACTGCAAAAAAAGAAAGAAACACCCAAAGATCTCCTAAGAGCAGACAGGATTTGAAACCTCTGACGTCTGCTGCATGCTTTGAGTTGCTGGGTTTTACTTTGCTAAAACAAGCCCCAAAATCTCAGAATTAACTCACCCATAACTCACCTTTCCCTGTCAGCATCTGATGAAAAACAAACAGCATTGTGAAATGGAATGCAACACTAAGTAGAAATGTAGTATAGTAGAAAGTATAAATATTTGCTGCAAGATGTAGTAGATTAAAAGTTAAAAGTGTCCTCAGCTAAATCTACTTAAGTTAAGTAAAGATACAGTAAAATCCTGTTATAACAGACTTTAAGGGATCCTGCAAAGCATATTTAAAGTCTGTTATATCCAGAGTTTCTGCATGCCCAGAACACAACCACAAGACACCATTTAGTCATGCCACACACCAGTAGACTTATGGTATAGATTATTGTATTGTACATGTAGCAATCCAACTTTACCTGACCAGACTAAAAGTAATTGTACTTAGTTACCATCCACCACTGATCAAAGGTGTGGAAATTTTTATTCTAAACATACTTTAGAAACTGTACTTTGATTCACCATTAGGCTAGAACCCTATTATTCAAATCAAATGAGGTCTAAGCACTGCTAGTTTTCCAGCTTTCCTTTGCCTGTAAACCAGGTGTGAAGCTTCTAACCAATCAGAATCAGAAATGATTAAACTAACTACCTGAGAAAACTGAAAACAAGGCCTGGATTTGGAATTGAGGTCCAGATTTGAAGAGCCCTGGGCTAGAACATATATATTGTACATAGTAAAGGTATCAGATACCTCTATATAAATCTATGTATAAATAACAAAGCTCTCGAAAGTACAAACAGCAAACCCCTAAGCATGCACTAAACTTAGAGCTGAATGGGACCCCACAAACACTTGGGCAAGGGGACTTCTCCCAACTCAGGGAGTTTTCAGGGTCCTGACGTGTGTTTCTTTGGCAGAGAGTCACAGTCTGGGCAAGGGTTTTGAGAAGGTCTTACCTCACCGCAAATATTCTGAGAAGGGTCTTACCTGGGCAGGGTTAAAGGAGCTAGTCTGGGACTCTTAAGCTTTGGGCTGCAGCTGGGTGTTTTCTCGGATTCCCTGGGGTCCTATCCTCAGACATGGCCATAAACACCAACCGCCTTAGTCTCAGGCGCGAAGGTCCAAAGCAAACAAGGTGAAGCTGATGCTACATTTCATGTGCAGGCTACTCAATTCACTGAGATTCGAAGGTAAGACTGGGGAAAGGGAAGATCAGTGAGGGAGCCAGAGTGAGATTGTGTGTGTGTGTGTGGGGGGGCACTTTATTTGGGATTCTCTTTTTACTACTGAAAAAAATGGCATCACTATGAGATAAAAGGGTTCAGGGTGATGGGGGCACCATTATTCGGATGATTTGGAGTTGCCAAATGATCTATAGGTGTGACTGAGAGGGGGAATGGCATGTGTGCCCTATTATGGATTGGTGTCCTGGATTATTTCCTGCCTAGGACGAGTGGGTATAGAAAATTGATGGATGGATAATAAGATAAAAAGAAGACTATGGCTAACATTAAGAGTTTGTAGGAGAACTAAGAAGATGATCCTGGAGAAGGGTCATGTCTCAAGATACCTGGAATGTAGATTCCTATAAAATATCTAATGCTTCATTTCCTGACCTCCAATTATCATAGATCTGTTTTAAATCTCAAATGTGTGTTTTGTAGAGTCACTGGTATGTAAAATCTTTTTATTCAGTTGTTTATTTCAGCCACCTTTTCTAAGCATAAATACAATTTGCTGATTATTCTTTTTTAAATAAACAAAAGTATATTTTCAAGTTCACTGGTGCAGTATTGTCATGCCATCCATATACAGGCTTACAGTGGCATGAAATTCAGGACCATAGTGTGACATACAGACAGCAAGAGACAAAGGGAGGGCTTTCACAGGACATGCAGTGCAAAAAATGGGGGGGCTGGATAGGGGGGGGTATGCTGCCTCTCTGTTAGAAACTGGAAGATGAGGAATGTGTTGTAAGGTATTTAACTTCTGATTATTAAGTTGATGATGTCCAGGTCCACTGTGACAAACATTTCCAGAATGGGGAGCCTAAATATAACAGTGACAAAGGGACAGTCAGAATATCCTCTGGGACACATCCCAAGAAAATTACAGCAGAGCATAAATTACAAACAGCAGAGCAGAAATCTTTTAATCTGTGTTGCCATAAATATTTTCCTTTGAATGCTGTCCCTCACGAGTAATAAGCAGTGACTTACTCTCCGTGTCGCACGAAAACATTTTTATTGCTGTTTTACGTGGGTCAACATTAATTTGCTGCAATGCACATCAGTTCTCCTGCGGGGGCATTAAAATAGTCTTTGGCTATATTAACAACAAACAATCCCAGCCCTAGATTGCAATAGGATGAAAAGAAATGCCATTGACTGATTTTACGGTAAGCGGACACCTTGATTGGCTTTGTGTCAATGACCCCTTCCCTTCTGGGGGACTGGGGTGAAACTGGATAAATTTGTGATTCTCCCATAACACACACTTTAGAGAAGTGTGAAATTCATACAGCTGGAGTGCAGTACATGATACAGGGGCAGCATGGGGTAATGGTGTGGGGTGTGGGCAATACGTAATATGCTCCTGGCTCACGTCCGCTGTAGTAAAGGGCTTAAGAATGCTGGTGAACCTCAGTCAAGGGAAGAAATATTATACCCTTGATGCCCACTTAAACCTCTTGTACTTTAAAATTTGTATTTCAGCATGGTGATATACTGTTATGCATACAGTATAGTTACATGAATAGAAAAAAATGCTTCTTTCTTTGAAAAGGGATATGACTATACAACAGAGTGTAGAACATTCCTTAAAAAATGACTAGGCCTTCAGTTAAATGAAGGTAACAGACTCTACAGATGGTGCGGAACTGAAAGTTAAAAAATTAGGCCAAATTTTCACCTCCCTTGTCCGTCGGAACACTTTCACGATTGAAAGTTGTTCATCCTACGGGTTGTGTGACTGATGCGAGACTTCTATTATCTTATATGAGATTTCCTGTAATCTTATACAAGACTTCCTGTTATCTTATATGATACTTTCTGATACCTTAAACAAGACTTCCTGTTACCTTATATGACACTTTCTGATACCTTATATGAGACTTCTTGCTCTTTTCTCCCAGCATGCTCAAATAAAACCAAACAACCAGAACCACCAAGCATTAGGTGCCCTCTGAATAATCCCATGTAATATGCTTTATTTAGGACAATAACATAGCTATTTTTGTTTCTTCCAACCCCAATAAAACATTTGTTTCTTTACTTTGTCACAAGTTAGTTGAGTTTCTTTTTATAAAATAGTAGTTAATGTCTACAGTAATCAAAATATATAATCGGCCTTTTCCTGGAGAAAAATGCAGGAGCAAAACCACAGCAGGCTTTTTAGTTTGCGTCCAGAGCCATGATGCCAAACGTATGCGTAAAGTGCCTCTGGGTAATGACTGTAACATACGGAAGAATTTCCCGGGAAATGACACAGTGAATGGAAAAATCAGGATTGGCATTTTCATACACAGCCATTCCTAGGGGCCACAATTTAGCCTTAGCCTAAACCTTGCTTTTAAAAACATGGGTGTTGACAGGAATGTAATCTGTTACATACATAGAGCACTTAGCGTGTGAATTATCTGCCAACTCGGGAACAGAGTCTTTACTTCCAAAGCGAGGCAGTGAGAAGATGCCATAAAACTTCCTGATCGGACCAGGTGATATGGACATAGACCTGACAGATGTTCTAAAACATCAGTGCGGATTTCATAGCTATGTCAATGGCGTATATAGCGATGTTGGACATGGTGCTCAGATGTGGGATCAGATAGATATCAGGCGGCCTCGTAATCACGTGGGGAAGACTGAAGAAAACAAAGGCCAGGTTGTTATGCAATCTCATTTCATGAAATCACTCATGTGAGGGGCCTACCCCAAGGGTGAAAGATGGAAGCATAGCCCAGCTTTCAAGGTCTGGAGGGGGAATCTCAGGGCCCTGGGCCTGGACCGCCTCTCAGGCCTCACCCTTTACAGTGGGAGGGTCTGATGGGAGAGAGCCGGCCTGGAGGGGCGAGGAGAAGAGCGGTGGGGAGCAGTCGCCACGGTGGGATTGGCCCTGATGAACTCCAGCTGACTGCCAGCGACTGGCCCCAGATCAGGGCCCATGCTTCAACTCTGCCACATCAAGCGGAGACTTTATTATTTCTCAAACATTCGGCTGAGGTTAAGTGATGGAAGCTCCCTTCCTGGCCCACACAGAGGCAGGACCGCCTGCCCACACACACACACACACACACGCACACAGACGGGAAGAGCCAAAACTCTTTCACATGGGGTGTGGACGCCCCGCTCTCACACGGACACATGCCGGCGTTTCCCCTCCCTCTCAATCTGTGCCTCATATTCTCTTCCCTGACCGCTCCTTTCTCCGACATATAGCTTCATCTTTTGTTGTTGCAACACCAGCCAAACACGCACCTACTCTTACGCAATATCTCTTACTCTCCTTTGTCTGCTCCCTAAATTTCCCTTTCAGTTGTTACACACATACACAGGTCGTCCCTCATCCCGTGTCTCACCTCTTCCCTCCTTCACTCGTCCTGGCCCTCCTTCTCTTACTTCTCTAACAGTATTCTTTGGCAGTATCCAAGTTTCCTCTGGAGTGTGCCGGATCCAACGTCAACCTTGCATTACTGGGCCCTAGTCAAGAAGAACAAACACGCACAGGGTGATGCCCTATGTTCACAGATGGTGTAGACCACCACGTTCCTGGGGAATGCATATGGGTAACTGTTCAGTCCCTGTCAGACCTCTGAGGTTTAAGTCTGATTTGGGTGTGAGATCCAGGCCCTCAGCACCCAGGAAGTTTTCCATTAGTGCCTTCTTGTTTTCTCTTAATTGTGTAATTAACTGGACGACCATTTGCCCAAAGAGACACCCAATTGAGAAAGCAGGGTCAGCACAGGGGCGGCATCGTGGTGCAGTGGTTAGCACTGTTGCCTCACACCTCTGGGACCTGGGTTCGAGTCTCTGCCTGGGTTACATGTGTGTG
>JAABNY020000001.1:48346064-48375308 GCA_015164015.2 Brevimyrus niger
TCCGGGATAGGCTCCGGACCCCCCGCGACCCAGTAGGATAAGCGGTTTGGAAAATGGATGGATGGATGGATGGATGGGTCAGCACATCCCTTAAGCATTTGGGGGTTAAGGGCCTCGCCCAATGGTCAAATCACTTGGGCAACCCTGGGATTTGAACCAACAACCTTCTGTCGACAGGCACAGCACCCCACACATTGACCCACCCCCAATGGGTTTAAGAAGATCAATGCTGACCACTTACAAAAATAACAGCCAAGAAAGCCATTGATTTTCACACAATTAACGAGTACCTGTGGCGTGGTTGTGATCCTGGGCTGGGTGGTCTTCACCCTTCCTATTGTATCAAATGGAAGACCCCGAAGTGACCCAGGCTTTGGCTGGGTCAGCATTCATGAATGCAGCAGGGACCGTCGGACGTGAAAAGCTGGGGCCGAGGAACATGATGTTTTTTATGTCTGGAGTCCTATATATAGCTGAGTTTCTACATGATCTAAATCTTATCCTAAAGACTAATTTACACACTCATAAAAAGCACACACAAAAATTACCCCGTGCACATAATTTTCTGGACGCATCCCAAAAAAGTATTGTGAGTTTGCGACAGTGAACATCCGACAGGAATGTGAAGGAGGGCTTTTGGAGGAATAAATATTCCCTCCCACAGTGTTGACAAAAAAAAACTGATATATTACCACACACTCATCACAGCTTAGCCTGCTACCCTCTACGGCTGTAAACACCTCAGGCGAGCAGTTAGCATTGGTTCTCCAAAACTGCTGGTTTTGAACAGTTTTAGCCAAAATGCAGACACCTCCCTCCTCCCCCCATGTCCATAAATTACAACCTGAATAAAATCAAAGCTGTCTTCCCAGTTAAGCTGTATTTCAATTTAAAATTGTGTTTTGAGTTTCTGTGAAAACAGAAGTGAAAAAATATCACCATAGTAGTGCTCAAAGGCATATGTAATTTTTCAAAACATATAAAGCTCAATGAAAGTCCGATGGATGGAGGTAACTAACGGAAAAAAAAACCCACAATCTCTGCCAGCTCCCATAGGGTTCCCAGCATGCTGCTTGGGGTATGAGCAAATCTGGTGGCTTAGAGGTCAACACTGTTGCCTTGTATTTCCTGGGTTGTTGGTTTGAATCCCTCATCAGCTCTTTGTATGGTGGGTAGTTCAAAGGGTTTGACCTCAGTGTTTGTGATCAGAAAGTCTCTGGTTTGAATCCTGTGCTTGGCAAAGTAGCCATGTCTCTGCTGGGCCCTTGAGGAAGGTTCTTATCACCCTGAAATACGTTCCAGGGTGCTGGAGAGATGGCTGGTCTAGCCAGAAATGGACTGGACCTTCGTATGTTGGAAGTATCAAGCACAGGTTCACCTCTTAGTTTAGTGGTCTGGCGTATGGCATCCCTCCAAAATGCTGGAGGAGACCAAGGAGATGGGTCAGCATTCACGGGTTTGAGGGCAGTGAGGAGTGAGAGCAGAAAGGTGGGTAAGACACAACTGTCTCTGGATGGATCTCAGATATGTGTGTGAGACTCTCCTATGCATAAAAACCCAAACCTAAAGGGTGCTTCGACCAGATTTTCTCCTTTCCCGTACGATCAGTATCTGTTCTGGAATAAAAGAAAAATTAACATGATGTGGTGTTTAACATATTGCCATCAAACCTAGTCATTGTTCATTGATCTGTTTTTATTCCCAAAAGGCAGAATCTGAATCTGCAGGAATCTAAACAAGTCACAGATGGATCAGATATGGGGCACAAATAAAAACCAAGTTTTTTTTAAAAACTGGTGCAGACGTAGCCGAAGGTGGAGCCCAGTGGGAACCGGGAAATGATCTCCGGTAGCGGGGAAACAATGAAGCGGTTTATTCAGGAAGTGGGCCTGGATGATGCTGGCATAGGAAGCCAGCCCAGGGTGTTAAAAGGAAGTCAGGGTGGGTATCACAAACTCTTATCCCCATTGTGATGAAAGGCCCCCTTAAAAGAACATCGCCACGGTCATTTCCATCCCATTGTTAAATCATTTTAATCTACATGCTATATTCTAACAGTCACCACTCAGTGTTCTTGTGACGTTAACGGAACTTAAGGCCGATACACACCATTTAAAAACAGAGGAGCTAGAACACATTAAATATTGTCTTTTAATTTTCCCACCCCGTCTTTTAAATTGCATTTTTATATCATTTTGAGTCATTTAGAAAGTGAGAGGCACTACAACCCTGTATTGGATAAAGAGTCATGAAGATGGGGGGTAGGTATGAATCAATCATGGACTGAGAGTATAAATTTAAATCCTTGGACTGAATATGATTCAATGTGCAAATAAAACTGGTTATGGCATCACGATCACCTTTGTTCTCCTGAGGCATGAAATCGTTTTGCTATGACTACAGGTTGACTTCACAATGCTGCCATAACACTGCAAAAACATTGTCAGCATCTTTTTTTTAAAAAAGTACCGGCCAGAGGTGTCTGGAAATACAAAGTGTGAATGATTTTCACAGTTAAAAATAATTTGCCAAAATTGGCTTCTAATGTTCCTTTCATGCATTGTAGCCTTTAAAAAGTGATCTTGCAAGGTGAGAGCCCTTATGGGGGAGGGGGTATTCATGTAATGTCACCCCCCTGCTCCAGAGGAGAGCAGAGCCCACTTTTAAAGTCCCCCTGCCGCCTACCACCATGAGCCACCTGGCACTCCCAATGAGGATCAGTGTCTGCTCTAAGTCTGGTAGACCTAAGATGTGCTCAGATTTAAGCCTCTCCCTTTCTGGAAGACAGTAGGTGGACTGGTAAATACTTTCAATAAAAAAAATAAAAATAATAATTAAAAAAACGCAGCACCTCAAGACTGTCTCTGAAGGGCAGGCGCAGTAATGTGATTCTGCAGACCGAACCTCACACCCTGTTCCTGCTTTCTGGGACGGGGAATCTCAAATCCCCCCTCCAGCTACACTCCGAACCACAGAATGTCCTCTCCCAGCTCCCTCTCTGACAATCTGTCTGTCCGTCTGCCCAGAACCACCCCATTCTTCCCAGGCTCGGTAAACACAATAACACAGACTGCAGGACTGCCAAAGAAAAACGACCCAACAGGCGTAAATTCTAAATTAGAAACGTATGACCCAACATGTGCACTTTCTTCTTCCTCTTCTTCATCTTCTTCTCATTTTGATGGAGGTCACTTCACATATTTTCTTTAAAAAAAAAAAAAAAAAAAAACCTGCTTCGGAAAAACTGAACAAATTCACCCTAAAGTTGCCTTGTGCCCAGGCTCATATTTTTGATGAAATATCGCTAGATTTTTGTTAGAGTAGTTGGAATATTTACATTTATTTATTTAGTTGGTGCTTTGATCCTGGGTCAGTATAGCCAAAATATACCTAAGCTGAAACTGGCAGCATAAAAAACAAATTTAATGCCATTAGAGTGGTTTACAAGAACCCCGAGGGGTAAAATTGCATCAATACCAAGACAAATGTGTTCTAAAGGGCAAGTACAGTGAATAATACCCTCTACTGTCCTCAAACATATAGTCAGGCCAAGGAGTTTGTGTAGTTGCTGCTTGGTGTCAACATTAGTTCATTATCTTTGGCTTGCTGTCTACTATTGGAATGAAACCTGGCCATCGAGACTAAATTGTTGATCGCCTCATTAGGACATTATAAGTGCAGAATGGAGGTGGAAAAGGGTGAGACGGGATTCTGAGAATGACGCCAGGCTGCATTGCTTTCTTTGGGCTATTTATGGTCTTAGAATAAGCTGGCTTGTCCTGGTTTTTATTGGTCGGATATAGCGAGATTTACACTGAGACATTCAACAAGTGCATAGAGAAGGCCCAGGGACAGAGTCCAAAGAAAGATGTCTGTAATCGGCTGAAAAAGAGCTGAGTGGGCAGGTCTGGCAGAAGGGCTGGCTTTGATGGCGGTGCCGTAATCTGGAGCGTCAGTTACAGTTTCGGAGCTGCCGTGGGCCGCGGCCAGGGCCTGGCGAGGATGGTGGAAGAGGTGTGCTGATTTGATCGAAAACCAGGCAGGCCGCCGCATTCCGGATAAGTGCTAGTGTTCATGCTATAAACCCAGGGCAACTGTGAGGGACAGTCTGGGGAGGGGAGGGTAGAATCTAGACAAGCATATGTACCGGGTGGGTTTTAAGAAGTTTGTGGGAGTGTAAATGATACCATCCGCTGTAGTCTCCAGAAATACGCAGGTTTATAGCCTTTTAAATTAAGGCAGCTATGGGCAGGCTCAGATTTGGTAAGAGAAAGGGTGAACTTAGTTCTAGTGTGCGGGTCAGCATGTTAGGCTTCAGCATGTTAGTGATTTAAATCCCATTCTTGACACAGCATTCACTTGTCTGTTGGTCCCTATGGCAGGACCTTTAATGGTCCAGAGGTGCTGGATCAATGGTTGACCCTGCATATTGCGTGTATATGCCTTAAGAAAGGAACGAGAAATAAAACAGCATTTTGAATGTTCCCTAACATGTAAGGCTTGTTCCGTTTCCTTGATAGTGCTTGCGTGATAATAATGCAAACCATCGTTCCCTTTCATACCCCTTTTGGGGGCAGTGTGCAGCTCAGTGGGTTTGGATGCTGTTTCTGTGGTCGGAAGGTTGCCGGTTCTAATCCCGGCAGAGTGGTTTCACAATTTGGCTCATCGGCAAAGCCCTTAACCCCCAGTTTCTTCAAGGACCCTCCTTTTAAAGAACAATAGCTTCTGCTCAATTAAAAAAATAGCCCCCCCCCCACACTGTCACGCCAGACCATGTGGCAGCTGTCTCAATGTAATACATGCAGCTATTTGCAAGCTCATCTCATTGTGGTTGGCTTGTGGGCTTCAATTATTCATTGTGGCCCTATTTTTATCTCCCCAGTTTGGCATCTGGCAGCATTCATCACTTCTCGCATCATTGGGAGCCACTAACAGCAGATTTATGGTCTATGCTGAGGAGCTTAAAAAGAGGTACATTTTATGGGGACTGTGCTCTTATAACCCCGCAGGGTAGCTAGGTAACCAGGGTGGCAGAGGGATGGCAAAGTTACCAGAGGTTAAGGGCCTTACTGAAGGGCCCAGCGATGACATCACTCTACTGATCTTGGGATTCAAACCAGCAACCTTTCCATCACAGACACAGCATCCAAACCCGCTGAGCCACCACGACAAAACATGGTCAGTAATACACTCCTTCTCCCAGTTCTCACATGTGGCTACTGATTCCAGGAACTCCACAGACCCAGTGGGGCAGGGACGTGACCCAAACCCCCACTGACCCAGGATGCGTGAGGCACCAGTGCCGCCTGACGAGATGTCCTGACCCCCACAAGTTAATAATTATTACATAATTATATATACTTTGATAACAATGAAGTATGTTTTATATTTATATGGCAATAGTGACTTTTATATAATTAAGACTGTGAATCTGCATTTTGCTTAAAGTTAGAAAACAAGAACAAAGTAGGATGTGAGGGCAGCTTGCTAAAATTGGAATACGCCACACACACACACACACACACGCACACACACACGCACACACACACGCGCACACACACACAGACAGACATGTCCTATACTGGGTTGCAGAGTGGGGTTTTTAACAGAGCATTGAGGCATTGTGCTGCAATTACTGTTACTACTACCAAATAAATTTGGTTCAAAAGTCAAAAATGTGCATCTTGACTTAATGACCAAGTAAAAATATAGGTCCTGAGAATAAGTTACCTGAGATCCAGTGCTCTGCAGCTCCCCTTCACCAATCTCTCCCACCACACAGTCTCTCCCTCCTAATTTAGGAGCTCACGCTGTTCAGAACCTCTCCAGTGCTCCCTCTTTCCCCAACAATGCCCAGGCCCTGGTCCCATTTCCCCCATTCGGCATGAATGCTCTCGATGTTTGTTTCCTCCCAAACGAGGCCAGGCTAGGTGGGCACGTTTGGGGGAATGCCAAGGAGGGTCACGCTGAACTTCTGATTAGGACACACAAAGAGGCATATTTGTGTGGGGTGGGGAGGGGGTTAGTGTGTGGCTTTGGTGTCAGCAACAGAGAGATCCTCTGTAGTGCCAAGCATTTCCTAACATTCCGACACACCAAATGGTATATTCACAGGTGTGTGTGTATCTGCACAGACTTTGGACAGGATGAACTAAGTGATTAGAAATCACTAGACAGGATGGTCTGACTACCTTCATGTTTAAGAATTATGTTAGCAGGATATTGACGCAGCCGATATGTATTAGTTTTTTTAACGTAATTTGTTGCTTCATTCATTTACAAAAATGTATATGTCACATTAAAAACAACCAGAAGTTTTAAAGTAAAACATTAGTTTCAAGTAATAATAAGCTGAAATCCAAATTATGGTTCTAAAAGAGGTGTTCTGAGTTAAAATGTTCATTGACATTCTCAATGGGGTCTTTTTAATTAGTAACACCTTTGGAATAACATAAAACACCAGATATTTGTGTTTATTATCCCTTTGGCAGCCATTGACAACAATGGCAATTAACAGCAAAATGGCAAGAACTAAACTGAATGAGTCAGTCGAAAAATTGTGACACTTAATAAAAAAAACAATGCCTGTATGGAACATATGTGCAGATACATTAAACATTGCTTTTCAATGGACTTTTGTTAGAAAACCAGTAAATTTGCTACATTGTTACAGAGTTAAGCAAGTGTCCCAAGACTTTTTGTGAGCATCGTAAATTTGTTGATGCTTCCATTAGATTCTGAAAAACACACAATTACTTCTGCACACCTTATAAAAAAACAGGCCACAAACCTCAGTGATACACACACACACACACACACACACACACACACACACACACACACACACACACACACACACACACACACACACACATTTCTTAATTACACATACACAGCTAAAGCCTTGTGTTGTGCAAATGTGAGGAAACATGCGGAGAAAAATGAAAAACTTAAATTCTCCCTATGGACAGGTGGACCAAAGATTTCTTCTGAAACCAGCAATGCTGCACAACATGCTGTCAATGGTGTTTATTCAATTTCAGCTTTATCCTTTATCTTTAGGTCTTTTCCTTCAGGGGTTGAGTTGCTGGCCTGTTATACCTCCAACAGCACGGACACCCGAGGCTGTCTGTTTTCTGGTAGATGCCTAGAAAAAACAGGAAACAAGATTTGGACTGGATGGGGCAACAGTGTGCTCAAATGTTCATGTTAAGTCCATGTAAGGCCACATGTTAAGTCCATGTATGTGTACATCAGAGTACACTTAGCCTCTGTGGTCAAAGATGCTTTTGGGTGATTCCTTGCAGAGGAAGAAGGGTGCCCCCCCAGGGCAGAGTCTCGTGAAAGTTATTGAAATGGACCCCTGATGCTGGATCTTTGAGATCCCTGTGTCAATATGCAACTTACTGTACATTCTTATTTGCAGTGATGATGGAAAAAGATGAAGGAAAACTCCCGCTACAATGCTGGACGACTGGTCGACCTTTAATGAGAATTCAGTAATGGATTCCTAACCCTAGAGACTGCTGGTCAGGCTGCACAAATAAACAGACAACAGCAGACACATTCAAAACATCGACAGACAAGCGCACAGAGAAACACAGAGACTTACTGAACACCAAAAATATCTGATCTTTTCTTTATGATCATGACCTTGAACGGCGATGAAGCAGACTTTTGTCTTCTGTTGCTCTCCACTCATCTGCGGGGTTTTGATTAATGTGTGCCAGAGGAATGTGTATTTACAGCCCACCTCCTTTCCAAAAGCCTGGTCTCCTGGCAGTGCTAACCTGCTGCTTTCCTGCTGGCAGCAGACAATGGGGGCCAGTGCTCTCTCTACGGCAGGAAATCAAATTTAAAGAATGGGTTGTAATAGATTAAGGGCCAAGAAGTGGTCAGGGTCTGGCTGCAGAGGCGTCCCTCACCACCAGGAGCCTGCTGCACTGATGGCATTTTACTCTAGGATGTTTTACCATAGGTCCCTCACTGTAGGTCCCTCACTGTAGGATCTGTCACTGTAGATCCCTCATTGTAGGATTTCTCACTGTAGGACCTTTCACTGCGGATCTCCAACTGCAAACCTTTTTATAGAATTTATGATCTTCTTTGACCTTCTCATTGTAGGACCTTTCAATGTGGGTCCTCTAACTGTAGAACTTCTTATTGTGGTTTTGATGTCTTTTGACCTTTTCATTGTAGGATCTCTCACTGTGGGTTCTCTCACTGTCGATCCTCTCATTATAGGGTTTTCTTTATAGGCCTTCACTCTTACAGTAGGTCAGCTCACTTTTCTCACACCAGCTCACACCTTCTCATTGCAGCTGTCCAGCTATAGGATGGGGTGGATAACCCTGGTTTTCTATCCTACCTGATGAGTTACTATCTGTCTGAGATTAGGTGTGGTTCTTCAGGAACCCCAAAGGATAAAAAAAAACCTGCTGGATACCAGCAGTCCAGGATCAGGGTTCCTAGCCTTACTATTGGTTCTGTCCCTGTAGACCCGCTCATGTCATTGCAAATCTCTACCACAGGAAGCTATGGTTTCTTGTTGGAAAAAACAGCCATGGACAGCAAATAGTCATAGTACTGTACATTTATATTTATTATTTTATTAAGTGAGGCAAATTACTCATGATGTTGACATATATCCTGTTAGGGAGTCAGCTAGGCATTAGGACAGCTAGGGTGAACTTCCAATGAATGCAAAAGTACAAGTGTAAGCAGAACTGGAGCACGAGTACCTGCAAAAGTTATTACAAGACAAAAATGATCAGATTTTCTTTCAACACTGAAAAGCAGTTGAAATACTGCATACAAACTCATCAGTCAAGGTACCGACAAGTGAATTCTGTGGTGCTTTTCTTCACAGGTGCGCTTTCCCCCCCCCTCTCCTTCTCTCCTCTCATCTTTTAATGTCGCCCTCCTTCTTCTTGTTTCCATTCTTGCTCTCTTGCCGTCTTTTCTTGTCCCAAGAATAAGTCTGTCAAGTTGATTCCGTCCAGTCCTTTCCAGTGAGGAGCCTCCAGGGGACTGTCTGGAATCCTCGTCAGCCCTCTGCACAGGAAGTGAGGCAGGAGGTCTGGGCCTACATAGATGGATATCTTTGAGGTGTGACTCCGCTGATGAGTGTGCATAAGTCCATCTGAACAGATGTTTGTAGAGGCATGGAGATGGTCTGCCTAAGAGAGGAAGAGGAGAAGGGAGGATTGGGTGGAGCAGGGACTGCCCAGGAAGACATGGTTTCCTCAGGCCCCTGTTATCTACAGGATTAGACAGGGCTTCCTTGGAGTTCTGCCACCATCCACATCAACCAACCATCAAAAGCAAATATTGAACTTACTTCTTCAGCTGAAATCCCTGGTCTGCTTTATTATATTGACATTCTGCACTTGCTCCTTTTTGACACTTGACTTAATTGGCAAAGAAACGTCAATCTGTCAGATGTTTTTCTTTTCATATTCCATATCCCTTAAGCATCGTAGACGTTAAAGGTGACGACATCTCCATGACAACAGCATGCTGTGTTATTTAATCTAAAAACAGACAACTAGAAAAGCAGGTGGATGAATTAACGCGTCATGCGATGCCTCTCCATGGGGAATCCTTAATTTTAATATAGACAACTAGAAGTGCTTTTACAGTCCTTGGTAGAGAAACCTGCTATGTTGCATTGCCAGGATGGCATATTTTTCAACAATAAGCACCAATGAGTAAGTCGATTTGAGTGACCACTTTGATTCAAATGGAAAAAAATGCATGAATGCCATTGGATTAACTAGGTTTGGAAATCCTACCAAGTTTAAATGCCACTCAAACCGGATGCACAACATTTCCGGATATTTTCTAGCTGGCATATCTTCCAAAGGATCTTTAGTGGGCGTCTTTGAGGAACCACGTAGGGTCCATGGAAAATGAAGGTGCTCTATGGGAAGGGCAGCGTGAAATGCGCAGTTGCCTGCAGGAAAACGTGGCAGGAGCCCATGGGAAAACAGCACGGCGCTCCGTGGGAAAGTTTATCCGTATGCTGGTGTGGAAATCCGAGGCCTGGGGGTAACAGACACCAGAGTGCAGGCCGGACGGCACTAGTGTGGTGTGACGGAGTGAATTTGGAGGCATTCCAGAGGCTGGGCAGGGAAACTCCTTCACATCCCACAAAGGACTAACTACACCTCACATCTTCCTCTTTTCTCTTACTCCCATGTTCCTTTTCTTCTCCCTCACTCCTGGGCTATACAGACCTCCCTGCTTTTCTTCATCTTATACTTAATATACCCCTATTTTTTCCCTTCCTGTGTCTCTCCCTTGGTCCCAAATGAATCATTTGCACCTCCCTGCTCTACCCCTGTGCACACTCCCTCTCTTCCTTTCTTTTTTTATGTCTCTCTAAACCAGCAAACCAGATATGTTCCACTGGGGTCTACTTCATCAGACCGTTCAGAATGCATGAGAGTGGATTTTCCCTTGGTTTACTTCAGTATTGCTCACTTCGTTTGATTGGGGGGTGGTTGAGGATTTCTTGATGAACAGCTGTGCAGTTGCTTAGTGAGCCACCGGGGGCCAGATCATCACCCATGCATTCCCCACCATCGCCGCAGTGTGACACATCAAGCCCACCTCTCAATTTCTTTTCTTTTAAGAGTTTCTTTTAACCTCAATGCTAAATACCTGTGAGATGTTTGGAGTCATTTTCACGTTCTCACGGCATACAAACAGGTGTTCGGTGAGAAAGGCCTTCGCGTTTTCGAGCTAATCAGAATGCGATGACATTAATCCACCAAGAACATTACAAGATCATGTCACAGTGTGGAACTGGTACGTCAGATCAAATATACCAGGGCATTTGTCCAGTGTGTTATAAGCAACTAATATCAGCAATATAAAGTCAGTGATGTAACCAGCTAAAAATGAGTGTTGATCACCAGACATAATGAACAACGGTTGGCTTCCCTTATAACTAGAGAGGCAAATATATTGCAGATTATATCTTTTAGCTGATACAAGCTAAATGCAACCTGCTCTACTCATAAAGTAACAGATTTGGGTTTTAACATGTTTAGAAAGCAATGAAATGTATGTACATATAATCACAAAAGCAATCTATAATGCGGGGGCTACGACTTCAGAGATGAACTGAGTCAGCAGAACAGTACCTAGAATAATGTGACAGATTTTACTTCATATGTGGGCCGTCTAGTGGGAGATGATGTCAGCGCCTGCAGACGGGAGCTGATGCTGATAGGATGTGGCTAGTCCGTTGGCTGTGACCTCATCGGTAGTTTCACATTGATCAGCATTTCTGCATAGTCTATTCCTCCACATAGTGACAGTGGGAATCAGGAATGAAAGATGGAAAGGGCAGGTTATATGTTATATCAGATGGTGAAGAACAGAGGAAAAGAACGTGTTTATTTCAAAATTTCTATATTGCAAGGAGTATTGAATTCAGTCACAGGTCGAGGCCATTAAAACTAGGGCGGCCAGACTGCGGCCAGTTGTTCTGTTTGGGGAAACAGATGCCTTTGACTTTAATGTCCTACAAGTATTACTTACACTAGTTTGCTAGTATTAAAAAGCAAAAGAGAATTTTGAAAACTGATAAGTTTTTTACGCAGTCACATTTTACAGTTTTGACAAATAAGTAACTCAGTCTTATATCCTGTTTCTTTCACAAGCTTGATTTTTTTTTTTTCTGCCATTAACTTCGCTTTTCACCAGCTGAAGCAATGCGACCACCAGACCCGTGAGAGTCTGTCAAGAAAATGTACATAGGGTTGTTTTGCTTGTTCCAAGTGCAAAAAAACAGCCCCTATATAAATGTAAAAAAAATAGTACTGATAATAAAAATAATACATTTATTTCAGACCCAAGTAGCATATGTATTTAGGGGGCCACGGAGGGAGGGGGGGCAGATTTAACCCTGATTTAATTACTAATAAAGTTATTTAAAAACAGTACAAAATCAGAAAATACAAAAAATTGATGTAGATGTGCAGTACAATAGCATCTTTCTTTTGAGTGGTTCTCCTTTCACTAGTTCTAATGCAGTGGAAAGCTGGAGACTGCTCCCTGTGGCCAGGCTGCCCTTCCATGACCTTGCCTGTGGAGAAGCGAAGGAGTAAATCCCACATCCCTCTCTGTCTTAGTGCATTTCTGCACATGCCCCACGCTTGCATGTGTGTATCTGTGCATGCACGTTTGCGCCCATGCCTGCCTATGTAGCATTACAGACACCTGTGCTGTTGCCGGCCGTCGAATGGCCTCATTTCCATTGATGATGTCAGATGCAAAACGCCAAGCGGCCAAAGTCGTTCCTATGCAGGATGGTGGGTTAGAAATTTCGGAAAGCAATGAAATTATTCCCCCACAGCTGGGTGGAACATCCACCAGCTTACAGCAGATTTAAGCGTGAAACGAGTGAGACTAGCTTGGCCTTTGCGATATTTTCATTATGTTTACATCGCATGTTACGCTTTGCTCCGTGTATTGTTGAAATCGTAATTGTATTGACTGGCCTCTATAATCAGCACAATTTATAACTGTATTGATGATCTTTGTGGCTGGAAAGACAGGCAGAGTAATATTTTCATTGCATGGTGGCGCTGACTGTTTACTGTGCATATGAAAATAATCTCCTGCACTGTAAATTCACTCCTTGTGTCATTGTTAGCTGGCATAGGAGTTAGTAAAAGAGTAGGAGGGGCTAGAAAAGTTGACTGTTACCGTCCAGGTGAGCCCACTGCCACCCCCAGCTCTGCTGACTTTAACAGGAAAATGAGTGCGTTCACTTTGAAGATGCCTGACATAGTGGCCAAGGCCTCGACTTATAATAGCTTCAAAGTTTGTCCTTCTCAGTGAATCACTTTTATGAGGGGGGGGTGGGGGGGGGGGGCGCTGCTTTCGAGAACTTTCACGGGGCTTTACGGTCAGTGAGTTGAAAAGCGGCAGGTGCGAGGAGAAAACGCAGAAAGGACTGCCACAAAAAGAAGAAAGAAGAAAGAAGAAAGAAACACACGAGATCTCACTGAAGTCCAATGCTCCAACGATCCAGCTGAATTTCGGAAGCAATTACGCATCCGAAAATGCAAAGGGCCTGTGATTGTGTGCCTCTGGCCCTTTAAATATGCCGAGGCTGGAAGGAACTTGGGGATGGGGTTGCCAGAGTTTGCCAGAGGTTGCCAGCTGCAAAAGTATAGGGCTGCCGGGATGGATTATGCAGGGCTTCGGATGCCAGGACATTAAAATGGACAGCGATACATTATTTGTTTATCCGCCTGACATTAACTGACGTCATACTTTAAGTGTAAAGGGATGCTATATTTGGTGCTGCTCTTTTAACAGCTCCCCAAATGCGCTTCCTGTTTAATCTGTGCCTCCCTTGACCATTCAGAGAGGTTTTTTACTTGACACACTGTGCTGCACACACACAATCCCAGTACTATCCACGGTTGTTACTTGGCAGCCTTCTGAGGGGAGGAGATCAGCCATGACTGGCACAAATCCCCCAGGGACTCCAAGCCAAAGAAAGTACCACCATGTGTCTAAGCATAAATGCGCAATAAAAGGCACAAAGTTAAATTCTAAATATTGAGTCACACGCTGGAAAATACTCCTTCAAATGATTCTGGGGTAAGTAGGAGTTACTGCAGGAGTTCCTTATTAAATATGAATCTGATGCGATCTGATATCAATGTAGGCCACAGATATTTCAGAAAAAAAATACATAATTGGCTTTGGCTCGAAAAGCCGGCCTCAGCGTGACAGGAAAATGCATTTTGTCAATTAGCATGTAGTACGCGCGGAACAAAGCACCATGTAATCAGAAATGCAGATGACAGGATCATGCTGTCTCTACACAGAAGCAACCTCACACAGGCCATTTATAATAATTCCTTTTAAACAAACCAAGTATTTGCTTTGTAAATACTCAACTAAGCCTGTTTCTTATCCTCCCTTTTCCAGTTTCTTTTGGGAGATGTTTCTTGGTCTGATTTTAATAGTCCCGAGTCAGAAAAAAATGGCATATACTGGCAAAGACTAAAAATAAAGAAAAAAATAAGAACATTAAAAGAAAGTTTTTCAAAGTCCAATTTTATTCAATTCATGAGTAGCATGCTGTTTTGAAAGAACCTTAAGGACACATGCAGAGAAAATATCTGGTATATTCCCAAGAACAAGCGTATGATGAAATATGTACTATTGAAATTTTAGAAGACTCTTAAGATACAACATTTTGGTCGAACATGAAGAAAACCACAATTTTGCTGAAAGCTTAACCAAACTCAAGTTGCTAAGAAAACAGTTCGCAAGAGACTTTTATTATGGTGTATTATGGTGGGTTCAGATTAAAGAACCAGACACTATGAGGGGAGACTCTTAATTATGAGATTCTCCCCAAAACGAACCCCCGCAGGACAGCACTCAGCTGGCATCTTGTTTCCATATGCATTGGCCAGGAAAACTGGAAAACAACATTATCTATGTGTTCTTCCCAGAAATCAAACCATGAAAGAGCAAAACATGACAAAGTCACATGTACTGATGGACTGAGGTGCCCATCCAGCAACTGGATTTGATTTGCCTGTGCCTCAAAGCTTGGAGAACCGCAGGAGACTTCGCCGAGACAAACACCCCCCTCGCCAATCGTCTGTCTCCCAGCTAAAAGATGCATCACAGGAGAGGGAACCAAGACAAATGGCAAGGAGAGGGACTGCAAACAGCCTTGTGAGAGGAGTCAGCAGGCAACAGAGTAGGACTACAATTTGATTAGGGTATCCCAGTCACCTAGGTGTCCATACACTCTGACTGGTAACTGACTGGCTTTTCTGAGAGTTGCTTCTTCCCGATTCATTAGATAAACAGACCGACACTATTCATTTTCAATCCATACTGGATTTAATGCCTACCCATTAAGAAATAACTAGCAAGTCATGTAAATTATTAATACCATTCGGAATTGTACAGAACAGTTAAAACGTATAGATATAACTAATTTATTCATTAAGGTAATCTTTTGATGAGGATGTGTATGGAATTTGACTATGAAAGTAATATGTTATTTTGTTTGAATATCAAATATATAATCAAAAATGTAAATCTATAGAAGCAACTATTTGTTCAATATATAAATACCCAAGAGGGTCCCTGTTGTAGCACTTTAGCAAAAAAGCAACATTGCTTTAAAAAAACCCTTTTGCTTTTGTTAAAGTGTGAATTGATTATGCAAAACTATATCAAGATGTTTTCTGTAAATACTTAGAAGACGAGATACTTAAAATATCTACATAATGACCCATACAGTGATATGAGTTATGGGGCAGGGAGGATGTGTTTTTCCGTTTATCCTTAGTTTACATGGACCTTTGCTACAAGAACCATACTGTTCCTTCACAAAATCTTAAGGAAACACAGTTCATTTATACAAAGATCCACCTAAGACCTTTCTGTGAAAGCTGCCCTGTTCTGACCCCAGAATCCAACCCGGCACCCATTAACACAACTAACTGACTGGGTTTAGGGTGCTCTGGCACTTAACCTTTTCCCAGGGTGATTAGTAGGAGTCTGTGTATTTTAGTTTTGGCTTGCACAACACAAGGAGTCAGTGATACACCTCACAGTGATGTTTATGGAGGCTTGGATATCGTGTTGAATTGAGTCCCCATGTGGATTTTAATGGGGACGAAAGAATTTTTATGAGTTCTGAACGACAGGTGCACCAGCTGGAGTCATTCTTAATTCCCGAAGGGGCTCAGTCAGTTACTGTCTGTCTAGCCATCAGTTTTTAATTAATCAAAGGCTGCAGAATCAAATGGAATCCGAGCGGCTTCAGCTCTGGACTCGTCATTGACGAAAAGGAATGCGACCTTCAGATCCAGACCAATGGCACAAAGATCGATCTGTCGTGAAGCTGTCATTCTGCTGATGACCAGTCTGCACCCACTCAGAATCCACTTTGATGTCACATGAGATGTTTTCCTCCTATGAGAAGAACAACTCTTGTAGCGTTTTTCAAAACACATTCTTTGGCTCTCTCGGGTTGGTGCTGTCATACCCTCGGACTTGTGATCTCGGTCTCGATCTTGAGCCCTTACGACATCACCTATTTCCGACTTGGCCTAAGGCTTAATGATCATTGGGTGTGGAACACAGTGACTGTATGACCCCAATATTTCACACAACAAGGGGCATGAACACATGTAAGAGCAGCTCTAGGACAAGAAATTTTAACTTTCTGAAACAATACAATAAAAATACAGTGAGTGACTCCTGCTTAAAACTAGGCAAGAGTGTCTGTCTCCTGAACCACGCCAAGGGTTGAAGAGCTATGCCTTTAGAGATGCCTTTCTGCACACCACTGTTTTACTGAGCTGTTATTTTTGCACTTGTGTCCTTCCTGTTAGCTTTTACCAATTCTGGCCATGCACCTTTGACCTGTCTCATTAATTAAGTGTTTTGAGCAACAGAATCGCCACTGAAGGGACATCTTGAGGTTCACGAAATCCTGGGAAAGTGGCTGAGATACTGGAACCACGTCTGGCACCAGTAATCAGGCCACATTTTAAAACTCATAGATCAGACATCTTAGCTGCTCTGATGTTGAGCCCCCAGTAATTGAACCTCTTGGCCCTGTCTGTATGCTGTATGTATTCAGTTGCAGCCACATGATTCACTCTTTGGGGGATCAAGCTGTTTGCATTAACAAGCTGGTATAACTAATAAAGTGGCCACTGAGTTTATAATTAAATATACCTAGGTAATGATTTGCTGTGACACGCTAATAGTGTTCGCTATCTGAGATGCAAACCAGAAGTCAACAAAATTGCATTTTTCCACAACTTACAACGCATTGCTCGCAATATGTAATCCCAATGATAGTTATTACCAGGCTTCCAAAACGCATTAATGCTGTTACACGCAACGCCACATCAGAATGCAATGGAAACATATCTCAAGGGTGTTTCCACCGTGGCCGGCGGTGAGGATAACGAGGAGGAAAATATGAGGAAATGTGAATGGCAATTAATGTTTTATAAGAGGTGGTCAGTGGGCAACCAAAATTTCCAGATGGCTCCAAGGAAAATGAACAAAGACGCATAAGCCCCCTTTGCTGAGTGGTCCAGAGGAAACTTAAAAGAGGAAATGTAATGGACCTTGCTGATAATTACAGCAATTAAGCTTTTTATGGCTAGCTGGTTGCATACGATATAATTTGCAAGACAGAAGTAATTATAACTTGATATATTTTATATTCGCTGCTGGACACTTAAAACAGAGAAACTTGATGCTGCTGCCCATTGCTCTGTGTAAACATTATGTATCCAGGTGAACTTTCCTTTGTTTTGCTTGAAATCAATAACAAGAGATCACTTCCATCAATAAAAAGATTTCACCATAAAAAGCCAATATCCAGAATTGCTTTTCATATGTCAGTTTTTCACTATAAAAGCCAATATCCAGAATTACTTTTTACATGTCAGTAGGGCCGTGCATCTACAGTATATAGGGTAGATATGACCTTTGAAATCTTCCATAAGAACATCTTAAATAGCCACCAAAGCCAAATTGCTGACGTTTCCATGAAGTCATTGTTGTTTCTCAGCATTGTAATCATGTCTTGGTGTGTCCTTAGAGCCACAGCTGAAGAGCAGGATCTGTATTTGCAGATAAACACAGGTTCAAATACAGGATAAATATTTAGGCACGGGAAAAAATTAAGAGACCGCAGCAAAATTTTTGGTTTAATTTCTCAATTTATGGCCGTGCATCTGTGAATAAAGTTGTTGTTTTTTTGCAGACTGCTGCCTGGTTCTTCTCTGTTTCTCATTAATGAAGGGCTTCTTCCTTGCTTTATGGGACTTCAGTCCTGCTTCTAGGAGCCTGATACACACTGTCCTAGCAGTGCATCGCCCACCTGCGCTTAATGTCACCCGTTCCTTTTGAAGGTCACTTAATATCATCATATGATTCATGAGAAACTGTCGGATAAGTTGACGGTCATCTCTGGCATTAGAAAGTTGCTTCTGCCTTCTCCCTGGCTAGTTTATGGTCGTTTCCAGTGTATTCAGCATCAGCGCAGCCTACTGCCAGCAGAACCAAGATTAAACCAGAATTAAAAAATGCAAATTTGTTTTAAAATATACAATGGTCTCTTACTTTGTTCCATGGCCATATATTCTGTAAATATATATTTTAAATTTTAAATAGACATTATATTTTAAATTTTAAATAGACATTAAAATCACACCTAAAGAACAAAGCAATGCAGGTTGGCTGGTAATGAGGTATATTTTGAAAAAACTCAAACAGGTTTTGAGTATGAGTTTATTGTTACAGCTTAACGTCTCACTTTCCTTCAAGTTCTAGGTAAAGGGGTAAGAAAACTGATGGGGAATGGCGGCAAGGCCAAAGTGCATCCATTTCCGGTCACCCATGTGAACAAGGGCACCTTTCAGCCGTAGGTGAGTTCCTGACATCTCCAGTAAGCAGTGTGTTTTAACCGAAGAAGTTTCACATTTACGCCTGTTTTCCAAGCTACAGGCCCCCATAGCGGCTGCAGGGTAAAAGCCTGAGCGGAGAGTCCTGTTACGACAGTGTGGAGGAGACCCAGACATGAGTGTTGGGTGGCATGTTGTGTGGTATTTGTGCTTGGCGCGTTGCCATCGCAAGATGGTATGCGGGACTACTGAGGGCTCGGCCTTGGCGGTGGAGAGCAGCGGAGGGAGAAGCTGCCCTAGCACGCTGCGATTTCCACAGAGAATGGAATTCTCTGGACAAGGAGACAGTGAGGTAGGGGAGGGAGACCCAGGAGGGGGGAGTGGTGTTTGTGTTTGTCTTATGAACCCTGCTAGCGCTCCCCACCCACAGAGAGGGCCTGACACTGTCTATCAAGCGGACGGCTCAGATTAGTGGCTAAACACCCCAAGCCATGTGACCACTTTCCATGCAGATGCCTTGTCTACCGAAGTGTGAGACAGGACCTGCTTAGCAGGGCCGAGTCGTAATGGCGGCCGCCTCTTATTTTGCTCCACGCGTCCCCTTTGTGAACTCGACCCGAACACGTGCTCCATCCAGCCACATAGGCCCTGCCCTGACCTCGGTGCCAGGCAAACGTTCCTTAGGGCGGCCGCACGCCGTCCCACTGCCAAACGAAGGCAAATCCAAGGCCTCAGCTGCACGCTCTGCGTCCACCGGCTGCGCAGACCCTCCCTTTACCAGGCCGGAAATTGCGGCTTCTTACTAATGATCAGGTGACCAGACCGGGGTGACTGTGGGCCAGACCCACAGGACTTACCCAGATACCACCTTGCTGGCTGTTTGCGCAGCTGGAATGTGCTCCGTGCCTGACTCAGCCATTGGCCAGTCCCCTCTCCCCCCTCCCACTCGTCTTTCTCTGAGTTTCAAATCTGTTCTTTTGTGGAATTTTCCCAGCTATATTAACGTGGCCTCGTATTCACTTCCAGCCCACCTCCCTCCTCCCCGTCTCATGTTTTCAAAGAGTTCCTGGCCAGGTGGGCCGTGCTAAGCGATTAACAGCATTGGACTGATTGACGGCTATTATTCGGGCGTGTGGAGTTCTCGAGTCATCAAGGAAACATTCCTCACGTTCAGCGTTTAAATCTCTGTGTAAACTCTGTCAAGAAACTTGACGGTTTCCTTGTAGTCCTGTCTGAACTAGTAGCTAAAGACCTTGATGTGCATGCTAATGAACAAACATGAAGGAACGTTTCAAGTAAAACAGCTAAGTCTTGTTTTTGTTGTAGGGAGGAATGAAATGTCTACAACCAATAGCAGGGGTTTTGACTATCATTCACAGCACAATTGTTATCTAGATGTTAACTAAATGACATCTATTTGGCATACATGATAGCTGCCCATAATTTCCAGCAATAAAATACCAAGTTGAGCTATTAAACACCTACTCTACCAATGACCATGCAATAAATCATGGCATTTTGTCATCTTTGTTCAGTGGTATGACTCAGTTTACCAGCCTCAGTTGGGAAAGTCCCTGGCCTCCAAAGACCTCCATCAGTCAAAACTCCTAGTAGGGTTTCCATGATGATCAACACGTCCACCATTCACCCCTACACCAGCCTCGCAATGGGGTTGCACTAAAGGAAATAGGCAGAGAAACACATTACTTGTCTCAACCGTTAATCTGCAGAATTGCTACCAAAAGCGGTTCTTATCTTTGTTCTGGCACGAAAGTAGTAACCTCACAGGGGCCGGTCTGTGGGAAGCTTCAAATGCTAGTCTGTCATGCCTCAAGCAGTAGCAGCAGGTGTCTTTTAAAAGCTTTTACATTTGTAAGAAACCCTACATTTTGAAGTATTGCTACCCAAGAATGATAGAACTGCAAAAGAGATTTACCCTCACAAATTTATAGCAGCTGCTGTTATATATTCGGATTTTTGCTTGTATTCCAAACGTTTCATAAAGAGTTTGAATCGCTTCAGGAAAACATACAGATGTATTGATCACATGGCAGAGTGCGTGCGAGGTGGCCATGATTGTAACCTGTGTACTGCCTCCAGATTGTTAGTAATGGAAAGTCGTTTCAGATCAGGGGAGTTGTTTTGGCCCCATGAAAGCATATCATATTGGGCCCCCAACCCAGACCAATTATATTATGTCCTAAATGTTTTAGGGCCCTTGTCACTCAGGGGCCCTTGGAATCATCCTAACTGTCCCCCCCTTTATGGGAACTTTGTTTCAGAGTGTGCAGGAGAGCGACTAATTTTTCAATCTCATAGCACCATTGTCCTCTTTTTATCCCCCTCTCAGAGGTCCAGCTAATTCAATAAACACATTTATTATCTTTATTAATATTTACCAGCTTCAAGTTCACCCTAACCTATGAACCTTAGCAAATGGGAAGAGTTTTCCTGAGCACACACAGACACAGAGCCTCTCTAATGTGGAGAACAGCAAACAGACCTCTCTCGAATACCCTCATTAAATGTAATATCGGTGACTAAGCAGTGCCCAGTATAGCACGCTAAACGAATAGCAGTATAATTCCTGGGACAGCATTGAAAAAAATAAAAGCATGTTTCAGAAGGAAAAAATATGTACTTAGTTTTTCAATAATATACCAGCTGAGCCAGTCCACAGACCAGGACGTTTGCATGTTTGGGACACAGGGATTTATCTACAGGGACTTTTGTTTTGATCCTGGTTGCTAATTGGACTGTTTACTGAAGCGGCCGAGCAGTGGTGCCTGCCCTCGCGTCGTAATTAGACCAGAACGGAGCGCCGAGCACTCCAGACTATGACAGGGCTGAGCAGAGCTGCGTGTTTTTTAAATGTTTTTCCGCCCTGAGAGCCGGCGGGGCCCGTTCCGCGTGCCAGACCTGATGTCCCCCCGGGAGGGCAGAAACAGCTGGGTCAGGCTGGGGTAAGGAATGCACAGCCCAAATATTGTGCTTCCTCCTCCGTTTTCACTTGTCTTGATGCGCTGTGGTGAGGGGGCTCATGAGGGTGCGGATCGCTGCTGCTGCGGGGCCTGGGGGATATTCAGGTGGACCCTGTGCTGATGTTCTGGGAGGACATTTGGGGGGGGGGGGAGAGCTCTTGGGAGCCATTAAAAGGCTCTACAATGGGGAGAGGTGGGGCAAGGAAAGTCTGAAAAGAGAAGCGCATCTGGGATGCGGTATTCCAGCTATCATCCACAACTCGTACTAAACAATAACATTCTGAGATAATACCACTGCTGAATAATACATTGTAAAAAATGCTGCCAGCATTGTAATATATCATTGCTGACATTGGCTTGATTAAACATACCCCCGTCTTTGGCTGAAAATGACATTCAATACACCCACCCCACCATCCGTTTTGGGTTATGCCTAAGGTGTAGGGAGTGGTTCAGTCTCAATAGGGAGTATATTTTAGATTGTACTTTTTGTTATGACAGGACTGTCAAAAGATACCTTGATCGATGTCAGGCCATTAGTGCAGTCAGTGCCCTGGTTTAAAGGACAGCCAGGGGTGTTCCTCAGAAGCTTATCTGATCGTAATTCGCAAGGTCCTGGCCCAAGGTCCTCAGGATTTATATAAAGTTGTAATTTGGACAGAAAGTGACATTGCCCAGCATTCACGAGTGGAGGAAAAATTCAATTGCTAGCTGAAAACGGGCTGATTTCACAAGCAAAGAAGGCGGGTCCCGTCGCTTCCCTTTGAAAAGATGAATTTCGGAGATCAGTTCAGGCTCGAAACGTTGGGACGCGAATTCAACGCCTTCCTGGACAGGGCCGGGCTGGAAGCGTGAGGATCAACCTTCTTTCCGTTGCTTTGATTGATGAGGTGAGAACAGGAGCTTGCAGCGGAGCTTAACACTCTGGCAGCTGAGGTCGTGTGAGGGACGGCCTGAGAACAGGGGGCTCCATGCGTCGGGGTGCAGGACACTCAGTTTCACACATGATCTATTACTAACTGCACCAACTTGCCAATAAAACACAGCTCTGCATTTAGGCACCCTGTTTTTTTCATGTCTTACTACTGTGTCGATGTACTGAAGTATTGAATCACGACCTTTCACATATTTCAGTAATTCCTCAGTGGGTATTCACATACTTATACTGAACTGTGAGAATTTCTCAGTGTAGCCTTATTTAATTCTGGTATTCCTTGTTTTTCACCCTTCTACTTAGAGTGCTCACAACAATGCCTACACTATGTTTTTACATTTCCCAAAGTATGATTTTGTATTGCCACTCAGAGTCACGTAAACTGCTACTTCATTGGATCATTCGGCGAGGGCCTTTTGATTTCCTTCCACGCCATGAAGAAAAAAATGCATGATGAATCAAATTATCTGGCTAATTCAATTGCATAACACCTCCGTACTGCAACATGAGACCCAGAGACTGGCTAATTCGCTAAAACATTCATTGTTGCTTTGAGGCGATGTGCGTACCAGTCATTCTCACCCTTGTGAAGTGATACTCATGGAAAGCCAAGGTCGCCGCTTTCTCAGGAAATGCAGCCCGGCAGATTTGTCTCTCAGGCTGTCTGGCAGAAGCTCCTGTGTGCAGAGCAGCCCTCAAACACGTACCCTGCTCACATTATGGCTCCGGAGTTAACGATGCTGAGCTATTAACATTCCTCCTAACTCAGCTCAACCTCCAGGGTCTTTACCTCAGAATATCAGTCCTGTACATGGAGGATGTGCCCTACATTGGTTCAAATAAAGCTAATGATTTGCATAAAGTCTGGTGGACTAGACCTTCAGTGAGCTGCAGTCTACATACATGAAGCAGAACATGGTGTGGTCTGAAATCTGTTTTACAGCTGCATGTGGATAACCTTTCAGTTGACCAGCATAGAGGAAAATGCACCAAAAAGTCCTGTCATTTCTTCTTCACTGCAATTATATTTTTAAAAAAATAAACAACACCTGAGCACAGGGGCAATATTAGGATTTTTTTAAGCTGGGGGGTGGGGGAGGGCATAATTCATAAGTCATGCTAACCAATGATGTGTTTTGAATTGCTGAGCAACAGGAGAGGGGGCACTGTCCTGCTGGCCAATCAGCTTTCAGATCCCTGTAGCCCTGTGCCTATATAGCCAAAGGACACATTCTTAAAGGGAAAATGCGTGGCCGTCCTCTGCAGATGCCAGGAGGTAAAAATGCGAATGAGCCAAAGGTTCCTTTTCCACCAGAAAGGAAGAGAGATCCCGGATGTCCCGGAAAGTGCCATGCGCTGTAAGGTACAGACTAAACAAAGGGGGGGAGGGGGGGTCTGCAGGGAGCTCGTGTTTATGCCCTGGAAAGGCAAACCAAGCTACGGCTCAGCGTCCCACCCCAGTCCCACTGACAAGGACACAGCCAGCACAGCTTCTGGAGAGCATCAGTGCTCAGTAGCAAAGCTTCCCATCTGGATTAGCACGACGCTCACGTCCAAACAGCCCTCTGCCTGTGTCCCACATGGAGCCCACGTTGCTGCCTCATCATTTTCCAGTAGCCTATGGGCTGGTGATGCGTCCAGCCCTGGTTCCACTCTCACTGATCCCACTCCACACCCTGCGGCTGTGTCCCGCCCCCCCCCCCAAACCTCCAGCTAGACCCATTTCCATGCGTTTAATCTCTCCCTCCTGCCTTATTGCTGCTGACAATGAATTGGAGATAAATGAAAAATATAAATTCCAGCATCTGCTCGCACAAACCGAAACGGACGAGTGATTAACTAATAAAATGAGGAATGGTCGTCACATGGAAATCCCCAAGGCGCATGATCACAACCTTCTGGAATCTTCTGGATGCATCACAGAAAAACTGACCGAAATGCGACCATGTCCTCTACTCAGAATCACGGCCTCTCTTCAGGAACATCAGCCATCAGCAGTGCTGGGTGCCGTATTTTGAGGGGGTGCTGATTTAGCAAGCCGATTTCACTTTGTCCCAGACGGGCGCGCTAGCAATGAAGTTTGCCTATAACCTACATGGGCTTGGATCAGTACTGGCCATCAGCATGCAAGAAGAGTGAAGAAATTAAACATTTTTCCTTTTTAGACTCCTGCCAGATGTTTTGTCCATTGCGGATATGCCCCAAAACAAGAGTAACTTCATCTTTCTTTTCCACAGTTCAGCAAAAAAATAAATAAGAAATGTTGTCTTTCCTTCTCACATTCTCAGTCAGGCCTGTCTGCTGGCAAATGGGCCCCCAGGCGCCCCAATACCACCACACCATGATCCCCCCATGGCATGCAGACATAGACCCTTCATCTTCTCCATTTGTGGCCGCCCCATCCCAACCCCCCCCCCCCCAAATCCTTAGCACCTCCAGATTCAATGTTGGAAAAGTCTCACTGAAAGCTTAGAGTGAAAAGTCCAGTCTGTGTTTTCTGTCCAGCTAATGCTGACATTAATAGAAAAAATATCTAACTAAAGGAAAACAAGAAATGAACAAAATAAAAAGACAAGATGCATTGTAGGGAAGCGGGTTTTGGATGCGGATGGGGCTAAAATTAATCAAAATATGCCATTATTAATCCTCTCCAACACTCTAGATATAAATGCTCGGTTTCTATCTGACCATATCATACAGATTTGGGTTATATAAAGCTTTATGGGAGTGAGTTTTGATTCACATTCCAAGTAACAGTAGCTAATACCTTACTCACATTTACAGTCAGAGTGCTGGGGGATTTACGGGATTCGCTGCAGAAGATCTCTCAGTACAAATGGATTCAGGTTAAAAATCCTTCTCGGCAGCCGCACTGAACCCTGATGCCACCCTTAAATCAAAGTATTTATTTTTTTATTAGATGTTCAAGAGCAGAATTCTTTTATTACCCTTATGAATAGTACAGTGTGTCCATTAATTGGACATTTTTGCAAATCTACAGTCATGAACTATCATTACTTGAAATGAACCTGTGAATAAGGACAGAGATCCCATGTGATGCCTGTGACGGCACATGCTTACTCTGGTGAAGGTAATACCTCAACTATTTCCTTTCCTGAAGCATTCTAGTCCTCTTCTGAATAAATGTCTGTGCTAGACTATGACCGGAAATTACGTCCTACAGTGTGTATCTAACTTTGACTGGCAAGAACTAAAAGACACTAAAGACACACGCGGACCAAAGTTGCTGATGTAGTTGAACTTAAAAGGCCGTTTTCTTTACTGTAAAACCTGTCTGCTAATGATTGTTAAAAGCAGATGCCATAGCGTCTGTGTAACGGTAGCTTTGATGTTTCATGTCCAGGACTGGTCCTTTCTCATTTTAGAGCTTTAACTCTAATCCAGCCCAGACAGTCATCACAGCTCCTATGGGGTAACATCAATAAGGTCATCTCATAAATGTCCCTCCCTGCTCCCTCCCTCTCTACCAGCTTGGACCTCCCAGGGTTACGGATCTTGCCAGAGGTCAGCTTTTGCATTATTTTGTTTGTATTGCGGGTTGATGTCACCAGTTATTAGGTGACGTTAGTAGAAGAGGGTATTTTCCTGATCTTGGGCCCAGACAAACTCCAGGCACGCACCAGCCTGCTTTCTGATCTCGGCCCCTTTCCGTAAGTAGCCTCTTTTGGACAGCTGCATATTTCTTGTTTATATGATGTGTCACTAGCACTGGGATATGAGCTGTGGAGAAGCTTCTGGTCAGGAACCTGTGGCCAGCAGTGTCTCTCCTGCCGCATTTTTCCGTGGATGTCAAACCACACTTGCTAATTTATCATCTCATAGATCTCTTCGCCAGAACATGCAACATTGCTGCTATGAGAGATGTATTTATTCAGCATTGCAGTGCATGTTGAGGTCTGCTCAGCTCCTTCACAGAGATGAAGAGGGGTCCCTGGCGGGAGGAGGAGTGGGGCACTGTGTAATATTATATATATATTAGGGCTGTCAAAATTAACGGGTTAACACCGATTAATCCATCATCATAAATAATCTGATTAAAATTTTTAACGCAATTAACCCATCTGCAGTGCAGAATGACTCAAAATCCCTGAAATCTCTCTGTCAGCCCGTTTCGGGCAGTTTTGGTGCATTCCATGTGCCCTCGGAACTCGCATTTCGAGTTGGATTCCGGAATTTTGAATCTGGAAGTGACATGCACGCTCCCATTTCTTGGAGATCCTGACTCTCGATATCTAGTAGCAGTGCATAGGATCCAGAGTTCAGAATCCAAAATGGCTGCGCCCTTTATCTACAGAAAGGGAAGTTGTAGTTTTATACTGTTTAAGCACTACTTCTCATTTGTAGCTCATTTAATCAGTTGTACACACTATACTGTCTAACTTATCTGTGGATGTGTTGCTACAGAGTTTTATACGTGAAATGTGTTATTAACTGATATTGCTAACAATAGCAATTAACCAGGCTAGAATTGGATTTCTTGATTAATCGGATTATTTGTGGATTTTACAGTAATTCGGGCTAATTGTAAGTGAACGAAGATAAAGACCATTTAAATTGAGGTACCTTAAATCCGACAAGTTGCTTTTTGATATAGATCTGGTATTGCACTTCTGTGGCAGATGGAATGCATTCGACTCTAGTTCAAGATGTTCAATAAACATATTTATTGCCTTTTTTCTTGAGTCTGTTTGCTCATGCAAAATGAAATGTGATTAATATAGATTAAAAATGAATATTTAATCATGATTAATCTAAATTAATCCACAACAACCCTGTGATTAATCTGATTAAAAATTTTTGACAGCACTAATATATACTGTCACGCCTCCGGACCCTCCTTATTGTGTGCCACGCCCACCTTGTTACCTCTTGTTTTTGCCTGATTGTGGTCACCTGTTGCTCGTTCGGTCTGGCTTGTGTTTGGTATTTAGTCCGTGTCTCAGTCAGTCTTCCCTAGACCTGTCATTAATGTCTACATGTTCGTAAGTACCCAGTCGGTTCTACCAAATAAACCCTGTTGTTTTCTTAAACCTGGCTGCTCTCGCCTCCCCTGCTTGTTCGCCGCACTGTGAACGTGACAGAATGACAGGTCTCTGGAACAAGCTTAGCGTGACTGAGGAAACTTTGCCGGTGGAGGAGGAGGTCATTCACTGGACTAATATTCAGTAGCTATACCCAGATCCGGTAGCCAGCTGGCTGGTGAAGCACTGCTGGGCGCTCCTGCGCCGACAGGTTCAGCAAGGTGAGGAGCAGCGGCTGACACAGGTGTGTGAGGACCTGAGGGTGCTGAGGGAGAGAGCGGCCATTTGGCTGCCCTACCAGGGGTATGCAGCCTGGGATTCGCCCCCCAGCTCGCCACCTGCTCTCATCCCGGTCTTAAAGACCGCTCCTCCAACGCGCATAACTGAGCGCAATGCGACTTCAGCCGCTCAGTTCAGCTTTGGGGAGCTACCTGGGCTAAGCACCCAGGGTCAGGACCTACCCTGGATCCTAAAGATCCCGACTCCCAGGAAGAGACATAGGGGAAAGAAAAGGGCTTCCCAGCCAAGTGCCCCGACACTCTTTGTGGGAGCATGCTCGCTTCTCCCTGCGTGGGAGGACACCGCGGCTCCAGCTGCTGCAGCCACAGCCGCCGCTCTCCCCGCGGACCCGCCTGCTGCAGCCGCCGCTCTCCCCGCGGACCCGCCTGCTGCAGCCGCCGCTCTCCCCGCGGACCCGCCTGCTGCAGCCGCATGTGCGAGGCGCCCGCCGAGGCGTCCCCTGCTGGCCGCACGTGCGAGGCGCCCGCCGAGGCGTCCCCTGCTGGCCGCACGACCAAGCCCACCGTTCCTGTCCCGCCCTTGGCTCCTGTCCCGCCCTGGTTCCTGTCCTGCCCGCAACCCCGCCCGTGGCTCCTGTCCCGGCCGCACCACCTACCCCTGTCTGGACTCTAGTCTCCGAGGAGGTCCCAGACCAAGGGACTGCTCCTCCTTTTGGTGAGGAGGAGCTCGAGTGGGACCCCTCGGGGATCTTCCTGGGGCCTCCTGGGCCCTTGCCTCACCAGGACCGATGCCCCGTGGGACCTCGCCTTTCGGGGGCCTGCAAGGGAAGAGAACACCGACGTCAGGCCCAGGTCCCGCCCAACCTGCCCTCTGGTTCGGCCCCTGGCTGTGGCCCGGTGGCTGCCTGCGAGGCCTGCGGTGTTGGCTCGGCGGTCGCCTCCGGGTCCTCCCCCGGTTCCGCAGTGCCGGTCCTCGGCCTTGCCTCCAGGTCCGGGTCCGCCGCCTCTGGGTCCCCCTACCTCGGCTGGGCGTCGGACGGCGCTTTCGCCGGCTTCGACTTCCCCTGCGCCTGGTCCGGCTTCCCCCTCCAGCCTGCCTTTGCCTGTGTCCCCTCCGGCTCCCTCCCTGTCCCCCCCGGCTCTCCCTCGTTCCGGTCCCTCGGCCCCTGTGGGGTTCCCTCTGGCTCTGGCCTCCCTCCTGCCTGTGGCCTCTCTGGCTACTGCCCGTCGCCCGTCTGGGGTCCTTCGGGCTCCCCTTTATTCCCCCTCTGTTCCTGTCTGGTTGTCCCTGCCTGCTCCTCGTCCCCCTCTGGCTCCTCTGTTCACTCCTGGCCCATTTGTTCCTCCGTTTCCTGTTTCCTCTGTCTCCCTTCCTTGTCTGTCTGTCTGCGTTCCCTGTCCTTTGTCAGCTCCCTGTCCTGGCTTCTGCCTTTGTCCTTGTTCTGTGTCTCTGTTTTGTTCCCTAGTCCCCGTTAATGGTCTTGGTTTGTCTTTCAGGTCCTGTTTCCTTGTCTCGTCCGTTGCCTCCTCTTGGGCATGCCCGGTGTGTGCGCCTTTGGGGGAGGGGGGGGGGGGTTCTGTCACGCCCTGCTCCGGGTGCGCCTTATTGTGTGCCAC
>JAABNY020000001.1:48375408-48385816 GCA_015164015.2 Brevimyrus niger
GTTCTGTCACGCCCTGCTCCGGATGCTCCTTATTGTGTGCCACGCCCACCTCGTTACCTCTTGTTTTTGCCTGATTGCGGTCACCTGTTGCTTGTTCGGTCTAGCTTGTGTTTGGTATTTAGTCCCTCTCAGTCAGTCTCTCCCAGACCTGTCATTAACGTCTACATGTTTGTGAGTACCCAGTCCGTTCTACCAAATAAACCCCATTGTTTTCTTAAACCTGGCTGCTCTTGCCTCCCCTGCTTGTTCGCCGCACCGTGAACGTGACACACGCATATATATATTGGTGCTGTCAATTAAATTTTTTTATCAGATTAATCACAGGGTTGCTATGAATTAATTTCGATTAATCACAATTAAATCTCATTCATTTTTGATCTAAATCGCATTCATTTTGCATGAGCAGACTCAAGAAAAAAGGGACTATATATGCATTTAACATGTTTATTGAGAGTCGGACGCATTCCATCTGCCACAGAAGTGCAATACCATGGACCCATATCAAAAAGCAAGATTTTTTTGCTTAGCTGGACAACTTGTCAGATTTAAGGTACCTCAGTTTAAATGGTCTTTATTTTAGTTCACTTACAATTAGCCTGAACTACCGTAAATCCGACAATAATCCGACTAATCATGAATTCCAATTATAACCTAGTTAATTGCCATTGTTAGCAATATCAGTTGATAACACATTGCAGATGGTGCTTTACGTATAAAACTCCGTAGCAACATGTTCACAGAAATTGAATGGAATAGTGTGTGCGACCGATTTAATGAGGCTCAGATGAAAAGTAGTGCTTAAACAGTAAAAAACTACAACTTTCCCTTCTGTTGATAAAGGCCACAGCCATGTTGGATTCTGAACTCAGGATCCTCTTTGCTGCCCCGAGATATTTCTTGGATCTCTGAGAAAAGGGAGCGCGCATGTCGTCAATTCCGGCTACAAAACTCGGAATCTGACTAGGAATACGAGTTTCGAGGGCAAATGGAATGCAAGAAAACTGCCAGAAATTAGCTGACAGAGACATTTGAGGGATTTTGAGTCATTCTGGGCCGGAGGTGGGTTAATTGTGTTAAAAATTTTAATCAGATTAATCACGTGTAACCTGTTAATTTTGACAGCTCTAATATATATATATATATGTAATGTAATATATGTATACACACACACACACACACACACACACACAAACACACACACATATATGTGTGTGTGTGTGTCTCAAAGGAGAACAAGATTGTTTCTGTGAAACATAACACATTCGAATGTAACTGTACTTGGAAAGTTTCATTTCACACTCAAAGGAACAAATGCAGGTGCATAAAAGGCATAATAATACAGTTGTTCAGTATGTGTATATGTTCTGAATCTAATCCTCTCCCAGGTGACACTTTTATTAACACAGATGTTGCTAGTTGACCACATCCTCAGGTGTCCATCTTCACAGCAGGCGCCGGCTGATACGTCGCACAGTTCGTACCTTTGAGTTGTCCTTTTTATTTTTAGAGGGTTTAAGAGCAAGATTCATTTCATAACTCAGCAGAAAATATTTTGTTGAGTTGGGTTCAAATGTGCTCTGGACATTTAATGACATAAAACTTTAGTTGAAAGGCACTATCTAATCAATGTCAGACACAGTTGTGTTTTGATGATATAAAGTCAGTGAGGTGTCTGGTCTCACCGCAAGAAGGCCTGTGAAAGATTGAACTCATGAAGTAATACATTTTCCCAACCAAGTTGGGCTTGTTAAATCTGTGACCCGAATTCTGACCTTCCTATCAAAACACTATAATTTCACATCCTGCTGACGATAACCAAGTTCCCATCAATTAATTTCCCTGAACTCCGCCAGTGCATTGTACATAAAAGAAATTGCATTCAGGACTGTGCAGTTTCTTATTAAAACCAACTCATAATTGCCAAAACAACCATGTAGACTTGTATGCACTGCTGGGAAATTTTTTGGATATTTCTGCATGTAACAGGAAACTTTTATGGGTAACACTGCTGCCAGTGTTGGTTGAAGCTATTGCACTACCAGTAGGATCAAATTAAAATGGTGGGAACGGTTTGGTTGCATAATGGAACAGCCCGCATCCAAAAATACCATGCAAATACGAAGGTAACCCAGATCTGCGGTGCATGGTCACATCTGAGTGAGAAGCGGGCACTTCTGAGGTCCAAGCAAACTGACACATCTCTCCAACATCGCGGTCAGATGACTGACGGGCAGCGATGGCTTATCACCAAAGACAAGACAGGAAAACTGGTGAAGGGACGACTTCGTTTTACGGCCGGGTCACAGGGGAACAGAAACCAGCACCAGGAACTTGCCGTAGTATACGAAGGAATTAAAACGTTGAGTGCCAGGCGAAATGTTGGGCTGAAACACACCCTTGGGGAGAGTGCAGCAAGCATTGGGAGTTTTTTTCATCCAAAAAGTATGGATATTCAGCGGATGCGTTCACTTTTGAATTGAAAAGCTGTGATTTTACTGCCTTACACACATCTGAGTTTATATGCAAAGCACTGGCCAGTTATTGGAACTGTTATGTAAATGAAAGTAATAAATTATGTGTGACACATACCCACAAACACGCAAATCACATTTTGATTTACTCCTAATAATTCCCGTCAGCCTTTAGCCAGTCTTATGTCACACGTGGACTTAGACCAAACATCACATTTCACAGTACACACCTCACATGCATCAAAATAATTAAGGAACACATTTTGACGACCCACAGGCGCTATTTGAATCGGAGGTCCTCTTCATAATCTTCCGAAAAGTGTCATGATTCAGTTTTGGCCGCAGAGCATACAGCTTCTGGGAACAGGGTCTTTAGTCAGCGGTACGGACACTTCATACATCCTGGCATTTCCCTACACAGCAGCGGATTGGTAGAAAGCAAGGTTCTCCACCTCTGTACTGATTTCTTGCCAAAAGTCAAATCATCTCGGGAAACAAATTAACGGTAACAAATCACAGAGGGGTCTTAAGAGGATTCCAGGGTTTTACTCTGAGTGAACAGGGGGTGAATTTTAATAGTCCCAGTTATGACCGGTTTGAAGTCATGCCCATAATAATCACCCTCCCGGAATGAAAGTGTTTTGAATGGACCTCTGCTGGTCATAAGGGTGCCGGTTTTGAGTACATTTAAGGGGTGGATGCTGCTAATAATGTGTTCCCCACCCACTCTGAGCCTTTGCCCTGAAATGGGGGCCTGCTATTTTGAGGATTCGTTTGTCTGGGAGCATTCGGGGTTACCGTAAATGAGTGCTTTGAAAGTAAAGTCATGTGATAAACACTGGAGAACATTGAGGGAATAAAGGCAGAATTGAGCGGGGAAAGACCAAAGTGGTTTCAACACAGTAATGGGTGAAAGACACTCAAATGTTACATTTACGGGCTAAGTAGGCCTCTGATGCTGGCATGCCACTCTCCTTTATCATAGTTAAGCAGCTGTTTAACCCATCTGCTTATGCTTTCTAAAATGATGCTAAAGCAATTAAGGGTTTATGCAATTAGGAACCGAATAGTGCTCAATAACATGACTGGCTGTCTGCTTTTTGTGCAACGTAATGAGTCTGTTTATTTATGTTTTTTTGCGTGTTAAGAATACTTACAGTCAGAGACAGGAAGTGAGCTCGGGCCGAAAATGTTTTAAAGATGAGAGGCGCAACCGGTGTTTTTTAAAAAAAAAAAAACTCAGAAACGCGTGACCAAAACTGCACAAAGCAGCAAATTCAATAAAAGAGCCAAAGTACATTTGTGCCAATCCTGATGTGGTGACTTTTGAATATAGTCTCCAAGTGTTGAAACACGGAAACTTAACCCTTTATCCTTATGAAATAAGGAAATAAATATCAAATGTTTCAAAAACCAGGAAATATACAGCTCCTGATGTACTGACTACATTAAAACGGCGATTAAGGAACACATTTCAAGTGTTATGGTATATTTGTTTTTTGCAGGGGGAAAACAGCACTTCACATGAAACACTGGCTCCTCAAAATTTAAAATAAAGCACATGCATAAAGCATGTTTTATATCCTGAAAATGGCATTAATAAATGACTTCCTGCACAGGCACTGAGAGGCCGGCCATTAAAAGCCCTCCATTCTTTCCCTGCCACACCACACCCGATTCTTGAAGTCGGCCTTGACAAATATTACTCTTAGCTATGCTTGGTTTCCCCCAACTTGAGGTGAGTGATATGGTGATCTGTATGTCCTGTGCTTGTGTTGTTCTTCCAGAGTGTCTCGCCTCGGAAGCCTTTTAAAGAAAGCAGGACGTAAACAGAAAAAAAAATAAACACATGGCATATTCCTGGGCACTGGAAGGATGGCGATTGGCTGGATAAGGAAGTTCAAAGTTAAGGGTCCATGTGCCTGTAGTTAGTAGCTCAAATGAAATAAGGGGAGTAGGGGAGACAAGTTTTCTGTAAGGAGAAACGGAGCCTCAAACCACTGACAAACACAGTTTAGTGCCTAAATGATAGTGATTATATAACCCGTGTGGCACTGAACCGGCATCACCGTGGCCAGCAAAATTTACAAGGCAAAGTGGCCTAAATCTCTAAGCTAAGGACCCAAATCTTCAGCTATGGAAACACTGAAATCCGTGCCTCAAATCCTAGGGGTGCCATCAATAAATTGAAAGGACTCCTAGAATAAGATGATAAGTGTCTAAAATGCACATTACCAGTAGATCGTTAAAGCTGGGCACTTGGGGCTGGCCAGCACTGAACTTGAAGGAGTGGATCTGAAAGAGGAGTTTGTGACATTGCTGCAGGGCTGATGAACCATCTCCAAATTGCAAAAATGTCCATACACAATTTCTTGCAGAACATTATAACACCTTGACAAAGCTCTACCTACCAAAAGTAAAATATTAATTGCAGGCCTCATTGATCATATAGTGATTTTCACTGAGGCAGGGAGGGAGGCGATATGCAGGTTAAACACCCCTGCTTGTGATTGGAAGATGACTGGCTTGAACCCACCTTTGGCAGAATGATCACATGCCTATTGGTTCCTGAGTAAGGCCCCTAACCCCCAGCTACAGGGGTGCTGCATGCTGGCCGACGCTGTATTGTGACACACACCCCCCCAAAAAAAAGATAATTTCCACATGGGAGTTGAAAAAAGTATCTGTATTACCGTACTGCATATCACAGTTACTGCGACTGCTAACTGGCTTAAATGTGAATTTTACAATATAAATACAAAAAAACGTGAAGAATAAAATAAACAAAGGGAGGCTAACATTGTGCTAACGCTGTGCTTACATTGTGCTCTGCGGTCCTTCGGTCCTTCAGCGGCATCTACACCTGCGTCTCTTAGTGAAACAGGGGGACTGGCCAGAGCTCATCATCTGCTCATCCCTCTTTCCTGCACTGGCCTTTCTCACTGCCTTGTCCTATTTATGCTCATTCTCACTCTGCACTCTTACCTCTCTTTTCCTTTTTGTCTTGCACTGCCAGCAGCCACTGCATGAGGGAATAAAAGACACAGGGAAACATTTTAAACAGACCGGGCTGGTGTGGCGTGGAGTTCCCACTATTCAGCTCAAACTCCGTGACTTCAAAGGCCTCTTTTATGAGAAGAGCGGTAAAATATTTCATTTAAATATTATACTGGAGCTACTGGTTGTTTGGAAAACTCTAGTGTGGGCAGAATGATGCCAAGTCATTATTTTGTGCTCTTATTTCCAGGTGGATAGAAAGGAAATTAGAGACAGAGTGAATAAATACACAGGATGGAGAAAGAGGGATTTCAGAAACTGCCGCCTAATTGGTTGTTGGAAGGTAAGGTAGTTTTGGGGGAGCTTGTTGTTGCCTCTCACTTCCAGGTCATAGGATCAAATTCTGCCCAGTTTTGTGTGTTAGGGGTCTGGTCTCCCCATTCGTTAGTGTATTTTCCGCTAAGTTCCTTGATTGCCTCCAGCAGTCCAAAGGTTTCAGGTGAATAGACTTCAATAGAGTCTAAGATGCCCCCTGTGTCTGACTGTGTGACTTCACTCAGCACTGGATTCCCACCCCAGGATTTACTACTGTATGCCTTCCAGAAGGAGCCCCAGAACAGAACACGCTCTACCCGAAAAGCGAATATCATTGAAAAAGGATGAAAATGGGTTGTTTATTCAACCGAAGAATATTTGAAAGGAACACAAGATTCAACAAATACCTCACAGTTTAAACATCAGCCTTCACTTCCACTTAAGCTTCTCCCATGTAGGTGTTTTTTCCCAGCACTAGTCCAGCAATTCAGGAAACATGTTTGTGGGCAGTTTTGGAGGTCTGGTCATTTCTCAACTTGTTTTCCCAGCAGAGGTCACGATTAGTCCTCTGCTGACGTGTGCTCCAGATTTTTATGACTATACCACAAGAGTGACCGTGAGCCTGACTGTGTCTGTCAAACCACAGACATGGTTTTGCCAGTGTTTTTTTTAAATGGGGGAACAGGGATGGGGTGTATGGGTATATGGATGAGTAGTAGACACCCAACGCTGCGGGGGTCCTTTGGGGTGAGGCAGTACCTGTGAAGCTGGCAAATGTAAGCCAACCTGCATTTGCCAGCAGTGGGAAAAGGGCTCTTCCTCCCAAACCATGCAAATAGCATTCTGGGAACTGTGTGTTAGCCAGTTATATTAGCATTTTTAGATGTGCACTTAAGATGTCCTTCTCAGTGAAGAAATTGATTAAATACTAGTTCACTAATTAAAGGGATTACCGTGTCATGCTAAACCCAGGAAGTTACTGTTCTCATCACAATAAAAATATCTCTGTACAATAGCAGGGCTGCTACTAGAACCTAAATGCTTGTAGTCAACAAAGAAGTGCAAAAGAGAGTAGAAGAGCAGTGATTCTGAACACTTTGTGCTCATGCTTGTGAAAAGACATGCACACTCTGTAGCTGTGTGTCTATGTGTCTGACTCTTGTACCCTTTGGCAGTGAAAAAGGACTGTTTGTTTCAGTATCCATCTCCATCCTGGGTCCATGGGTGACCTTCTCCGCCCTTCCTCCACACTTCCACTGGACCAGATCATGTCAAAGTGGAACCAGATTTGGCTTCATCCCGCAACCTGTTGCATCCTTCAGAAGTGACATCACTGTGGCTCTGTTTTCACAGCTGCTCCTTCCAGTAGGCGTGTGACTATATATGTCTGTTACAGTTAGGCTATGAAGGAATAAGGAATGTGTGTGTTCCTGCTAATGTAAGTGTTTTCTTGTTTTTTTTTCTGGTTGTGCCATAATGTGAAGAATGTCAAGAAAAGCACAGTAAATACACAAGATCGGGCTTATCAAGGCAGGAGCAGTGGTATAAACACTGGCTTACTGAAACCCCCCTGTCTGGAATGTGACGTATTGCTGCCTGTATGGAAAATCCATACAATCTATTTTTCTTTGCATTAGCAATGTGGGAACCATCAGACCGGAATGCAAAACCAAGTATGAGAACAATTTGAAACAAACGCAGCAGCTGAAAGTGTTAGGAAAGTGAAATGTGTGTTATTTATACATATCTGGGAAAATCCGGATGAAATAATAATCAACACTGCAAAACTCAAAAGGTGAAACTTCTTTAGAAATAAACAAAATTCCATGTGGTTATATGCAGATTGGCAGGGCGTCCTGCCAGCTTCTGGGCTGTGGATATAGGAGCTGCACTGCCGATTTGGCCTCCACTGATCTGTCGGGTGTAAAGCCCACATGCTTGTTTATCTGATAGGGATCCCTACTGAATTTGCTTGTTGTCAAAGCACACTCATCATTCTAAATTTACAATTTTATTTATTTAGCCAATACTTTTATCTAAGGTAATGAATGTTTTTGAGGAAGTAGGGTCAGAAGGTCTTTGCAGAAATTGGGGGTTAAGGGTCTTGCTAAAGGACCCAAAAGTGAAATAACTTTGCTGACTGTGGGATTTGACACAACAACCTCCTGGTGACAGGCAGGGCAATTTAGCTCACTGAGCCACCTCCACCAAAGTAACACCGGTAGTCGGTTGGCAAAGCCATCCATAGAAAGGTACCATATTAACTTTTTAGGCAGCTTGTTGCTTACATTTTACCAGTGAAAACCGTGGGATAAGACCTCTCTGTACTGGAGTCCTCTCTGCACTGGAGCAGTGCTTTTCTTAACACATTAATGGTGTAAAAATGGAGGAGCGGGTTCTTGAAGGTCACATTAATAGCACACAAACATGCAGACATTCTGTGTTACATTGTTATTGTATCAGCTATACAGCCCAGTCTAGGCCAGTGACTATTATCTCATCTAGTTCATTTGACCTCTTTATACCTCGAGTTGACATTTAAAACGAAACATGGAAGCTGATATGAGGACAGGGCATAACAACTTCCTCATGACTTCCATACGACTCTTCAGTCAGTAAATCAATCCAAATTTATTCGGGAAAACAAAAATCTCCCAAATGTTAGGGACTTAGTGAGCTGGGAAACAGACCCACATGGAGAGGGACTTGAAGCGACAGGCCTGAGACTTGTTATGTGGTCACTTACTACTGCTTTTGTAACAGAGATAACAAACAGGCACAAATAAGGCAAGCAGTACTCAGACTCATTTACTGCTACTCATGGTTAAGGTCTCATATTCGTCTCTGACTTTCTGCCAAAGCACTCGATGGACCCAAACACAAAAATTCCAAAACAAGGTACAGGTGGAAGGAATCAAACAGGAATGCCGCTAAGGCCTCTCACACAACGCATGGCATTATTTAGAAAACCGACAATATTCCCCGACTTATGTGCACAAGCCAATAGTTTAGTATTCCTGAAAAAGGACCCGTGGAATGTGCAAATAATAAATGCAATTATCTGTAGAATATAAAAATGTCTCGATGATGGAACAGAGCAACTGGGAGGTGGAAACTTTGGCCATAAGACCCAGCTGTTGCATGCAGGGAACTGAGAATGGCTCAATTTGGATCACTGGATCAAGGCAACAGGTGGATACACTCTCTGATAGTAACAAATAGATAAACTTTATTTATCCCTCTGGCAAAATATGATAGCTTTCACATATTGCATCTTGCTTTCCATGAGACACAAAGTACTGTATAAAGAAGTAAAACCAAATCCTTGGACTCTGTGGGGAGAGTCAGCCAACATCCAGAATTCCTGGCACATTTCAGGGCTTAGGGCCTTGGTTTATGGGCCCAACAGCAGCATCCGATTGCTGGCTATAGGATTTGAACCAGCAACCTTCCAATCTAGGGCACGGAGTTCAACCCCACCAAGCCACATAACACCAGAAATGCCTGCAGACACTTTTACAGGCTCGCTGTCTGGCTACAACTGCCAACCTGTTAGCTTAGTTTCCTCAGAAGGTGACATGCTTATTCCAGGCAGCCAGAGGGTGACCTTCATCGGCATTGGACCATGTTGGTGTCACTCATCTGTGACTTTGCCTTCATTCTTGTACTGATGTGGCCTCCTTCCCTGTTCCTAATGGACAGCATTGCATGAGAAACCAAAATCATACAGTACTGTGCGAAAGTCTTAGTTAGTCAAAGGGAATGATGGATTTAATGACCCTCATGTTGGTGTAAAACTAAGATAATACGTCTGTCAAAGTATGCCAGCTAAGCCAATTTCCAAATCTCTCCTAAAGTCACTACAGTATGTGCAGCAACTGTCTAACAGACCTGTGTCTTTTCTGACTGGACCACCAGCACACCTTGTATGGTTAGTCAATACCTCATCAAACTTTTGGAACAAATTAAATTAATTGATGAAATGAGCTGTAATGTATATTTACTAGGGCTGTCAAAATGAATGGGTTAACGCAAAATAATCTATCATCATGATTAATCTGATTAAAATGTTTAATTAACCCATTTGCAGTGCAGAATGACTCAAAATCCCTGAAATATCTCTGTCAACCCATGGAATTTTGGGCAGTTCTGGTGCGTTCCATTTGCCCTCAGAACTCGAAGATCCGAGAAATATCTCCAAGTAGTACTGAGGATCCGAAGTTCAGAATCCAAGACGGCTGCACCCTTTATCAGATGGGAAAGTTGTAGTTTTATACTGTTTAAGCACTACTTCTCATTTGTGGCTCATTAAATCGGTCTACACACTATATATAAACACACTATACCGTCCAACTTATCTGTGGACGGGTTGCTACAAAATTTTATATGTAAAGCACCGCACGTAATGTGTTATTACCTGATATATGCTAACAATGACAATTAACCGGGCTAGAATGGAATTTTATGATTAGTCAGATTATTTGTCGAATTTATGGTAGTTCGGGCTAATTGTAAGAGAACAAAGATAAAGACAATTTAAACTGCGATACCTTAAATCTGACAAGTTATCCGGCTAAGCAAAAAATCTTGCTTTTTGATATGGGTCCATGGTATTGCACTTCTGT
>JAABNY020000001.1:48398268-48419623 GCA_015164015.2 Brevimyrus niger
CCCAGCCCCCCCCCCCCGCCCCCCAGGAAACTAAAGGGGAGCGAAAAGCAGCAGCCCATTATTGTGAACGCTAATATGGAAGTGACTAAAAGCACTGGGACCCTTTACACTAAACACTGGAATGAGAACTTTGTTCAAATAGGCTAAGTGACAGATTATACGTTACATGTCATGCTAACAGTCTAGTGAATAGTCTGCTTGAGATATCAACTACAATCCAATTATTTCTTTTAACTTCTATGTGGTCGTAACAATTTCGTTTGTGCCATTTTCATTTGATTTATTATTTATAATAATATGTGAAGTCGTAATCAGGAGCAAAGTCTCAAAGTTCTAAGTATTTAAAAAACAGGCACTAATCCGGCCAGTAGTTGCCTTTTTTCAGGGTCCTGGGTCCAATTATAGGATGGGGGGTGTAGCTGGTAAGTGTCAAAGGACACGTTTCTCCGCACTCGATAAGTCCCACTTCAAACAGCATCAGTGTGACCTCTGCTTATCCGCATGTGCTTCCCTCCAACCCTTGACCTCTTTCTCTTGCTACACACACTCAGGGTTCCCCAAGATTGTGCACTCACTTACGTCACTGGAATGTCATGAAAACATGCAAGAGCTCCAGTCATGGCTATTCCTGACGCCCAGTTGTTCCACACTCACATGTCTCCCGCGTGTGGAACTATAATGTCGCGAGGATGGTTTGGAGTAACTTTACTGTTTTGTTTTTCTGATCAGGTAAGTAGCACAAAAGTTGAGCAACCACACAGCAAAGCTCCACCCCTTGATCAGAGGGGAGGCTGAAATGGTCTCCATTGTGATAGACGAGGACCTGCAGAGTGTCACTCAGGCAAAACACCAGCTGCTTGCTGAAAGTTAATCTTTCTCGAATACGCGTATGGAAACAATTAGCAACACTAATCATTAACATTGCGATACCTGACGGACAGCATGTGACAGGCCGGACGACCATTAAAATTCAGCTCTCAATGTCACAGGCCGGAGGCCCTCAGGCTAAAATGCTTCCATCAGCAGTATTGCTAAATAAATATGCACACAGCTTTTTTTTTATAAGCTATGTAGCAAAATTTAGCAAAGAATCTTGGAAACACCCTACTCAGTACGAATCTGTGAAATCCCAAAAGTTGACTGCATGTGTATGTGAACATACCGCCCTGCCTGTGACTCTTCCAGTAATCCAACTCAACGTTTTCGACCTTCAGAGACATCCCATTATGAGCAGACCAGGCCATACTCTGTGCTCCACTCTGGCTGAAGGCCCAAACCCCTTAGAGGTCATGTGATAGAACTTTCATACCAACATAAGTCTTAAGATTTAAGAATTAAGAGTGAAGCTTGATGTCCTCATAGTAATGATGTGCTGTGACATCATTGTGTGATGTCGTACATGTAGCATATATGTATGTCGGCACAGGCAACCTGACCTGGTGCAAAATCCTCATGGTCACCTCTTGCTGCGAGGAATGTCGAGAGAGTGCGTGAGGACAGGCCTGCTCTCACCAAGGCGTGATCTTCTCCTGCGTCTCACAGGGTGGGAACAAGGGAGAGAAGAAGATAAAAAGCTACACGCTGTCTATTTTCGGACCACGGTCTGAACTTCAAAGGTGGATCGCGCAACCATACATTCCTCGAGCAGGAGCCAATCGCTTTGAATGTGGTCGTGTGCGATTCCAGCGTTCTGGCCTATGCCGGGAATCCATATCGCCGTCATTATGATGATCTCAGCCAGGTCCCATTCGAAGGAGCTGGGAATGATATATGGATGATGTCTTTCTCTTCCCGGAACCTGGACTCTGAGCTGAGCTGTCACTGGGCTGAAAGTTCCACACATCGTCTCAAGTTTATTTCTGCACTGAAGTTCATTCGAACAGCACATGTCCATAATAAGTTCTGGAGGAGTGAAATCTCACTGGGGTGTTTTGCTTACAGAATGTCAATGTTTAGCTGGGTCTTTATCATACAGAACATTATCTAAGATGCTTTGAAAAGGATTTTTACAGGCAGATTCAGGTTACATCTTAACTCCAATTGCCATGCCATGGCAATTTCTCTGGGGCTCACAGTCTCTAATGACCACAGACAGTGTATAGAAATGAATTATATAGGAGTGCTAATCTTAATTGACTTGACTATGCTTCCTGTAGCATTATATTTACTCTGGAAATGGAGAAACGGAGCACAGAGGCTTGGTGGTGAAAATGCCGTAGTACAGATACACCTAAAGCTAGTCAAGCCCAACTTAATCAGAACCAGAATAAAAGTGCATGCAAACAGCACCCATACTGAAAGCGATTCACGGTCACTCATGTAAATTAAAGTTTTTCCAGACAAGGTTTTAATGTTTGACTCTTATTCTGTTGCCTTATGACATAGAGAATTCTAGAAGAGTCTTGATATAAATGGCCATAAACTATAAAACTGTAGTAATTAATGAAAATGAGGCCAATTGAGCACAAAGAGAGTTGACAGGGAGTTGACTGGCCCTCCAATGCAGTGCGAGCTCCAGTGAAAGTTGGAGCTCCCAAGGACGCAGATGAGCACAGTGGAGTGACGCCAGGGTAAATGAGACCAATTACCAGCTGGCCGCTTAGCCTGTCCTCTGCTGTATGAACGTGGACTGAAGTCAATGCAAATCCAGAGGATGACGACACACTGGGTTCAAAAGTTAAAACCGAGACTGAATTCTGACGTAGGGTGGCAGTACGCTTCCCCTTTATGAAAAACACAGATGGGCTCTGATATCATTTTATGGAAAAATGATCTTTTAAAAAATCCGACGTACCTTTTAAAGTCTGTTGAAAAGAGAAACCTTAGCAGAGTAATCCTGATTGGATCCTGTAGGCAGGATTCCCAATGGGCTTGCATTATTCCAGATACAGTCCTGTCTCATCCTATCTGAGGACTAAATCTTACGGTACGCCATGGTCCTTCTACCCAACATGGTCACCAGGGAAACTGCCGCCCCTCACTGCCCATGATTAGTGTTGGAACTATGGCACTGACAGCTCTATATTTAGTCTTTTTAGCAGTGAGTACATTGATGGCGTAGTTTAGTTTTACCTACGTCAAAATGTCTCAGATCTCACATAACCATTCTTTGTAAAATTAAATTTCTTGGCCTGACTAGCAAGTAACATTGGCTAAAGGATTTATATGGTCAAAGGGCACGTGCCAGGGGCCTCCAGGTTGGAAACCTTTCCTTATTTCCCGTTGACAAATGGCTTTCAAACAAAGTCTGTGTTTCACATTGACAGGGTCCATATTATTTTGATTGGGTGCCAAAATCACACCTTCTACCTAATTTCTACAGCGATCGAAACAGAGACCTCCTTGTCACTTTGGGATTTTTCCACATGAAACATTAATATGGGGCCTAAAATCAGTGCCCTTGAACCAACAATATTTTGAGAAAAAAATATTTATCCTCCTCTTGATTACAGCAATATAGAAGACATATAAGACTGCACAGGTGTAGGACACCTGTCCTTAGGTAACATTCCTTCCATCTCTGGATTTGGATGACGTACCTATATATTATTATAATGTTATTCCAATAGGCCAGAGAGGGTCTTTCCAGAATTTGTGGAGTTCATTCCCCTGGCAACGCAGAAAATAAGCATGAAGATCTGGCCACCTAAAGAAACCTTGTGTGTTAGAGGTTTGGCATCTCTTTTGAGCTGAAAGGAAGTTCCTGGTCTGGTCTTCTTAAGCTTCTCATGTAATCTTATTGAATCCGATGCTATGCTGCAAGCTCACAGTTTGGATGTTGGAAGACGCCTGGTCAAAAATATGTAAAGAAATTTTTGTTAAGAAATAGATGGTTGCAGAGGAGGCCTGCTGACCCTAGCCGGGCCCTGAAGGGGGCAGCACACCGGCAGAACATCAGTGACCCTTGATGGCGGACTCCTCGATTCTCTCACAAACCTGCCAGTGGCCTGTGGAAGGTGCCAGTGGTGTTTCCTTCAGTCGCCATGGTAACATGGTACCACAGGGCCTCCGACGTGTTTACGTTGCGCACAGCTGTGCGAAACGCGAAGTAGGACCGGTGAAGGGGGGCTCGAAAGTCAACAAACTGAGCACAAACAGGCCCGTCTGAAGCCAACCTGGAACAACCTAGCTCCTCTCTCCTCTCTGCTCCTCCTCTTCTCCCCTGAGCCTCTTTCGCCAGCTACGTAATGCAGGTCGATACCATAATGGTACAGTCATTATGTCTCTCTGCCGGAGTATCATCCGGCTCATTAATCCTCATGTGCAACTTCGGGTCTGAACAAAGTAGGGATTGTTTGGCTCTTACTCTGTGAGTGACGCGGGCAAAAAAAATCATTATTGTCCTTTTAGTTTTATGAACGATATTCGTATCACGTACATAGCTGTACGAGTCACGAGTGGTGCGTCTTACAGCTAATGTTTATACTTGAAGATGTGTTCACAACTCACATGCTGTTGCATGCACACTGAATGAGCATGAAAATCAAAGAGCAGTGTCTCGCACACAAACTCACACATGCACACACACACGCGCACGCACACACACAGGCACACAACAGCACCACACTTTGCCGGGAATCCGTACTGCTGAGCTCATCACTTTACAGAAACTTTATCCAGTAAAACAATTTATGATTTCAGCCGAGATGCAGCTGGCAGCAGGGGAGGTAATGGATTTAAAATGTGCTCCTTCTGCCTGGTGGAGACGGGCCGCAGTGAGAGTGGGGGTGGTGAGCCAACATCCACGGTCCATCCTCTGTGCTGTGAGCTACGTCGCTGAGGCCAGCTAAGCAGCGTCCACGTATCTCCTCGGCGCCCTGGTGCGCGGTCAGCGTCGCTGACGTAGGACGGACGCATCTCCAAAGCCGTGCATGACTGAAGCTGGCCGTGGAGGTCGAACACTTTCTTGGGCACGGCCCCGCCGTTCCAGGTGGTGTCCCAGTAGTGGCTGGAGTCTGCCGGGGGGGGGTGCCACCTCCCCCGAGATATGCCAAACGAAGCATGGCATAGCTTCCAGGAAGAATAAGAAACCTGCAGATGTGATTTGGAAACATTATCTATGGAAGAAAGGAGGAAATATCAACAAGGCTTTTCTCAGCGATATAGTGCTTTTGCCGTTGGCCACAGTTGGCCATACTTAAACAATTACACTGATACCGTTTAAGCTGTAGATAGTGCTCTGGATGATGTGTTTACTTGCTTAGTTGATGTTTTTATCTGAAGTACTTTCATTCATTTATACAGCTGATCAATCTACCAAAGCAATTTTGGTTTACTACCTTTTAAGTGAGCTACAGATGGGCCTTTTTGGGATTTGAGCCCAGCACCTTCAAGAAACAGGTCCAAAACTCTCAAACAATATATTGGCTGATCTAAACATAACTTAGGGAACTTGGGGAAATCCCCCTTTCCAATTACCCAGTAGTACTGAGATATACTGCCTATGTTGAGCAGGAACAGTCGCATGGAACGGTCTAAACACAGACAGACTTCAAACTGGCGCTGTGCTTGCCCTGTGATAGCAGAATCCTATCTGTCAGATTGTGTTTTCATATTTTGGGAATCCACCGCACACTCACAAGAGCTTTGTACAAGGACATGTATTGAGCAGACAGTATACACACACACACCTAAATAAGGATGCTGTACGGTAATGTACAAACATCACGAGATAATCTGGTGATCTTTAATTATCAGGCAAATTTTTGGTGCTTCACGACCAGCCATGCCAAGCCAAATAAAGCGACCTCGCCGTAGCCCCCCCAAGAAGTCCACAGGGGCCACAATACACCGGAATCATTACAACATGTGAGGAACTTACCACCATATTGGGCTTTATAAGCCAAGGCAGAGCTAAGGAGGACACCAGTCCTGTTATCTGATTAAAATCAGGCACTATATCCTTCAGCTATCTAATATTTTCATCACACCCTTTAATGTATTTATTTATAAATTTCAAGACACTACATGAATTACCCAGAAGCAATATGTTTTGAGACTTTTTTTAGACATTGGTTATTACTTGTCCACTTGATATACAAATGTCTTTATTTTCCTGCGTATCCTAACAACGCTCCGCTAACATGTGTTGCAACAAATCTTCTTGGCTCTATGGCTACACCAGTGCATCTAAGTTGGGTGTCTTCTCTAACACTCAGGGTTTCAGCGTGCCATTCCAACATCGCGAGGCTGTTACACGATAACTCAGTTCTTTCAATGATCTCCACACAGGCAAGTTTTGTCTTGCACAAGTGGCATGGAAATGATTCATGAAATGGCTTTACATTTATGTCCCTCGGTGAGAGAAAACGGGGAGGGGGGTGAGGGGTCTGGGGCTCAGAGGATGGGGACTGTCATGTCACCCAGGAATAACAATCAATGTGGGCCTCTGCTGGTCTCTTGAGCTAAAACTAAATAATGGGTCCTTACAGATGATGGAACCGTGATTCTGATTCTCACCATCACACATAATGGCTGCTGTCCTAACTAGACCAGAAAAATAGCCAAGCAAGAGCCTGTTCAGGTTCGGTTAGGAAGCATATTACCCCTGTCTGTTTTTAGACCCAAAGCGATATGGTTGCCATGGATACCTTTGATGACTGTGAAGCTTCCAGCCCGCAACAGTGCGCACTCAAAGGTAACTAATTACTCACACTAGTTAGATTAGCATGGATCATCTGCTTGTGATTCACTTATCGCATGGCTTTGCGGTGTGCAACAACGCAACAATAAACATCAAAGTTGGATGCTTTTAGTGCCGTTCTGAGCATGGAGAAAGGGATGCTTAGTACCCGTAGCACCACACGCTATCGTTTGATATAGATCCTGCTCTGATATTTGCCTCGGCGTGTGTTTCGTGGGTGAACTTGATGTGTATCCAAAGGTTAGCTAAAGTAGCACTCTGTCCAACTAGCTGTGTAGCCATGATTGTTTTTACTCCTACATAAAACCTGTGCTGTGCCTGAACCAAGCGAACCACGACTACACCTCGGCATAATCTGTGCTTCAATGATGGCTCTGTACAGCTTGTTCCGTGCTTGTTCTCGGTATGCCAAGTTTGTTTCTTGGTGAGATACTGACATGCTTGTACTATGCTTTGATTCCACCACCTGTGATGTGTGTATCTCAGTAAACTTAACATTTGTTTATAGAGACACCTGTACAGTTTTTACCCATAGTTACCCACGATCTCCGGTAATAATTTGAGCTGTAACCAACAATAAATTTTACAAAACAAACAAAGAAACAAATAAGCAGAAAAATACAATAAAAACAAACAATACAGTAGAGCACAGCACTCATTTGCATTTCAAAAATGCATCCCTAGGCCAGATTCTACTGAGCAAGAACAGAACAACAGAAAACAAATTTTGACAAAAAAACATTGATCAAAAAGATTTGAGTAGCAGAGAGTATCTGCGTGCTAACTAGCTAGCTCTGTCTGTTTCACAAGACACATAGACAAATATTAAAACTAAATAACTATAAATCACAGATGTCTTCTGATTTTTTTCACCTGCTCTTTTCTGCCATCTAATCAAATGGCACCCTAGGCAATCGCCTATATTGCTTATAGTGTGGGCTTAGACCTGTGCATTTACTTTATATTTATTAACTCCCCATATTGCACTGGTTTTGTCTTGCACATTTCTTGTTGCACCACTGTTTGGCCTGCTGTCCCCCAATACACCTGTCCCCTCCTAAATTTCACTAGAAGACATGAAAATATAACTGTGGAAAAAAAAGACTTGATACTTTTTCAGTAAACATTCATCCACATTGCAGTAAACATTAAAAGTTTTGGCTGAACTATTATAAAGAGGGTGCTCTAAACAGCTATATTTTATCTATGGAATGTACACACAGGGAAAATGATGTCCCCAGAGCAAGAACCAGGGCAGAGGGTGGAAAAAGTACAGCAGTGTATAATGTAAAGGTACGTTCAGGCAAAGACGAAACGAGGTGAAGGTGGTATTCCTGTGAGGCCTCGAGCTGCCATATCACAGCTGAACTCTGTGCATCTGCTGTTTGCTGATGATTTTATTTATCTTTTCCACATGGGAATCTATCAGCGGAGCTGGGTCACCTGAGGTTCGGCGGCAGTCGGCATGTCTGGCTCTTGGAGACGGAGAGCGTGGCTGTGAAGGTGAAGGGGCCTCCTTGACTGGGCCGGCCGTTCGCCACTCCTCCCCCCGAGCGGGGCCTGCATCCAACCACAATGTCCCACCCACGTCTCTCTCTCTCTCTCTCTCTCTCACTCTCCGTGGTGCAGACCGCGTGCTCTGTGTGCTGCCTCTGGGGCTGGGGGGGGGGGGAGCATACAGGGTCATGGGGGGGGGGAATAGAGCGTCGCACATCTGGCGGTCTGGCTGTTCGCCGTCCACCGGGGTAATTTCCATCTATGGCGCTCGGCCATGTCCAGCGTGATTGGGCCATACGGTAGGACTGTGGTCGGCCTGTGTGTCAACCTGATGACCTCAGGCAGGTAAATGCCAGCTGGGAGCAGAACATTCACCCCAGCACGAGTGCATGTGTGTGTGTCTCTGTATGTGTGTGTGCATGTAAATGTGACCCACAAAGGAAGCTCCTCCTGAAAGGGAATTATGGGAAACCCCACAAAATTGCCATTTTAACAGCTTGGTCTCCTATTCTTGTTAATAAATTGTAATATTTTATTGTAAGTTTTGTAGGAAGGGAGTCAGGCATCATGACTGAATTGGGAATAATTCATTTGTATAGCAGATGCTTTTGTCCAAAGCAATGTATATTTTTGAGAGAGTACAGACAAATGATCCCGGGAGCGATTGGGGGTTAGGGATCTTGCTCAAGGGCTCAATGGGGAAATCACTCTGGTGGCCTTAGGATTTGAACTGGCAACATTTTGACCGCTGACACAGCATCCATACTTGCTAAGCCACACACCACTACCTAATTGCCCTTGATAGGGAGATAGAGATTTGAAGGTGTATGGTTGCCGGTTGCTTACGTTTGCAAGTGTAACTTTAGCATGTGTAAGTATCAGGGGAGGCAGCTGAGAGTGTGTCAGAGACAGAAACTGTCCTTGAAGGCAACAGTGCTTGCAGTGGATTGCGTGTAGAACTCAATGGCCAAGGGACCAGTGAGGTTCTCTGCAATTAGTGGCTGTTGTCGTACCCGGTGTGTAGAACGGGAGCAGAAATGCACAACATGGACACGAAAAATACAGATTGAATCAGCATATGTGGTGAGATGTGATTGTTACAGCGTCACAGAGACGTGAAATGTAAATGAACTGGCCAAACAATGACTGGCGGGATGGGGTTTCATTTGGGAGGGGTGAAGATTTCATAAGTGTCCCTTTGCACACATACATATGTAGAAGGTCTTAGAATTTGGCTGGAGGCAAGGAACATACAAAGTTGCACGTAGAAGCTATTGTTCAGTGGTAGGGAAGCTTGGAACAGGACTGGATTACATTCACATTCACAAGCAGACACTTTTTTTTGCCAAAATGACGCACTAGCGAGGCAGAGAGTTCACCACAAGCAGACAGCGATCAAGGAGTATTTAGGAAGAAGGACAGCTAAACTGAGCTTCAAAAAGTTAACTAATGTAAAGTGTGGAGAAAGAGCTACAAAATAAGTTACAATAAAATGAACACACAAGGGCCACGAGACATCTGGGTGTGGACTGTAACATTCTCAGAAAGTAAGGTTAGGTAAAGTACAGTAGCTGAAGGAGAAGCCATGTGATTGGATAATTGAATCTTGAGAGGTAAAGAGAGAAAAGATGAGAGGACCAAGGACTTAACTTTGGGGAACACCAGCTATTATTGGATGTGATCTGGACACCTCTAGCCACGACACTTTTGAATACTCAGCCTTATAAACTAGCTTCAGTGACGGAGACGATGGGGGATGGTCCTTTACTGTATCAAACAGGGCATCTCTGGGCAGTCATGGCAGCAATCTCGTTCGAATATCCTGTTCTGAAAGCAAACTGGAATGGGTGCGGCAGGTTGTTTTATAATACGTTCGACTGAGGCTCATGAGCTTTAGATAGAAATGAGAGTAGAGAGATTATAGGAGAGGTGGCTTGAAGGAGATGAGAGAGCATAGGAACTAGAACTGGGGTCTGGTAGTGAGGACTTATATATGGGCATTAAAACATTTTTCATCCATGGTTATACTTAATAAATGTGACTACCCTTAGTCATTTAAACACATGTTTACAGAAGAGGTGAATTAATCGTGTTAATTAAATATGCATCTCCACGACTGTGCCTTTCCGTTGCTGATTATTCCCTACTGGAAAAGTTGCAGTTGATGTTGACTTTTCCCCATTGACTTTTCCTCCACCAGCTCATTTCAGCAATATAGTTGACTAACATGCTGTGGATCCATACAGTGACTGTACTGTCTCACGATGAGATCTTGGCAGGGTTGGTTGACTACTGTAGGTGTTTATTTGCTTATGGACCATGTCATTTTCTAAAGCTTTTGCTATGAATTGTTGGTGTTTTGATGCATGTTTTTTGTTTGAGCTGCCGATTGGATCTGTATTATGGTGTTAGACTCCCTGCTTTCCATGAAAGCCCCAGGGAACACATACTTTTATAATGATACTGCTAATCTCTTTCAGATACGCTGCGCCTACATTAAATGAAGTTTGTGGTGAGCTGGATTTCTGTATGTGATGTATCATCGTATCTAAATGGTACTACCTGACTCAGTTTATGTTGATCCAGTATATCTGCTCCTTGTCTTCACATCAAGGTGGCTGTTGAGGGGGCAGGCATATACTGTACTACTGTTGTTATCTCCCAAAAACTGTAAAAAGATGAAGAAAACAGATGGAGGGTCTCAAACAGTAAAACAAAGATGATTGTGGCCTGTTTGCAAACAATGAGAGGATTGACACCAAAAGAAAGATTGACTGGAAACCAGATACTAAGTACTATCAAAACTTCTGGATTGCTCTCCTTCATCCAGAACAGATGGAAGAATCTCCCACATGGACCAAGGAGCTTTGACTTACAGTTTAAGTGATATTTCCAGTATTTCTCAGTTGCTTTGGACAAAATCTCAAATGAAAATGGTGCTTCTCATGACCACATACATAAACCTGCACACCCTTAAGTCCCATTGTTTTCATTATTCACAAATAATTTAGTTTTGGTTCTTATAGGGTGAGGTATATACATTTTGAATTAGCCCAAAAATCGCTTGTATTAGTCACGTTTTCCAAAATGAACAATACAATAGGCTTGTTTGTTTTCTGCTCAGCATAACATTTAAACATGTGCGCACGGCGTAAGTCATCACATGCAAAAACGCTAATGCAGTTGTCAGAAAGATTCCTTCAATGGTGAAGTATAAGTATAAGTGAAATAGTATAAATATAAACTGCTAGTCACAAGCCACACTACCGAGTTTCTTTACTCACTGCAATGGATGCTGCTTGTGACGACAGCCCAGCAGATTCTTTCAGAGGGTGGTTGAGTCACGCAAGACGATTTTTTTCCTTAATGTATTGCAAAGTAGAATATCATATGTGATGTAGATGAGATGATGTGGCCAATCCAGGAGGAACAACAGGGCGACTCATGATGTAGAAGTGGTCTTCTTCTTTACAACATAACCACCTAAAATACCATGTACATTTTTACTATAACATATAAGTTCATTTTTTTCAAAGCTTCCAGATACAGATAAATGTGAGTGATGTAAATTGAGCATCAATTCACCAATTTAAATTCTTAAAACTCTTCCATAGTTTATTTTCATTTTGGCAGCATGACTGAAGATCTTGACTGGTACGTCTGCAGGCAATGATTCAGAGATTTCACATGTTGGTGACACTAACTAAATGGCTGACAAGAAAACTTCATTTTGAAACACGAATGAACAGTCCTGAATGAATGACTTCGTTTTACGGGTTAGCCAAATTATCGTACATTTACATTTTATTTGGAGACGCTCTTACCGAAACTGACGTACAACTGATAAAGTAGGTTCGGCTAGTTTCTGGAACGATTGGGAGTTAAAAGCCGTGCTCAGGGGCTCAGTAGTGAACCTGCTCTGCTGAAACTACTGTAGGATTTGAACCCTACGAACAAACTCGATAAAGTTGCTACTAAAACAAAATGCATACTCAGCTTCTGGCTGTCAGTAATTGAACAGGGACTACATAATCAGACATAAGCAGTGCTACGGTATATTTTGCATCGTAATAATAAGATGCAAGATATATTTACGAAACACTTGTTTTTGTTTATGTGATGTACTTTCCAGCAGAGGAGCGGGAGATGTGGAGATCGTGTGGTACTCTCTCAGTAAGAGACGTTCTGTGCTGACCGCACTACCCTGAGTGTGACGCATTCGCAAGGTGCTTTGGACTGCAGTTCCTGCAAAGGCCTGTCTTCGATTCCTGTCCATGGCAGCCTTCCAGTTAGATAGATCTGGGAATTGCAGAAATCTGGGAAGAAATTATTCAGCCAATGCAAATCCAAGCAAAACCAACTTCGGGGTAGAAACAATCAACTGAGCTTATGAGGCAGACTGACCATCAGTCAGAATGGATAATTAGCTGTATGCTTTTTGCCATCCTGACAATTCCCATGTGCCTGCAAGTGCTATTAAATTATTACTGCTTTGAGATTGAACTGATGCATGCAATAAAATCTGACAAGATATATTTACATATTTCATTTTGTATTTTCCATTCCGTCCATTTGGAAAAGCTGCCGGTTCAGCTTGAGTCGCTGTGATCTGAGAGCCATCCCTGGAGGCAGAGCATCGAGGGGCAGGACGCCCACCACAGGAGATGCCAGTTAATGCGCGGACACGCGCACGCACGCACAAATGAGGGCAATTCGCAGTCACTACTTCAGCTGAATTATTTCCACTAGCTGTGGCAGAAGTGCTTTATACTCAGAGGAAGGAAGAGAGACAGAGGTGGCCAGAGACAGAGGTGGCCAGAGACAGAGGTGGCCAGAGACAGAGGTGGCCAGAGGATTGTGAAAGATCATCTTTAGCAACAAAGGGTTGCTTTTGTGACCCCCTCCTCTCCCCGAGAGTGTTTATCCAATCTTGTGCTAAACACCCCCATCTCTGTCTTGATAGAGCCCTTGAAAAGGCTGCTGGGAAGCGAAAACAATCCTCACATGGCTGAATGTTTGCTGCCATAATCACAATCCCTGGCTCCTCTCGCCCAGGGTTTACCTACTTGGCCCTCTCTGCTATCCCAAGCCACGTGCCTGCGGGGGAGTCTGGAGACACAAAGCTGTGTGGGCTTCTGTTATTTCATTCGACTTTCTCCTTCTCCTCTCGCCACTTCTTTGGCTGTGCAGAGGGTTCCGGAAACGCTTCAGGTTCATCCTCGGTCTAATGGGGCCCGCCCTGCCCACGGCCCTGTGGTTCACTGGGGTCACGCCGGGCCTCTTCTCTGTCTCACTGCAGAGATGTTGATGCCCAGATGAGGCTTTTTTACCCAATAACTTTGAGCCTACTTGTAGCCCCTTATGAAAATTCACTATGGTTTCTTATGGTTTTTATGCAGTAACCATAGTTTTACTATGGTACCTCATGGTACTGTACTTTGGTACTACCCGTAGTACTACCATGGTTTGGAAAGATCATGGTAAAACAAAAACCATGTTTTATGACCAAGATTATACTAGGGTTTAACTGTAGCGAAACCATGATAAAATCATAGGTATGGTTTCCATAGTTACCCAAAAAACCATGATAAACGGCAAACTATTGTAAACCATGGCTTTTTGATAATAGTAAAACCATGGTTAATTTTTGTAAGGGCCGTCTTGCCTCCCCATTGACCTCTCTGCTGATCCTCAGCTTAAAGAAAGAGCTGGCATGTCGAAGCAGAAGAATGACGGAAGGGTAGAATAGGAAGTACAGCCAAAAGAATATGTAATATGATACTTAATAGGAGCTATTGGAAAAAAAATGTATTTAATATTGTTAAACACTTAACAGGAATAGATAGACAGACAGACAGACAACCAGATAGATAGATAGATAGATAGATGGATAGATAGATAGATAGACAGATAACCTCCTTACGTTGCAGGCAGAAAAGGGGGGTGGTATTGATAGGACTGAAGAGGAGAAGACAAGCCCCCCAGGAAATTAGGATGCGTTCCAGACCAAACTTATTTCCTGCCAAAGGTATGTAGGCCTGCTGTAATTGAATGTGGTTTAAGATCAGACAGAGAAACCCAGGGAATTCAGAAGCTTTACTTCTACTAGATTTATGTAGCTTTGTTTTTGGGGAGGGGGTTTGTTGCCCTTTCACTTGCCTAAATACAATGCAGTGGGTCTGGTAGTTCAGTTTTTACTGTGACCATTGAGGAGATTTTCCAAGTCTTCTGTGTTACTTTGGGTTATTGATGATATCAATATTCTCATATGATATAACTAATAAGGATACATCTCTGAGATTTGGATCCTACCATGACAAATTTATTGCTTGTTTGTAATGTTGACTTCAGACTCAGACTTAGACAGGCCAGCCTGTCTTCTGTGTAATCTGTGTTATTTGGAAAAGAATAGTAGTGCTGGAATGCACTACTGAAGACAGCATCAGCAATGTGGTCAATTGATAGTGATGTTTAATAATGTCATTGATGTTCAGGAATTGTAGAAATATATAGCATTAATCCAGCAGATATCCATGACTTAGATCCAACTGAAGCTTCAGTACATTTTTAAAAGATGATTTCTTGCAAAGATTATTGGAAGTCATCTTTTCACTGTTGTTAAGAAATGCTGTAGTAAGTATAGATGTATTTCTGCAGTTCTGCCTTCCTTCTGGCTTCACTCATATGGTCTTGCAGACATAAGCAAACCCAGGGAGAAACACAGACATATTCAGAAAAACACAGACACACCCACACACTCTCTCCACAGAGTGTGTTGCAAGTTCAATTCCCGCTGATGAAAAAGCCAAGATCTCCAACTATGCTTTCTCTGGGAGGTTTGTTATAGGAGACAGAGACTGCGAGAGAAAAAGGGAGAGAGGGAGAGGAGAAAGAGGCAGCCAGCAGGATCATGGAATTCAGACTCCTGGAACAGTGATGCCTCCATTTCCACCCATCAATCCCAGATGGATTGAAGTTTAGAATTCTCTTTGGATAAGATGCGCCAGTCCGGCACACTGAGGGTCACACACACACTCAGACATGTTGATAAGAATGCAGTCAGGGTCCATCCAGATGCGTGCTTAAGAGAAGAATCATATATAACCAACATGGGCAAAAAATATGACACGGGGGAACTTAGATGCCAAGATGTCATTGCACTGTGACACTCATCCCTCCTACAGTGACACACTTTTTCTTGGCATTCTATTTGCTCGCTTTTTCTGGGTCATCGCTGCTACTGGCTAGCGTGCGTCTTTTTTTTTTTTAACACAAAACATCACAGCTGAGTTTGGGTGAATATAAAAATATGTTCTTAATTATATGAAGGAAAGCGAATTAAGATTTAAAAAAATAAAATAAAACCTCACCATAAAAGGATGGAAAAATTTCGAGAGTTCGCCTTTGTTTTCGACTAAAGTGGGAACAACAATAACCCTAAGAGGAATGTGTATGAAAATGGCTGCTGTGCATTACGCTCTGAAATCTACACAGCCATGTACCCAGAAAATGCAGGTTACGTTAATGGGCCAATGACGTGGCTTTTCATAATGAATGGGTGGGGGGGGTGATGTGTTGCATTGCCTTGAGAATTTTTTCATGCCCTTAGTTCGTAAGCAGGGAGATAAAATGTAATTGGCAGAACAAACTGGGTCGGTAAAATAACAATTAATAGCACTTATGTTTAACAAGGCACACAATCTGAGCTATTGTTTTTTTTTTTTTTTTTTTTTTACAAACCACTAACATCTGATATGTATTATTATTTCTCTGTTCCAAGCTTCGAAGTTTGCTCTGGGTCATTAATGATGTCTGTCAGGAGGGCAAAATCAGGTATCTGAGGATCTAAGGTGACTCAGAAACCCTCAGATTAACGATTGTAGAGCACAAAGATCTGGAGAGGGACCGCTATATCCATTATTTCACTTATTTGGAGTTTAAATGTAACGTTTTTTTGGTTCTATTTACAGAGCCCCTGACCCATAAAGTATGAAAAACGCAGATGCTCTCCAGATGTTCTGGTCCACTATCATCAAGTCCACCTGCAGTTAAGAGGAATAGGTTTGAATGGTCCAGAGTGGGGAGATATATTGGAGCAACATGCCCTACGAATTTTTGGGCAGTGAATTATGGCGATTTCTGGTCATTGCGTATTATATGCTTTTATTGATATCTCTGTGAGTTATTCTTATAATACAGCTGATTGACTGTATGCGAACTGCTGCGCTCCAAAGTATTACAGGCGGTTGATACGATCCAAGGGATCTTCACACTGATTTTGAGAGCGTGACGAGCACTTACCAAATGAAATGAAATAAGAGCTGTTTGAACGTTCTCGACGATAACGAATAACTGCCCTCGCTTCATCTGTAGTCCCGGCCAGCCAGCATACGGGGTCTCTTGCACGTTTTCGTTCTCATTTTATTTGTTTATTTATTCACTTTATGGCTGAGTGTTGAAACCCTTCTGCCTGTTCCCCAGCTGTGGGTGAGTAGGCGCAGCGTAGGGGTCCAACCATCGTCTCCTCAACACCGGAGAGGCCAAGCGTCCAGCAGGCTACTACAGCGGGACGCGTGCCACTCCTCCAATTCAGCGGGCTGCGTGCCACTCCGCCAATTCAGCGGGCCACGTGCCACTCCGCCAATTCAGCGGGCCACGTGCCACTCCGCCAATTCAGTTTAATCTGTAAGGACACATTGTCCCAATTTTCACCCTCCCATGGACAAAGCAGGGGGCTTGGAGTTTGATCGCTTGTAGGGGGAACGGCCCCCATCGTCCATGCTGTGGAAACCGCAGTCTGTCATCTTCTCAGATCATTGAGGACATTCATAGACAGGCTGCCCCAACCCCTTTCATGTCGGCATCTGAACTCCGCCCGGTCTACATATTCCCAAACCAACAGCTTTCCCCTTGAGCCTTTCAAACTGGGACATCTTGTAACAACAGGAAGTGATGGACGGACAGAGTCCCGGAGAACATGGTGTTTATGCATGTCTGAAACAGACCTTCCCAGACTGCTAACCCATGGCAGAAACAAACAAAAAAATGGGGAAACTTCTATTGTGTTCCAATGAGCTCATCAATAATGGAGTGTCAACACCACAGGCTGTCCGCATCCTGTGTGCTGCGTAAAGATGATTAATGGGCTGGATAACAGCGATGAGGACACTGCACCCTGCAGCGTCTTGGCCAAACTCTTTGGTCAAATGGGCAAGTGCCTTATTAATATGTGTTTGATGAAGGACCCTGTTGGGTGCTGTATGAACAACCTTGTTCAGAGGCTTAGGAAGACTTACTCTTTTCTGCTCTCCCCATCCCCAACATACATTGACAGTGTATGTTTCCTACTGAAGCTTATGGATTTTGCCTCAGAAACAATACTGTGCCAAAAAGTGTGTTAATTGTTACACATATCTGCTAATGGTATTATTGTCATGGTAACCACTACTAACACTGCTACCACCAGTGTAGTTTTTTAAGACGCTAACTTTCTTATAGATGGCAAACAGCATGCTAAGCTACTAAACGTGGCCTGGAAATAGTCGCTACATACGGTACTCACCACCATAGTTGTTGGATAGGCTTAATGCTGGAAATAGAAGATAAATCCATTTTGAATTTATCACCCCCCCATGCATTATCAGACGCCATAGTATATACCCATGGCTACTCTGAGAAAAGCTTCAGCTCATGGCCTTATATAATGCATCTAGCCAAAGGAAGCACTTTGTTATTCGAAGAAAAGGTTTATGATTTAAGAGACACTTGGCAGTCTTCCTTCATTTCTGCGGATATTGTAGTCAAGTGACTTTTAGTGGTTTGGGGTGAAGTTTTTACAGAGTCTAGTTATATAACTTCAATTTGCTGAAATACCTGTTCTCCTTTCATTGCTTCTGGGTCTACACTCACAGATCACAGGTTTTTTTTTTTTTTTTACCTTTTGGTGTGTGACAAAATGACAGGACGGGCAGGGCGAAGGATGTGTTGTGATGTGGGATGACAGACAGGAGGAGATCTGCAGCGACATGCAGATCCTCTGTCCGGGATCGAAGGAGCTGGAGATGCTCTTCAGACAAATGGAGCCTTTGACTTCACTTCAGCAGGGGCTCCTCCCCCCTCCCATCGCTCAGAGTGAAAGCATGCAGCAGCCTGAGAGAGAAAGAAAATAAGACAGAAAGATAGCTGTTATTTTACCTGAAGCTTCGTCTTCATAGACTGTTCGGAGTATAATGAGCTATTACCTGTCAAACGTCAGACACACTTTGAATTCCTCAAAGCGGCACTTTATAGGAGACACCCAGAGGTCAACCTGAGACAGGCCACTTCCTTATGGAGAACGGGGCTGTAAAAAGCAGGTCATCTGAGAGGTGGTCTGGTGTTGCTGAGAACACCTAGAAATTATCGGGGATCTTCTCAGCAGTGAGATCACATGCTCGAGAAACTTTGATTTATAGTTTTATGGCATTCATTATGAAGGCAGGCAGAGTTATCCAAATTAAACCTTGCTTATTTACAGACTTGACCCGACTGGTTATTAGTACAAATGTTATCGAAAGCTGGCAATACATTTAATATTATATACTTATAACTGGAATCCCCATTCACTTTCCATAAAAACAACAGTGATGTCATAAATGATTACTCTCCAGCCACACAGAAAGCCCCCCCAGGGCATTGTATAATTATACAGTACCGTACAACTATATAAATCACTCTTCCCATATATCACCACTATCTACTCCAGTTGAAGCAGGAATTTGTTAAATACTGCTAGCATTAAACAATAACCCCAGATCGCATTCTGCTACACAGTGCAGCTTTCCATTGTTTTCGTGTTTGCGATGCAAGGGGCTCACATCAACCTACCGACTCTTATCATCTCATGGAGCCTCGCGTCCGACACGAACGGGCCCAGCGATGTGCAGAACTCCAAGACAAACACCAAGTTCGGGCAGGGCTGGCTCACCCCCCCCCGGGGGTCTGCGGGGAGTGAGGCGATGATGGCATGAATGAGGCCTTTAAGTGCTCCCGGAGAGTGAGCTCCAAGTTGCGGCCAAAGACTGTCTTCTGAAATTTCTTTGCCACTGGTGGAATTTATTAAGCGTCTGCACAAGCTCCTGGAAAAATTAGCACCTGCTTCACCCTGGAGAAACAAAAATTTCAAGCAAAACTGTTGTTGAGTCTTCTTCATGCCGACTTTTCTCTGTGAGCGTACTGGATAAATGGCCCTTCCACCTACCGGAGCAGCAGATGGCGCTACCAAGATATCAGTCTGTCACTCCCCTGCCCCGTACATGTCATCGGCACAGTTGCGTATGTGTGCCAGACATGGTGTGGGTCCGAAAAAAAATTAATGGGTTGCAGAACATAGAGGTATGCTGATAAGTTGGTGACACAGGGCATGAAGCAGGTCTGGGGGGCATGGTGGTTCAGTGGTTAGCATGGTCCCCTTCCCCCCCCCCCCCCGGGACCCATGCTGAATTCTTTGCCAGGGTTCCGTGTGTGTGGGGTTTACATGTTCTCTGTATGTCATCGTGTCCTGCGGGTACCACAGCCCAAAAGCATGCTGAGATTAAATGGAGTTACCAAATTGCCCATAAGTGTGCATCTGTGAGTGAATGGTGCGTGAGTGTGTCTTGTAATGGGTTCCTTGCCTTGTGCACATAGGCTCTGGACCCCCCATGTCTCTGAATAGGATGGATGGATAGATGAACAGGTCTTTATCATCCATCTTCTAAGCACATATCCAAATCAATCCCAGGAAGTATGGTGTGCAGTTCAATTTCAACTAAATTTATTTAAATAGAGTAGCTTTCCCAAGATAAAAACACTTGACAAGAGTATGTATCATCATTTAAAATTTATATAAAATTGTGTATGGGGCAGGGAAAAGGAAAGAGGGAAGAAAATAATGATTATTATTATTATTATTATTATTATTATTATTATTATTGTGTTTGAGTACTGAATGTCACACCCTGTGTGACAACGTTGCCCGGTTGCTGTGTGGATGCCCATGCCTCTCTGACCACTGACATTCTTGCAGGCCCAAACACTCACAGACACTCACAGACACTCACAGACACTCGCAGGCCTCGTTGCACGTTTCCCTGTCCAGTCCTTGGAGCCCTCGGAGCTGGGGATGCACATCTGCGGCCCGATAAGGGATCTCGGGGCTGGTGCAGGTACAAGAGGGGGTGGGTTTCCACCTACGGTCCGCCCACCTCCCCCAGGGCTGGGAAGAAGTTTAATGCAAGAGATTTACAGATTATGCCACTGACGCACTAGGTCTGAGAGATAAGCCAATAACACCTCATGGTGTGACAGATCCCATGGTGTGACAGATCCTGGCTCCAGGCCGCAAGGCAGATCTCAGGTTCTCAGGTTAGTGTGTGGGGTCTTGGCCATTCCACACCTATCAGCATCAGTTTATTTGGCTGATTAAGAGTCCAATCAGTGCTTGATTTGATGATCGGGGTGCGGTGATCGTGGAGAGGGCCGCCGAGGTGGAGAAACAAGGAATTTTGGGCAGCAGGGGGCGTAAAACACTAGTCAGCAGGACAGGATGCGGCTTGTCTCTGCTGGGTAAGTGAGCAGAAGGATCTTTTCCGATCATGAAGACGGAGGAAGAATTGCATGCTGGGTAAACAGTGACGGGTCAGAAAAGAGCCTTGCGGGGTTAGGAAGAGGTTATAGTAGAGGGGCAAGCTAACAGGGCTGGGCCATAGTTTTGTTTTAATCATGTGTGTGGGAAACATAAGGAGAAAACACCAACCAAGTGATAAGCAGTAGGGGGGCACAAAAACCACAAGAAATCCGGGGGCCCTGGTGAGGCACCTGGCGCGAGGAACACAGATGGCCATTATGAGGACATCGCAGAAAAACAGCGTGGATCACGGGGTTCCAGACTCCGGGGCCTGGATCTTCCCAACGTTCTACTCCGCAGTCCTGGCAGCACTGCCTCCCTGCGACGGCCAAGCAGCCGTCAGCGTCACATATACATGTACCCTGGGTTTAACGATCGCCATCCAGAGGGCCAGCGCTGTGCAAAGACTGTCACAGATTCAACCTTGTCCCCAGCAATATGACTGGAGCCAGGAAAGGGGGTGTGGCCCCAGGGGGTGCTGGGGTGAACTACTGGTGCGGGTACTGACACCCCCCCCAAAAAAAAAAAAAAAACACATGCACATTCCCGGAGGAGTTGAGGGGCAAATA
>JAABNY020000001.1:48419723-48430388 GCA_015164015.2 Brevimyrus niger
GCACGAGGGACCACAACACGATCCGGGGGCGGGGGGGGGGGGGGGGGGGGGGGGGGGGGGGGGGGGGGGGGGGGGGAGTCGTTGTAGCTCAGACGATTAGACCTCTGTGCCTGTGATTTGAAGGTCACTAGCCTGAGTAGAATAAATCCGTCTCTATAGATATGTGTCTGTGTTTTTATTGTCTCAAACAATGGAACCTGCAACGAGAAGCATTCCAATGTACTTGTGCAAATAAAGGAACATTTATTCATTTGTTTTAATTTTAGGGACAGATATTGAGGCTGCATTACAAATGACTTAATACTGCTATTGTGTGACGCAATTGAGGTCGGCTGGCAATGGTTGGGGAGATGGTTGAGAATTAAATGTAGCGGTGATTCACCTGAAACAATATGATTACAGAGCTCCAGTGCAATGATCTTGGCTGAAGATGACAGCTGATGTTTCTAGCTGCAAACCTGATAATAATATAGAATTATGTTATAGACTGTGGCTGCTGCTGAGCCCTAGCAGGGCGTAGAAATTCTCTGACAAAGTAAGCAGTCTTTCAACGTTAGCTGCGTTGATAGATATTTTCCTGGAGGTTTCTCTGTGTGTGTTTTGTTCTCATGTACAGTGGTGGTGTTGTGTTGGGGCTCTCACTGTGGTTGAAGACTGGCTCACAGGCCAGAGTTGGCTAGTTCTGTGAGCGGCCGTACTGATGTACCATTGATCCAAGTTCTTGATCTGAATTTTTCTAGGAAGATATGGTGGCATGAACTGAGATGTGAATATATGTGCAGAGCACTGGGAACAGGGGTTACCGTGGGATTCTGGGGGTAAAAACGCTATGTTTGTAATCAGGTGGTTGCTTGTTCAAATCTCAGTGTCAACAGAGTGATTTTAACATTGGGCCCTTAGGTAAGGCCTTTAACCCCCAGTTGCTCCAGGGATTGACTCATCCTGTATTCTCAAGAATCGTTCGCTGGAAAAAAGTTATAACATAATATAATATATATGTATAATATAAATGTGAAAATGAGGTGATTTGTAAGTAGTAGCATATTTTGATGGGCATGAAGTCTTTTTTTCTCAAGCTGCCTGAACTCTGTTTGTCCTGCTTTACTATGGAAGCTTCTGTCCTCTGTCCAAAATGCATCTCCTGCAATACACCCCCCAACCCCGCCCCCCGCTACACATGCACACATGCGGCAGCATGTCCTCTGGAGGCTGCGACCACACAGGGTTGCATGACGTTCCGGGGCCTTCTGAGGGGTGGGAAGGGTTGGACAGTCTGGCATTATAAGCACCGCGTCACAAGGCCTGCGGATCCTGCGTCGCCGCAGTGACTTCCAGCACGACAGAGACGTGAAGATAGACGAAGGGGGACCTCTCGTAATTTCACCTGACACTGGACACCTGTCCAGGCTGCCAGTGGCACAGGCAGGGGGAGGGGGGTGGGGGGTGGGGAATTTGTGAAATGGAGATGATGAAACTTTAGTAGGTGCCCAACTTAAGGGTTTCCTGCCCGAGTCGGAACACAAGAAAAAAATTATATACTATCAAATGCCACTTTTGACTGTTGCAACTTTGGGTGTACGCTGCTGCTCTCCGGGGTGCAAGGAGGTCATTTTTAATGTATATATTGAATGTTTTTATAACATTTTATATTACGTTAATTAATTTAGGTGTGTGTGTCTTGCCATGGGTTGGCGCCCCATCCTGGGTTATTCCTTGCCTTGCACCCATTTCTTGCAATAGGCTCTGACCCTACTTGGGAAAAGCCACTTGACTTGACTTGACTTGAAGCCCCCGCCACCCTGTATAGGACGAGCATGTATATTAAATGGGATGGATAGATTTATTAAGCAGATCTTTTTAGGCAAAGCAACATGCATTTTTGCGAAAATGCAGTCAGTTTGTCTCTGCTCAAAAGGCCAAAGATGAACTTACACGCCTCAGTACAGGACTCAAACCAGCAACCTAACAATCAAAGGCACAGTGTCATAACCCACAAACCTCCACACCACTCCCCATCAGCTCCCTACCTTCAAATCCTGTAATAAGCTGAAAATTAAAATAAAAAGTAATATCTAGCTGATTATGCAACACTACCTACGTATTTCAAACCTATACTTTAGTTTATGTCTTCATCTAGTTTCATCATCTGTTTTTTTAAGACTACCTTTCTGAGAGCACAGACATGATGGGTAAATAGCCAGTCTGTCAGCCTTTATATTTCACCTGGATCAATCCCAGGTTCCATTATACAATTTGTGTCTACCTTCAGGCATGTATGTGCTGTTTGCAGGTACGTTCTTCCTCAGGGCATGTACATCTCAGGAAAATGGAGGCCATTGTTCATTCACTTCACCCTCGGACCTCCCATGCGCCTCTATCAATGTTATGATTAGGAGTCTGCATAGGCAAACAGACACAGGCGTGGAAATGCGATATGAAATCAACCCCCCAGGGCCCTGCTCCTCCTTCCAGGAGCCCGCCATCCTGGATCAAAATGTCATCTTCTCCTCTGGCTTAATCCCAGTGAAAGTAGCTACGGCAGCGAGTACCAGAATGGAGTCGTGTCAGAAAGTACCCAGGGCGGGCCTGTCATCTCCAAAGGGGGAATTTTAGCCACCCACGACTTGGGCTGATTCAAGGACTGCAGGGACTTTTTTGGGGGACCTTTCCTGAACTGTTCTCGCGCCATGGAAATGGGTGCGTCTGTTTTGGCCAAAGGTGTTCTGGGAAGGAGCCTTTTGAAAGGGGCAATCCAGCTCAATGGGTGAGGCATGAATTGGGGGGGCCTATCAATAAGAGTTTAATTTTTGGGTCAGCTTGGAGACATGCTTCAAACGATGTTCCTCCGCGTGGGCAGCTGAATGGGATGTCGGCGTTCCCCTCGGTCTGGCCAATAGAAGGTCATCCTCAGTTCCTTGAAATATGCCTTTAACTTGCTAACATGGAGTGGGTGGCCCATTAAAACTGAAATTCACCATTGGCAGCTAAATTGATGTCAGCAAATTGGGCTTTCGCTTTGAGGCCGAGACCAGCTGTCAGGCCTGTGAGCTCACAGAGAACTTGAGTATTCACGCCAAACGGTTCTGTCTAATAGTGTCACATCTTGTTATAGGTCAACTCAAGCTTTCCACATGTACTGGAAAATGCCAGTATCACATTTTGGCCCGATTCAAGGACTAGAGGGATTTTTTTTTGGCATTTTGCAAACTGTTCTCGCGCCATGGAAATGGGTGCGTCTGTTTTGGCCAAAGGTGTTCTGGGAAGGAGCCCTTTTAATGGGGCAATCCAGCTCAATGGGTGAGGCATGGATGGGGGGGAGGGGTGTATCAATAAGAGATTCTTTTTTGGATCAGCAGCGGGATGTGCTTCAAACGATTTTCATCCGTGTGGGCAGCTAAATGGGATGTCGGCGTTCCCCTTGGCCTGGCGAATAGAAAGTCATCCTCAGTTCCTTGAAATATGCTGTTAGCTTGCTAACATGGAGTGGGTGGCCCATTAAGACTGAAATTCAGTTCAATTGATGTCAACAAATAAGGTTTTTGCTTTGAGGCTGAGACTAGCTGTCAGGCGTGTAAGCTCACAGAGAACTTCTGCCTAATAGTGTCACATCTTGTTATAGGTCAACTCATGCTTTCCACATGTAGTGGAAAATGCCAGTATCAGGTTGCTAAATTGCCATTCGTACTTGACAGGCTTGTAATATGGCTGCTTGTTCGTGAAGGAACTTCAGAGATCCTACATGCTGTACGGCACATTGGCTTTCCAACGGCGGCAATCTGATCTTGGATTCTAGGGTCAAATGGCTGGGAAACAAGATTAGAAATTGGACCCATGCTGCCCTTGCGGTGTGCAGATCAGCCTCTGCACCGTAGGGGACAATACAAAATGTTAAGAACTGTCTGCTGAACAAACTGACACCAGCAGGATGTTTGGGCAAATCCCTGTGGATGTAACCATGGTAACCGTGCCAGACAGCTTGCTGTCTATTATAGGTTACAGGTGCTGGCAGAGCTCTGACAAGATACTAGCTTTTAGTAGTTTGCTCCTGTAAGTCATAAGTGTTTACCCAGTCTATTAATATACATAGAAAGCTACTGCTGCCCCCCCCCAGAAGAAACACTTCCCAGCGGCTCGAGCTGCCGTAAGACCTCTGGCTCCGCTCCGAAGCCTGGTCTCCCCTGAGTTCCTTCTTTGTGGAGGCTTCCCAAATCCCAGGCATTAGCAGAGTCGTGGCGGCGTCCACCATAGGGCCGCTTTGTTTGCGCCAGTGAGTGCGAGCCCAGAAGGTTGCCAAACGCTGAAGGCTCATCCCTCCTTAGCGCTCCTGGAGCAACCAGGCACTTATAAACATCTTTTTTTTGTTTCTGCTTGACCTTTTTACCTCACTCCCTTAAAACTGTGGCCTATGGGAGAGAGTGGGTTTAATCTACCATCGCTGAAAGTGATAATTGGTCAATATGATCTCTAATTAGAAGAGGGAAAGTGCCTTTTTGAATCTCTAAGGTACATTTTTGGAGGGAAATGTCATCCTCAGCTAAATCTCTAAGGCTGAGACAGGTTTCATTACCATAAATCCAAAAGACCACATTATTTCTGTGCATGTTACTGAATATTTACATTGCTGTTGACTGGTGTAAAGATGTATAATTTAAGCCAAATTCCTTGGAGGGAATGGAGGGAAACATTGTGAGTAAATCATTCTGGTTAAAACACTTCATTTAGGATTTGGCAAAATCACAATAGAAATAAAGAAATTCTCTCTCACACACACACACACACACACACACATATATATATATATGTGTGTGTGTGTGTGAGAGAGAGAGAGAATTTCTTGATAATATATATATATATATGAAGGACACATTAAGAGATAAATCACATCACATGACCCTGACAGGTGTCAGGAAACAGTCCTGGATTTTGGACATGTTGTTCCGGCCTGACCTGGGACACAGTACTTACCATCGGGGCTCTAGCCCAGCCAGCCGGCCATCCTGGGAATATTTTCTTTTCACCTGGTTACTGTTGCTATGTTGCTCAACAAATTTTGCAGTACCTCTTCTGAAGAAGAGTTTTGCAAAGACAAAACCCAAACAGGGCAGAAGCTAGAGGTCAGGGGTCAGAGGGCGTGGTGTCACCTCTTTGGGACTGAACACGTACGTGTAAGAAAGCTGCTGTCAGTCCTGACACTGTCCCCGCAGCAAGAAACTTTTAACTCATTCTGCCAAGAATTATAATTTGAGGAAACCAAAATCTCAGGTGGAACTGAATGTGTTCCAGGAACTTCTATTGTGTACAGCCTCTGAGTGAATCCTGAGGTTACTCATTTCGTGTTACACTTGCATGTGGTTTTTGGCCCTGATGCCTCTTTGTAGGTGCTGGAAGCCAGTGGCCATGGGGATCTGATGTAATACTGGTCAAAAGATTACAGAAAGCTCTCCGCTTCCTGCAGTAACTACAAACTGCCCCCATCTTTCTCAGTAATGCCCCCCTCCCCCAGCAAGAGCTATCAGGCAGCTCCTTCCCATCTTAATCTGCTTCCCTGTGTCAGCCTGCAACGTGCAGCTCCAAGACGGTGCCACCACGATCCGGGTGCTTAAGCAGGCCTGGCTGGGATTAACCTCCTCAGACTCACCTGCTGCCAGGGGGGGGGGGTCGGGGGCGAGTGGGCCCTCACTATGTCCCTATGATGATCAGTGGCCCCCCGATTTGGAAAACCCTCTGAATTAACTGGAGTCAATGTGGGCCGTTAAACAAGCAAACTGCTCTCACTCACTGGCAGGCGTACACATGCATGGGGGGCTTTGGATTGTCTTTGACTGCAAAAACAGGTGTCAGTGGCACTCTCACAAACCCAAGGCAAACTTTTTTTAAAAAAGTCAACCTTTTTGGGATCACCTTGTACCAGTACATCTAATAAGCGATACATTCTGTGGTCGGGCCGGCGTAATTGTATATGCGCGGATACCCTTTCCTAATAATGACTGAATAAAATGCTCTGATTAAGCGTGAAAGCAGCAGAACGCCCTTCCTTAAGGCAGAACTAAGCACAAACGAATTAATACTGCAGCTGCTGAATAGTATCATATGATGAGCTGCATCAAGTGGGACAAACTTATATCACCTAGCTTGCAGGAGCCTTCATTTCTTCTCATTTCCAAACTCGGGCAGACCACCTTAAATGAAACACCTCCCACTATATGCCTGTTGCCATTGTTTCACAGTCTTGCACTGCCACCTAAAGTTTTTAAGGCTGTAGTGCAGTGGAATTTTCTTAAGGTTGCGATATTTTCCAGTTCACGTCTCTCTGGTTCAGCTGACCATGGAAATTGTCCTACTGTTATGCAGATTTCCTTATTGACTTATATATATATATATCAATACATATTTCTACATCTCATGTGCAAGTATCAAAAATTGTTCAGCATTTAAAAAAAAAGTTAATTGTCCTTTAACCACAAGGGGGGGCAAAATTCCAGGTAAGTTTGAGAGGCAAAGTGCCAGTGACAAGGTACAATATATTTGCACATATTCACTGGAGACAATACATGCAACGCACACTTTGGATGTTACAGTGTTGAAAGATGTTACATTCATTAAGATGGGGGTAAAATGTTGGCATAGTGGTTTACGAAGGTTGCCCTGTATTGAAAGGCCTGAAGACTTGAAAAAAAGCAATTTATGCAAAGCTGGGGCAATGTGTGGCTTGAGCAGGTTAATGCCTGTCATCTTATATAGAGAAAAGACCAAACTAAAATTGCTGCATGTAGGGTAAAGCTTTGCAAATTAGCGTAAATGCAAGATATCAAGGAAAGAGTGGCTTGCTTATATAACCGAAATCCTTTAAAATGTTTTAAAGTCCTGGTGATCTCCATTCACCAGGGCTGAAAACATGCAGAAAAGGTCTGAAAAGCTTTGTGATGGACACATCCAAACAGCGTAATTCCCTTTAATTCCAGCGGCTAAAGCGAAGAGGCTTTGGAGGGATTAGCAGACAGCGATGAGCGGGCCACAGATAACTGTGCGTGGAGACTCTCCAGAACAGCAGAGTGATGCTCTCCATCAGGCTGCCCGCAGGAAATGCGTTAGTGTCCGTCGTGAGGCGCAGACGTCCAGAGCTGCGCTGCTGAGCTCAGTCGCAGATTAGCCAGCGGAGAGCCTGGTGCGGGGTGGGAGAGTACAAAGTGTTTACAATCGAGACAGGGGAGGAACTGGGAACTGGAACTGAGTTCCGTGACCCTGTTGACCTCTCTGATGGTGGCCAATACACATACCCGGTCCGCAGAGAGTAGATAAACAGGGAGCCACTGGCAAGGCCTGAGTAACAAGCAGATCTGCCCAAAATCTCAGTGTCAATGCTGTACCCACTCAGGCAAATGCAGTAAAGACATCGGACACCAGGCGAAGAGTGACATTCTTAAAAAATAAAATAAAAACGACTGGTTGCACAAGGATAGTTTCGCTTCATGGATCTTTTTGCCCCTGTTAGGGCAGTAACTAAATAGTTTTGATTCATAAATCCATGCAATGATCATTACGAGATGAGAACTTCCTGTCTCTCCCTGGGTATAAAACGGATTTATTGTGTACGGGTGCAAGAATCAGTGCGTAGTACCCAGCGTGGTGAATAAATAACTCGGCCGGCAGAGAAATCTGAGCTCTTTCCGTTCACAAAAGCGGCACGGCATATCACCACCATAATTAAAGGTTATGTTAATCATCTATGCACAGCTGGACACAGTTAATGCTCAAGCTTCCCACACTTCTCAGAGTTTAAGGTTCATTCAGTTAAAAGAAGGAAAGGTCACTTCACCCTGGGGCCCACTATGGGGACAATAAATGTTTAAAGCGATAACTACACCCCACCCAGCCCCCCCCTTCTCAAAAGCCATCTTTCACTTGAGGAAGCAGTTACAGCAGGATGAAAAAGGCAGCAAATGAAAGGTGATGGGGAGACAGGGAGAGAGAGAGAGTGAGAGAGAGAGAAACAGAGAGAGGGACAGTACGTACAGTACTGTGAAAAAGTTTTAGGCAGTCAAAGAAATGTTTAAGGCTATTAATCTGGCTCGTAAGGATATATTTGCTGAGAAAACGCAATTTAACATTAGGACGTATGCAAATGACCAGTAACAAAAAGCAAAATACAAATTCTTATCTTCTCCATAAAAAAAATAAATGACTGACACCTCAGCCATTCCATGTACCTGTTAAATTTCATCACCAGCTCTCTCATTCATTAATTTAAACGCTTAAAAGAAACTTGATGAGATAAAGATTAACCATAAGGTGTGCTAGGCTGATTTGAAAACCATGTGGGTGTAATGGACAGTAGCTGCATATACAGGGGTGACTGTAGGGGAAGTTTGAAAATGGCTGAGCTTGACAGACTTTGACGGATATAGTATCATTGTCTTACACCAACATGAAGATCATTTAAGTGTCGTTTTTTCTTTGACTGCTTAAGACTTTCGCGCGACACTGTAGCACACGAGACTGGCTCTCAGGCCAGCGCCTCCCTTAGTTTTAAGACCGCTGCACTTCTTAATGACGACGTGTTTCACAAGAAGGTTTTAAAGCTCACTACCATGTTCCAGATGGGGAGACCCAGTGTCTGTGCCAAGGGGGTAAACAAGATGTGTCTGATTGTTTTATTGCTCTTTTTTCTCTTTCTTTTTGTCATCGGAGTGTGCGGAAGGGGGTTTTTGCTTGTCTTTTTTTTTTTTTTTTGAGAGTCGCAGAACGAGGCCAATGGGACGGAGTCTTCATTTTCTTTGGGATTTCCATGATGACGTCATGCTGATGTTGTTTCCTGGCCCTGCACCACCATCCATTACAAGGCCTGGTGGTGGGACACGCTGCGATTTGCATGGATTTGCGGCAAGAGGAAGACCCGTGACGGAAGAGGCGCGGCGGCGCCGAGATGGAGCCTCGGAGCGTACCCGGGCCATGATTCCCGTGACGGACAGTACCGTGTGCGAATCCTTGCTGGAGTTTGCTCTGGGTGGCCAGGGACAGGGACGGTGCGGTGGGGGGCGGGAGGGGGGGGGGGGGGGGGGTGTCATAATCAAAATCCGTGGAAAAAAATGAGGAGATGGTCCAGTTGTCTTCCTTCCACACAGAGTATCTGCGCTGTGAGTCCTGGTTCTGAGACTGGTCTGTTCCATCACACGAAGCCAGAACTGCAGAGTTTTGCTGATGCTGCTCTGTCCTGGGGGGGGGGGGTAATATAAAGTGTTTATTGATTGGCGGAGCTTTAATCACTTTGCATTTGGGCTGTTCTGAATGACCTCCACGCCGAGCCGCTCAGCTCATGGACTGACGCTGGCTGCTCCTCCCAGGATGGCCGCGGAAATTATGTTGATTAAAAAATAACGATGGCAGCTCACGTGAGCATCTTCCAGCGGGGGGCTCTCCTATTGGGTTTGGGTGTGTGTGTGTGTGTGTGTGTGTGTGTGTCACTGAGCGTGTGTGTTTGTCAATGAACTTCTGTGTGTATCTATATGTGTCCTTCTGTGCATGATCTTGTCTGTCCCTGTGTTTCTGTGTCTGTGTTTCTCTGTCTGTCCCTGTGTCTGTCCCTATGTCTTTCCCCGTGTTTCACTGTCTCTCCCTGTGTGTCTGTCCTTGTGTTTCTCTGTCTCTCCCTGTGTGTCTGTCCCTGCGTCTCTCCCTGTGTTTCTCTGTCTCTCCCTGTGTGTCTGTCCCTGTGTCTGTCCCTGTGTGTCTGTTCCTGTGTCTGTCCCTGTGTTTCTCTGTCTGTCCCTGTGTGTCTATCCCTGTGTGTCTGTCCCTGTGTCTGTCCCTGTGTTTCTCTGTCTCTCCCTGTGTCTGTCCCTGTGTGTCTGTCCCTGTGTCTGTCCCTGTGTTTCTCTGTCTCTCCCTGTGTCTGTCCCTGTGTGTCTGTCCCTGTGTCTGTCCCTGTGTTTCTCTGTCTGTCCCTGTGTCTGTCCCTGTGTGTCTGTCCCTGTGTCTGTCCCTGTGTTTCTCTGTCTCTCCCTGTGTGTCTGTCCCTGTGTGTCTGTCCCTGTGTCTGTCCCTGTGTGTCTGTCCCTGTGTTTCTCTGTCTGTCCCTGTGTGTCTGTCCCTGCGTCTGTCCTTGTGTGTGTCCCTATGTGCTTGTCCCCGTTAGCATGACCCTGTGTATCTGTCCCTTTGCCATAAGCATGTTAGCGTCTCTCTGCTCTCAGTATGAACCACGTCACTCAGTAAATAACACTAATTGGAGGGGGGGGGGGGGTTTCAGGCGGCCCATGACCCCATCCCTCTTCCTCTGTTTGTTTGTTGTTGTTGCTCGCGCTAATTAGCCTTAATCCCCATCGCTGCCCGCGCCTCCTGACCAGTGTGAGGTGACAGCAGAGTGGCCAATCGGTGAGCAGGCTCGGCGTGCCGCAGCCAATCGTTGGGGACGGCGGGGCAGCGAGTGCCCATGAGCGGGTGGTGTCAGGGGTCGGCCGCTGCCTTTGTCTGGTCGCACAATGATCCCGCTCACGCGCAAGCCCTCATTAGCGACGGACATGGCTACCCCCCCCCCCCCCCCCCCCCCCAGGGGGGAGCCTGCCGGCGGCACCCCCACGCCCCAGGGGGGGCCTTTGGGGGGGGCCCCCCCACATGTGGGGGGCCCCCCCCCCCAGCCTCGGGGGGGGGGGGCCCCCGCGGCCCCGG